>OY821520.1:178507136-178928925 GCA_963682025.1 Cordilura impudica | reverse complement strand
ATATTATATTATATTATATTATATTATATTATATTATATTATATTATATTATATTATATTATATTATATTATATTATATTATATTATATTATATTATATTATATTATATTATATTATATTATATTATATTATATTATATTATATTATATTATATTATATTATATTATATTATATTATATTATATTATATTATATTATATTATATTATATTATATTATATTATATTATATTATATTATATTATATTATATTATATTATATTATATTATATTATATTATATTATATTATATTATATTATATTATATTATATTATATTATATTATATTATATTATATTATATTATATTATATTATATTATATTATATTATATTATATTATATTATATATATTATATTATATTATATTATATTATATTATATTATATTATATTATATTATATTATATTATATTATATTATATTATATTATATTATATTATATTATATTATATTATATTATATTATATTATATTATATTATATTATATTATATTATATTATATTATATTATATTATATTATATTATATTATATTATATTATATTATATTATATTATATTATATTATATTATATTATATTATATTATATTATATTATATTATATTATATTATATTATATTATATTATATTATATTATATTATATTATATTATATTATATTATATTATATATTATATTATATTATATTATATTATATTATATTATATTATATTATATTATATTATATTATATTATATTATATTATATTATATTATATTATATTATATTATATTATATTATATTATATTATATTATATATATTATATTATATTATATTATATTATATTATATTATATTATATTATATTATATTATATTATATTATATTATATATATATTATATTATATTATATTATATTATTATATTATATTATATTATATTATATTATATTATATTATATTATATTATATTATATTATATTATTATATATTATATTATATTATATTATATTATATTATATTATATTATATTATATTATATTATATTATATTATATTATATTATATTATATTATATTATATTATATTATATTATATTATATTATATTATATTATATATATATTATATTATATTATATTATATTATATTATATTATATTATATTATATTATATTATATTATATTATATTATATTATATTATATTATATTATATTATATTATATTATATTATATTATATTATATTATATTATATTATATTATATTATATTATATTATATTATATTATATTATATTATATTATATTATATTATATTATATTATATTATATTATATTATATTATATATATTATATTATATTATATTATATTATATTATATTATATTATATTATATTATATTATATTATATTATTATATTATATTATATTATATATATTATATTATATTATATTATATTATATTATATTATATTATATTATATTATATTATATTATATTATATATATTATATTATATTATATTATATTATATTATATTATATTATATTATATTATATTATATTATATTATATTATATTATATTATATTATATTATATTATATTATATTATATTATATTATATTATATTATATTATATTATATTATATTATATTATATTATATTATATTATATTATATTATATTATATTATATTATATTATATTATATTATATTATATTATATTATATTATATTATATTATATTATATTATATTATATTATATTATATTATATTATATTATATTATATTATATTATATTATATTATATTATATTATATTATATTATATTATATTATATTATATTATATTATATATATTATATTATATTATATTATATTATATTATATTATATTATATTATATTATATTATATTATATTATATTATATTATATTATATTATATTATATTATATTATATTATATTATATTATATTATATTATATTATATTATATTATATTATATTATATTATATTATATTATATTATATTATATTATATTATATTATAATTATATTATATTATATTATATTATATTATATTATATTATATTATATTATATTATATTATATTATATTATATTATATTATATTATATTATATTATATTATATATATTATATTATATTATATTATATTATATTATATTATATTATATTATATTATATTATATTATATTATATTATATTATATTATATTATATTATATTATATTATATTATATTATATTATATTATATTATATTATATTATATTATATTATATTATATTATATTATATTATTATATTATATTATATTATATTATATTATATTATATTATATTATATTATATTATATTATATTATATTATATTATATTATATTATATTATATTATATTATATTATATTATATTATATTATATTATATTATATTATATTATATTATATTATATTATATTATATTATATTATATTATATTATATTATATTATATTATATTATATTATATTATATTATATTATATTATATTATATTATATTATATTATATTATATTATATTATATTATATTATATTATATTATATTATATTATATTATATTATATTATATTATATTATATTATATTATATTATATTATATTATATTATATTATATTATATTATATTATATTATATTATATTATATTATATTATATTATATTATATTATATTATATTATATTATATTATATTATATTATATTATATTATATTATATTATATTATATTATATTATATTATATTATATTATATTATATTATATTATATTATATTATATTATATTATATTATATTATATTATATTATATTATATTATATTATATTATATTATATTATATTATATTATATTATATTATATTATATTATATTATATTATATTATATTATATTATATTATATTATATTATATTATATTATATTATATTATATTATATTATATTATATTATATTATATTATATTATATTATATTATATTATATATATTATATTATATTATATTATATTATATTATATTATATTATATTATATTATATTATATTATATTATATTATATTATATTATATTATATTATATTATATTATATTATATTATATTATATTATATTATATTATATTATATTATATTATATTATATTATATTATATTATATTATATTATATTATATTATATTATATTATATTATATTATATTATATTATATTATATTATATTATATTATATTATATTATATTATATTATATTATATTATATTATATTATATTATATTATATATATTATATTATATTATATTATATTATATTATATTATATTATATTATATTATATTATATTATATTATATTATATTATATTATATTATATTATATTATATTATATTATATTATATTATATTATATTATATTATATTATATTATATTATATTATATTATATTATATTATATTATATTATATTATATTATATTATATTATATTATATTATATTATATTATATTATATTATATTATATTATATTATATTATATTATATTATATTATATTATATTATATTATATTATATTATATTATATTATATTATATTATATTATATTATATTATATAATATTATATTATATTATATAATATTATATTATATTATATAATATTATATTATATTATATAATATTATATTATATTATATAATATTATATTATATTATATAATATTATATTATATTATATTATATTATATTATATTATATTATATTATATTATATTATATTATATTATATTATATTATATTATATTATATTATATTATATTATATTATATTATATTATATTATATTATATTATATTATATTATATTATATTATATTATATTATATTATATTATATTATATTATATTATATTATATTATATTATATTATATTATATTATATTATATTATATTATATTATATTATATTATATTATATTATATTATATTATATTATATTATATATTATATTATATTATATTATATTATATTATATTATATTATATTATATTATATTATATTATATTATATTATATTATATTATATTATATTATATTATATTATATTATATTATATTATATTATATTATATTATATTATATTATATTATATTATATTATATTATATTATATTATATTATATTATATTATATTATATTATATTATATTATATTATATTATATTATATTATATTATATTATATTATATTATATTATATTATATTATATTATATTATATTATATTATATTATATTATATTATATTATATTATATTATATTATATTATATTATATTATATTATATTATATTATATTATATTATATTATATTATATTATATTATATTATATTATATTATATTATATTATATTATATTATATTATATTATATTATATTATATTATATTATATTATATTATATTATATTATATTATATTATATTATATTATATTATATTATATTATATTATATTATATTATATTATATTATATTATATTATATTATATTATATTATATTATATTATATTATATTATATTATATTATATTATATTATATTATATTATATTATATTATATTATATTATATTATATTATATTATATTATATTATATTATATTATATTATATTATATTATATTATATTATATTATATTATATTATATTATATTATATTATATTATATTATATTATATTATATTATATTATATTATATTATATTATATTATATTATATTATATTATATTATATTATATTATATTATATTATATTATATTATATTATATTATATTATATTATATTATATTATATTATATTATATTATATTATATTATATTATATTATATTATATTATATTATATTATATTATATTATATTATATTATATTATATTATATTATATTATATTATATTATATTATATTATATTATATTATATTATATTATATTATATTATATTATATTATATTATATTATATTATATTATATTATATTATATTATATTATATTATATTATATTATATTATATTATATTATATTATATTATATTATATTATATTATATTATATTATATTATATTATATTATATTATATTATATTATATTATATTATATTATATTATATTATATTATATTATATTATATTATATTATATTATATTATATTATATTATATTATATTATATTATATTATATTATATTATATTATATTATATTATATTATATTATATTATATTATATTATATTATATTATATTATATTATATTATATTATATTATATTATATTATATTATATTATATTATATTATATTATATTATATTATATTATATTATATTATATTATATTATATTATATTATATTATATTATATTATATTATATTATATTATATTATATTATATTATATTATATTATATTATATTATATTATATTATATTATATTATATTATATTATATTATATTATATTATATTATATTATATTATATTATATTATATTATATTATATTATATTATATTATATTATATTATATTATATTATATTATATTATATTATATTATATTATATTATATTATATTATATTATATTATATTATATTATATTATATTATATTATATTATATTATATTATATTATATTATATTATATTATATTATATTATATTATATTATATTATATTATATTATATTATATTATATTATATTATATTATATTATATTATATTATATTATATTATATTATATTATATTATATTATATTATATTATATTATATTATATTATATTATATTATATTATATTATATTATATTATATTATATTATATTATATTATATTATATTATATTATATTATATTATATTATATTATATTATATTATATTATATTATATTATATTATATTATATTATATTATATTATATTATATTATATTATATTATATTATATTATATTATATTATATTATATTATATTATATTATATTATATTATATTATATTATATTATATTATATTATATTATATTATATTATATTATATTATATTATATTATATTATATTATATTATATTATATTATATTATATTATATTATATTATATTATATTATATTATATTATATTATATTATATTATATTATATTATATTATATTATATTATATTATATTATATTATATTATATTATATTATATTATATTATATTATATTATATTATATTATATTATATTATATTATATTATATTATATTATATTATATTATATTATATTATATTATATTATATTATATTATATTATATTATATTATATTATATTATATTATATTATATTATATTATATTATATTATATTATATTATATTATATTATATTATATTATATTATATTATATTATATTATATTATATTATATTATATTATATTATATTATATTATATTATATTATATTATATTATATTATATTATATTATATTATATTATATTATATTATATTATATTATATTATATTATATTATATTATATTATATTATATTATATTATATTATATTATATTATATTATATTATATTATATTATATTATATTATATTATATTATATTATATTATATTATATTATATTATATTATATTATATTATATTATATTATATTATATTATATTATATTATATTATATTATATTATATTATATTATATTATATTATATTATATTATATTATATTATATTATATTATATTATATTATATTATATTATATTATATTATATTATATTATATTATATTATATTATATTATATTATATTATATTATATTATATTATATTATATTATATTATATTATATTATATTATATTATATTATATTATATTATATTATATTATATTATATTATATTATATTATATTATATTATATTATATTATATTATATTATATTATATTATATTATATTATATTATATTATATTATATTATATTATATTATATTATATTATATTATATTATATTATATTATATTATATTATATTATATTATATTATATTATATTATATTATATTATATTATGTTATATTATATTATATTATATTATATTATATTATATTATATTATATTATATTATATTATATTATATTCAGTTGCAATATTTCAATCACAGAGTAAAGTCGTTTGATTAGCTCTGTGAGTGCAAAGTGCGTTTTATAAAAACATCAAGTATATTTAAATATTTAAAAGAGCAGAAGAACACGCTCAATAGTTTTTTATTTATTTTACTTTTTATATTATATTATATTATATTATATTATATTATATTATATTATATTCAGTTGCAATATTTCAATCACAGAGTAAAGTCGTTTGATTAGCTCTGTGAGTGCAAAGTGCGTTTTATAAAAACATCAAGTATATTTAAATATTTAAAAGAGCAGAAGAACACGCTCAATAGTTTTTTATTTATTTTACTTTTTATTTGCACTATATATTATAATTAATTCACATTAAAGTAAAAAATAAAATAATAAATAATTATAACAATAATCCTCAAGAGGATTCATAATGGGTGATCCCCCGGATCGAATGATCTACCAATACCAACAAGGCTTTACACTGGATAGAAGCAAACATCTAACAATCTCCACCATCGGTCCAAAATATTTGCTTATGACTAGAACTGAAAGCGATGAAGGATTAGCAAACGTTTCTCCATTTCTCATAAAAAAAGTTATTGATGGCACATGCGGTAGTGAAGTGGAAATATGTAAAAAGATTCGTAGTGGAAACATTTTGATAAAAACAAAAACTTACACTCAAGCAGCAAAACTAATTACTTTGTAAGTGAACACTCTTCTCTCAACTATTCTAAAGGTGTTATCTACTCGAACGATTTAAGAGGAATAGATGAAACTGAAATACTAAAGGAATTAAAACCCCAAAATGTTTTTGAAATAAGAAAAATCTTAAAAAATGTAAACGGCTCTCTTAAAGAAACCGGTTTAATCATAATTACATTCTCCACAATTGTTTTACCGGAATATTTGAACATTGGGTATGAAAAAGTGAATGTTCGCCCTTACGTCCCCTTTCCCTTAAGATGCAGAAAATGTCTTCGCTTCGGTCATCCAACAAAAATATGCACTAAACAACAAATCTGCCCGAACTGTGCTTTAAAATATCATTTCGAAGAAGGCGACGAAATTTGTACAAATACACCAAAATGTACAAATTGTCTTAATGAGAACATTGAAAACAATAAACATAGCGCCCTAGACAAAGTATGTCCAATTTTTTTAAGAGAAAAAGAAATTCAAACAATCGTCACTCTAGAAAAAAATATAAAGGAAAAAGGCAATTGAGACATACAAACAACGTCATCAAAGCGGCAAATCAACTTACTCTTTTGTAACAAAAATTCCAAACACTAATAAACCCAATGTAGCATCGAGTATTAAGAAGAACTCACTTTCCCTTACAAATACCACAAGAGAACAAGTAAACTACAACGATATTGAAACACACGTTTGTACAAACATGGAAACAACTGAAAAAGAACCAACTAACAAAGAACAAACAACAAAAACTATAACTCTTCTGCCGAGAAATACTTCCAATAGAGCTAAACAAACTCTAAAAAGGAAAACCAAAGTTATCAACAAGAACAAACAAAAACAACAAAAAACCAAATCTAATGGAGAAGACAACGAGACATCGGAATGTATATCATATGAAGATGAGTAATTTTATAATGGTATAATCTAGCACCCTACATGCTGTGTGGCATCGCTCATAATATGGTAGGCTGTTGTACTTCGACACCGTGAAAAAACAATTATACAGTCATTGTTTTACGATGACATGTTTTATTGTAACCTCACGGGTCGCACAATTGACATCTGCCCTATTGTGTATGATGTTGCGCGGTATGTTTGGTGTTTTATTATATGTTTTTATTTTTTTATTTTATAACATGCTTGGGGGTGTTTGGTGCGGTGATTTGTTTTTCATACAAACGTCAATATTTTAACATTGGCGTCTGTTTGGAATGATCGTCACTTCTCCAATTTTTCCCAAGCATGATTTGCAATTCTATTGATTAATAACCTATATTATTTTATATATTTTTTATCTTTATTATGTTTTCTTTAAATATTTTACAATGGAACATTAGAGGCTATATTCAAAATTATAATGAATTGCAAATATTAATTAAAAAACATAATGTAAAGCTTATCTCAATTCAAGAATCACATATCACTAACAACAGTAATAACTTTCCAATTCCTAACAACTTCTCTTTTTACAATTATAACAACTCCAATGCTTATGGTGGCGTTTGCCTTCTAGTCCATAACTCCATCCAACATAAACATATACCTATAATTGGCGACTTTGATGCAGTCTGTTTAGACATACAATCTAAAATAAAATTTAAGATTATATCAGCTTACATTCCTCCCTCTGTAAGCTTTAATAATCGTACTCTACAAAATGTTTTTGGAAATCCCAACTTGCCAACTCTGATAACTGGTGATTTTAATAGCTGGCACCAAACTTGGGGGTCCATTAGAAATAACAAGAGGGGAAACACTTTGTCCAAATTTATTAACGACTCAAATTTTGTAATTCTGAACGACAATTCACCTACACATTTTTCCACGCATAACACGTTGACACATATTGATTTGTCTTTTTGTTCGCCTGAACTAAGTATTCATTCTACATGGACTAGAGAACAAGATTTATGGGGAAGCGACCACTTTCCTATAATCTTATCACTTTTTAGTAACCACAATGTAAGCAATAAATTTTTTAAACCTCGATTCATAACAGAACTTGGCAATTGGGACTTATATAACAGAAAATGTACCTATTTTGAATCTATTAGGAAGCCCGATATAAAATGCAATAGGGAAGCGTCGAACCTTAAAAAAATTATTATTCAATCAGCAAATGAATCGATTCCGCATACCAAACCAGTTACTGGTTGTTCCCCGGTTCCATGGTGGAATCGACAACTTGAAAATTTGAAGGTAGAAAAAAATAGATTGTGGTATATTTTTAGAGAAAATATTAATAATGATAACATGATAAAATACAAAAAGGCAAATGCACTTCTTAAAAGAGAAATCAAAATAGCCAAACGTAAATCACTGCACAAGTTTACATCTAAAATAAATCCAAACTCATCCCCTAAGGAAGTATGGAATAACATCAAAAGATTTTGTGGCTATAAAACGTTTCAGGACATTCATTGTATACAAAGTAGCAATCCACCATTCAATAATTTAACAAATTCATTTGATATTGCAAACGAATTGGGTGAGTTTTGGTCGTCGAACTCATCTGATCTAGAATTTCCGGCTAAGTTTATAGAAAACAAAGCTACCTTTAGGGAACGGTTAGTAAATATTAATCCAGGAAAGAAGGCGAAACTTATAGAACAGGATATAAATAACATTGAACTATTATCAACTCTTAACCAGCTAAAGGGTAAATCCCCGGGTTTGGATAGAATTACATACGATATGATTAGAAATTCTCCAAACAGCATTAAAAATAGAATTTTGAAATTTTTTAACAATATTTTGAATACTCATATACCCCAACAGTATAAAACGAGTGTCATAACGCCAATATTAAAACAAAATGGAGATCGAACTAAGACTAAGTCTTATAGGCCTATCTCACTGTGTTCAAGATTAGTTGAACATGTTTTATAATATCTTATATTTAAGCGGAATTTTAGACTATTTGTATTTCCCTAATTACTGCATTCTAGAAAAAAGGGACATAAAATTACTACTCAAAGAAAATTATGATAATTAAATGAGTTTGTATGTTTAGGTCTTAGCATGTGGTACGCACATGTGTGAGGTACTGAGATACTGATAAGGCATATTACATATAGATATAGCAAAAAATAAAAAAAGGTTTTATGGTTGCTTCGCTTATCGTAAACTCATTAGAATTCATCCCTTAGAGGATAGTAAATATAGCTAATAGGTAGCCTAATTTAGTTTTAAGAAATTTATGTTTAGTATTTAAGGAATTGTGTTTTCAATAAAATAAACAGTATCTTACAACTACTCAAACGGTACGCGTTTTATTTTAATAGAATTTAATTCGTACATTTGGTCCTTCGAACCGGATTGAACCAGTGATTTATAAATAATCATTTGGTCCTTCGAAAAAAGAAAAACCAGAAAAAATTAAATAAGCGTAATCACGGCTATAACAGTGATTTGGTTAACCTAATTAAAAATAGAAGACAAAAATATCTCTAATCAGAGGAATAAATGTCATAGAAGGCAAGCTCGGCCAAAACAGAGTGAAAATTTATTTAAAAAAAAAAATAATAAATAAATATTAGATTGGAAATAAATCAAATATTGAAGACTTAAAATGTCGAAGAAACTGTTTGAGCGCCAATCAATACTGGGACAGGAAGCAGTCAATCTAAGAAACGCATTCAGCCAGGAGAATGTTCGACTAAAGCAACTTCCAGAAAAGGAAAGACGGCTCGCTAAAATTAAGACGGAGTTTATTAAAAATCACGAAAAACTAGTGAAGGCAGGTGAAGAAACGAATGAATATTTCGTTCAAAACTATTTTGGATCCATAGCCAAGGTTTTTGAGGAAGTCGGAGCGGAAATAGCGAAGCTATATGAGCAGTCAGAGCTTAAAGTGGCTGAAAACGAAGAAGATGACACTCACCCAGAACAATTAAACACATCATCACTACAATTTCAAATAGAAGACAAGGTGGGCACTCCACAATCAACTGAAGGAGATGATGAAGACCTGAATGAAATTATATTTTTTGATCAGGCAAGGTCAATGTACAAGAACTTGATCCAAACACAAGGTCGCCTTGTCACATTCAACAATGACCAGTTAGATGATGAGTTGAAAATAATTGATGAAGATTATGAAATACTCGAGGAAATCTTCAATCAAGTTAATAAAAAGGCTAAAAAATTTCCTCAGATTTTCCACGAAATGAAAAGAATCAGAGAGTTGAAGCGGGAAATTATTAGAAACATCAAATCAAGAAAAAGTCAACTGACCGAAGAGCCTGAAGCTACAAAATCAAGATTAGTTGATGTGAAAACTCCAGTATTCGACGGGACAGTGAGTGAGTGGAATCAATTCCACGATTTATTTATGAGTGTGGTCCACAGTAAAAATATGCCTAATGTGGACAAGCTGTATTATCTCAAACAAAGTGTAAGAGGGGATGCAGCCCATCTGATTCAGCACCTAAAGATAACCAATGACAATTATGTAGCAGCTTGGAAAATCCTTAAGCAGCGATACGATAATCGCCGGTTGATGTTTACAACATTGATAGACAAAATCCTTGATCAACCTCAAGCAAACGGTGAATCAGCAGCAAGTGTAAAGCAACTACTTGATACAACAAATAATTGCATCCATGGACTGAGAAGCATGGACATTGAGTTAAATGATGAAGAGCCAGTTATTGCGCGAATAATAATTAGAAAACTCGATACAAATGGTCTTCGTTTGTACGAACAGTATGTTAAGAAGACCAAAGAAATCCAAACACTTAAAGATGTGATGGGATTTTTGGAGCAACAGTACCATTCTTTAGAAGCTGTTTCAAAACAACAAATTGGTAACAAATTTCAAAAGAAAAAATATGGTGACCTTCAAACAACACTAGTTTCTACAAAACAAATATGCTTATGTTGCAAAAAAAAGCCATTTAACAACAGTTTGCTTTAAATTTCTGGCACTATCCAAAATAGATAGACTCAGTTTAGTCAGAAAAGAAAATTGGTGCCAAAGATGCCTAAGTCACATGAAAAGCCAAAGATGTCAAAGTAATCATAAATGCAGCACCTGCAGATTTAATCATCATGAACTTCTACACGTCGATGAATTTAAAAAAAAAAGATGAATCCAAGCCAAGCGCGTTAACATCAATGGTAACGAATGAAGATTCTTCTACATATTTTTTGCCTACAGCACTGGTAAAAGTGCAAGCAGCAACTGGAGAACTGGTAACATTAAGAGCAGTTATAGATCATGCGTCACAGATATCAAGTATTTCTGAAGAAGCAAGCCAAATATTAAGATTGCCTCGACTAAAAGCCAGGGAAATCATAAACGGGCTGAGTTGTACCAATGTTGGTACTCCAAACTCAAAGATCAAACTAAACATCCATCCACATTTTAATAGTGATGAGGTATTTGAAACAGAAGCGTGGGTCTTGCCATCAGTAACAGATCCTCAGCCATTTAAGATTGATGTCATCCAGTGGAAAAACTACACTCTGGCAGATCCTTTGTTCAATAAAAGTGACAGAATAGATTTGTTACTAGGTGGAAAAGTGTTTCTCCAAATTATGGAAAAAGTGGTGCCTCACATAAAAAATGATAGTTTGGCGCAATCTACTAAATTAGGTTGGATTGTATGCGGTCTGGCAAATACTTATCAAAAACCGGCTAAATTAGTGTCTGCAGTAACTAATTTAGAACGGTTCTGGGAGCTAGAGGAACTACCCTCAAATATTGAAGAAGCCACAGAAGATAAAATATGTCTTCATCAGTATGAGAAAACAATCAAAGTTGATGCCGATGGAAAAATTGTGGTTAAACTGCCATTTAAAGAAGACAGCGAATTAGGTGACTCGAGAAGACAAGCGATGGCCAGGTTCCTAAGTTTAGAGAGGAAGCTTGATAACAACAATAAAATCAAAGAAGCCTATGTAAAATGTATGCAAGAGTATTTACAGCTGGGTCATATGACAGAAGTTAAGAAAAATTTTACAGGAAAATATTACTTACCACATCAACCAGTGATTAGAGAAAGCAGCCTAACAACAAAACTCCGTGTTGTTTTTGACGCTTCTGCAAAAACAACAAATGGAAGAAGCCTGAATGAAGTTATGTTCATTGGCCCTAAACTTCAAAGGGATTTGTATGACATAGTGTTGAACTGGAGAGTTTGGAAATATGCTCTAACAGCTGATGTAGAGAAGATGTATCGACAAATAAAGATTGATGAAGATGATCAATATTACCAGTTTATTTTATGGAGAAGCAATAAGGAAGATCCCATAAAAGAATATAAATTAACAACGGTTACATACGGCACATCATCAGCGCCTTTTCTAGCAATCAACTCACTATTCTACATAGCGGATTGCTGCCCTAATGAAAAAGAATATATCAAAGCTATTATTAAAGACGATTTTTATATGGACGATCTTATGACTGGCGCTGATACCATTTCTAAATGCAGGATGATACAGCAGGAAGTAGCTGACCAACTATTAAAGTTTGGATTTCATTTACGGAAGTGGCTCTCCAACGAAAAAGCAGTTATCAGCCAATTAAAAAATTCTGGTGAAGACGAACTTATAATAATTAAAGATGACGAAACAGTAAAAACACTGGGGCTTCACTGGGATCCCAAAAGTGACAGCTTTGGTTTTAACATTAATTTTCAATCAAATGCGAGCGTTACCAAAAGACAAGCGCTTTCAGACGTTGCACGGATATTTGATCCGTTGGGTTGGTTATCTCCAGTCACAGTCGTAGCTAAATTATTTATACAGAAACTGTGGGTACTACAATCAGCATGGGATGAAGTGTTATCCAAAGAACTGAATGAAGAGTGGCTCGAATTTACAGAATATTTGCCAGAACTTCATCAAATTAAAGTGCCAAGATGGATTCAAACAGCAAATGATTCGAAAATTGAAATCCATGGGTTTGCAGACGCATCAGAAAAAGCTTATGCGGCTGTTATGTATGGGAAAACTGAACATTCCGTTGTTTTAATCACGGCTAAAACCAAGGTGAATCCCATTAAGAATAAAAAGACTTTACCAAAACTAGAACTGTGTGCAGCACACTTGTTATCCAAGCTCCTTAATAAGACAGCTAGCATTATTAAATATCAACATACGATACATGCCTGGAGTGATTCAACTATTACACTAAGCTGGATTAAAAACAAAGCCAACAAAGATAAGTTTGTCAGAAACAAAGTAAATGAGATTACAAGTCTTGTTCCAAGTGCAATATGGAGTCATGTAAGCAGCAAGGACAATCCAGCAGATGTGGCTTCAAGAGGAATATGTGCTCGAAAGTTAAAAGATTATTGTTTATGGTGGAGTGGACCTGAATGGCTGTCAAAACCTCCTCAATTTTGGCCTAAAAAAGAAAATATTGCTTCAACAAATGCAACAACCATAATAAGTTCATCAACACAAATTAATTTTTTGGATGAGTTAATAAATAGACACTCAAATTTCAAAAAACTTCAAAGAGTGTTGGTTTATGTACTGCGATTTACAAAAGGAAGAAGATGTCCATCACAAAGTATTCATATAACAGTATCAGAACTAGAGGCCGCAGAAAGTTTTATAGTAATTCGTCATCAAGAAAAAGAATTTCATTTCGAGCTTTTGGAATTAAGACGGAGTGGACAAATCAACAAAAATAGCAAAATTGCTAATTTATGTCCATTTATAGATAAAGATGGCATTCTTCGGGTTGGGGGTAGATTACAAAATTAAGATTTACCTTACAACAAAAAACACCCAATGATTTTGAAAAAATCTCATTTGACATCAATAATTATTCAAGAAGCCCACATTACAACATTGCATGATAGCAATAAACTTGTAGAATCAACATTAAGACGAAAATATTGGATCATATCCATGAGAAACTCAGTTAAGAAATGCATTCGAAGCTGCCCTAAATGCATCAGATATCGACAGGAGGCTTCGAAGCAACTAATGGGAAATCTTCCGATTTCCAGGGTTGCGGAGTCATATCCATTTTTGCACACCGGGGTAGACTACGCTGGGCCCATTCACATAAGATGTTCCAAAGGAAGAGGAGTTAAAACCTATAAGGGATATATTTCTGTGTTCGTTTGCATGGCAACAAAAGCGATTCACTTGGAAGCAGTCAGTGATCTGACAACAGAGGCCTTCATGGCGGCATTAAAAAGATTTTTTGCTCGCAGAGGGACAAGTTCGCACATATATTCGGACAATGGCACAAATTTTATTGGAGCTAATAGAAAACTAGATGCCGACTATAAAGCTGCTGTTAAAAACAATCACTCGGTAATACCAATTTTGGCTGCACAGAAAATCACATGGCATTTTATTCCCCCGGCAGCCCCTCACTTTGGAGGGATTTGGGAAGCTGGCGTAAAGTCAATGAAATACCATCTAAAACGAATTGTTGGCGATACTAAACTGACTTACGAAGAAATCAGCACATTATTGGCCCAGATAGAAGCGGTTTTGAATTCCAGACCACTAGTCGATATTAGCAACGAAAGCCTGGATGACGCAGACGTATTAACTCCAGGACATTTTTTAATTGGCAGACCGATCATTGATTGTCCTGAACATATTGAGGACTCACGGATAAGTTCTTTTAACAGATGGAAGCTAATTCAAAAACTTAGAAAAGACTTCTGGAATCGCTGGAAAAACGAATACCTAGTTACGTTGCAACAAAGAACGAAGTGGAAGCAACCGGCTGCTGACTTGAAAGAAGGGTCAGTGGTGCTGGTAAAAGATGAAGCAACTAGCCCAGCGAAGTGGCCTTTAGCAAAAATTATTGAAACTCATAAAGGCAAAGATGACAAAGTGAGAGTAGTAACTCTTAAACTTCAAGACAGCATACTTAGACGCCCTATACACAAAGTATGTGCCCTACCAATACCTGATGAACCCGTAACCGAAGATGAAGAAAATTCACCAGTTACTAGTGTTTGCACTGTAACTAAGAAGTCAAAAAGAGGAACATTGGGGTTCTGGTTGATGTTATTGATGATGATGGCGGGCAAAGTTAAAGCAGCACCATCAATTTTCGAAGTGGCGCCTTTAATTCTAAATATAACTACGAATACAGCCCTGTATCTGGATAATGTGGGTCAAATGAATGTCATAAATTCCAGGTGGAATTTAATTATTTACTATGATCTAAGCAAATTTTTACAAGAGATGGAGCAAATACTATTACTAATAGGAAAAATAGAAAAGGAGTGTCCGAAGCTTCAAAATTATAGAGAGTCATGCGATATGGTGATATCAACGATGAATAGGCGCTACAACAACTTAAAACAAAATAATGAGCTTTTAATAAGAAAGGACAGGTATAAAAGATCTCCCTTTGAATTTGTGGGCTCGATATACAACATTCTTTTCGGGATGATGGACGCCGATGATCGCAAACTGATGGAAGAAAATATGCGAAACTTGTTCCAAAATCAAGAAGATTTGAAGAAGCTCGCTAAAGAACAGACATCAGTGGTAGATTCAACTATTAACATCCTAAAGAAAACTACAGAAGAAGTTAATAATAATTTCAGCAAAATGTTTACTCAGCTGAAACTATTTTATGCAGAGATTAAAGAAAATACAAATGCTGAGCGGTTAATATCGTTCTTTAACGTTATGACAATGCAGCTGAACTTAATGATTGATGAGTGTGAAAAAATTCAAAATTCCATTATGTATATTCTAATTGACGCCAACCATGGACATATTAATCCGGATCTGTTGACAGTTGAGCAAATGCAAAAAGAACTATCAAATATTGAGAAACTGTTACCAGATAATCTTATGTTGCCTGGCAAGAATACAGGCACCGAACTGAAAGAAGTCTACAGTTCCATGAAGGCAAAAGGAATAATGGTAGACAATCGGTTAGTGATTCAAGCAGATATTCCATTAATCAACGCCCATAGTTCTGAGGTTTTTAAAATGATACCGCTCCCTGTACAAGGAAATAGCAGTACCATGATACCTAGAGTTGATGGTGACTATATAGTATACAATTTTGTAACGAACCTGTACTTTTTAATGACACAGGCTCAAATTAATACATGTACGAAGAATCTGCAAGGACAATTCGATTGTGATGGTAATTTTGCATGGAACCCAGCTATAGAAAGATCATGCGAAGTTTCCGCATTGAAACAATCCAGACATGCAGAATGTAACTTCGAGGAAGTTACTAAGAAAAGTGTGTGGAAAAAACTCTCTACAGAAAACAAATGGATTTTTACAATTTTTGACCAATTTACACTTAGTGTGGATTGCGGCGTGGGGAATCGCAGTTGGTTAACCCTGCCGCCAAAAGGCATTTTGAGTCTGCCTCCAGGTTGCACTGCCATATACGAAGGAATGACACTAACAACTTCTTTAAAATTTACAACAAACAGAAGTTCGTCCATTCAGACATCATCCTGGAGTTTGGATACTGAAAAAATGGAATCTAGGCTAGTAAAGCCATTCGATGTAACCATACTAAACAACACTAAAGGTATAAAGCATTTGATGAAGAAAGTCAATCAGTTGGAAGCCATCGATATTGAGCTAAAGGCAATGCAATTTCATCATCTTAGTGGACATACATCATTAACACTAGTTGTAATAATTCTCTTATTCGCAGTTTGTATCTATATCAAACGCAGCTGTTGCAGTTTCAGTAAGTCGGTGGTTAAATTGGACTTTTCGCCGCCTGTTGCATATGCGCCCCGGCAGAATGTTCAAGATTAGTTGAACATGTTTTATAATATCTTATATTTAAGCGGAATTTTAGACTATTTGTATTTCCCTAATTACTGCATTCTAGAAAAAAGGGACATAAAATTACTACTCAAAGAAAATTATGATAATTAAATGAGTTTGTATGTTTAGGTCTTAGCATGTGGTACGCACATGTGTGAGGTACTGAGATACTGATAAGGCATATTACATATAGATATAGCAAAAAATAAAAAAAGGTTTTATGGTTGCTTCGCTTATCGTAAACTCATTAGAATTCATCCCTTAGAGGATAGTAAATATAGCTAATAGGTAGCCTAATTTAGTTTTAAGAAATTTATGTTTAGTATTTAAGGAATTGTATTTTCAATAAAATAAACAGTATCTTACAACTACTCAAACGGTACGCGTTTTATTTTAATAGAATTTAATTCGTACACACTGAATTCCTGCATAGGTAAAGTACTTGACAGAATAATTGCTAATAGACTTTGGTGGTTTATTAATTCCAGTAAGCTCCTTAACAATAATCAAATGGGATTCAAAAAGGGTAAATCGACAGCCGATTCGCTACTTTATGTTGAGCACTTGGCAGCTAGTAGTTTGGCTTCCAAGGGTCATCTGACAATAATATCCCTAGATTTCGAAAAAGCATATGACAAGATTGGCATTCATACGGTGATCGATCAGCTTATTGAATGGAAAGTTGGACCAAAGATAATAAACTATATTGCAAATTTTATGACCAATAGAAAATTCATGGTAAGGTTGGGAAGAACATATTCAAAATCTTTTGATTTATATAATGGAATCCCCCAGGGATCTCCATTATCTGTTATTTTATTCCTCATTGCATACAACAAGTTATGCGATATCATGTCTCTTCAAAAGAATATTAAATTTTGTGCATATGCAGATGACTGCAGTATACTGATCAAATCGAAAAAAAAGAAAAACCCCAATCTTAATATCAGCAATCTATTCGATAATATTTTACATTCGTGTGAGGGTTCTGGTGCAATGCTATCGGAGAACAAATGCCAGTACATGCACGTATGTAGGAAACACAACTGTACCGCTAATTTAGTTACAGGTAATATCCATCTTACACAAACTAACAAATTGAGAATATTAGGCGTGATATTTAATAGGACTCTTAAATGGAATAGCCATATTGATTATCTGGTTGGAGCTTTAGTAAATCGTACTAATATTATTAAATGTTTATCGTATCCTAAATTCAATACAAGCACTGCTACCCTACTAAATGTGGCGAAAGCCCTCATTATATCCAAAGTCAGGTATGGTTTATTCCTGTATGGAAATTCTTCTAAAACCTACCTCAAAAAAGTAAAAACGGTTATAAACATGGCAACTCGACATGCCCTAGGCACACTACGAACTACTCCAATAAATAACATTAACTTTGAAGCAAATATGTTAAATTTAGATTTATTATACCAACTCGAATCGAAGAAACTTATTAAATCTATTATGTTTTGTCAAGATACACCTCTCAGATCTGCTGTTGATAAATATAGATCTTATAAATCACATAAAATTAAATCCGCCCTTTACCACACCTTGAAAAACACCACCGAGTTTTACCTACCTACTAAGATTGCCAAATCTAGTGCTTTAAGCCACCCTCCATGGCATTTAAATATGAAGTCAATTGACTTATCCCTATCAAACTATAAAAAGGAATGTAGACCATCATACCAATATCATCTAATGTTTCAAGAAATTATCAGTAAACACTACGACAGAACTTTTATCTACTCAGACGGATCAAAGACAAATGAAACCGTATCATTTGCCGTTAGTTCAGAGACCAATGTTATTTATTCATCTTTACTTCCAGATTTTAGTACTGTATTTACTGCTGAAATAATGGCAATATACGAAGCAATTGGACTCTGCGAGAGAAATAGGAAATTCGCTATTTGCACTGATTCACTTTCGGCAATTCATGCCATAATAAATATTAATAACAACAACCTTTATGCAATGAATATCAGAAACGCATTGATCAAAAATTTCCCCAGAATTATGTTAATTTGGGTTCCAGGCCATTCCTCCATAGCAGGTAATGAGCTCGCTGACTTTGCTGCCAATCAGGCACATAAATCTCCTTTACTCATGACAGTAAATAGAAATTTTTCGGACATTAAAAGGACAGCAAATTCTAGCATTTATAGCTTAAATCAATTAATCCTACTAAAAACACTATATATAAATACTTACCAGATAATAATTTTATTAACAGACTAGATATGATTAAATTTCTTAGACTCAGATTGGGACTTACAAAATTAACACACACCTACATAATCTCAGGAACCAGTCCCCCAACGTGTGGATGTGATAACAACTCTAGGCTCTGTGTTTCACATATCCTCTCGGACTGTATATTATATCAACGCCAAAGACGTCAAATATTTTCCGATGTTAATCCCCTATCCCTATTATCCTTTCCCTCAACTCAGTCTATCAAACAAATAATAAATTATTTAAAATGTATTAATATATATAATAGAATTTAAATATTGTAAATATAATCTTTAAAAAATATAGATATTACCATCTAATTAGCTTAAGGCCTTGTTGCTATAGCTTCATAAATTTAGTATGTACATTTATGTATTATCTAAATCTTAAATAAATAAATAAATAAATATATTATATTATATTATATTATATTATATTATATTATATTATATTATATTATATTATATTATATTATATTATATTATATTATATTATATTATATTATATTATATTATATTATATTATATTATATTATATTATATTATATTATATTATATTATATTATATTATATTATATTATATTATATTATATTATATTATATTATATTATATTATATTATATTATATTATATTATATTATATTATATTATATTATATTATATTATATTATATTATATTATATTATATTATATTATATTATATTATATTATATTATATTATATTATATTATATTATATTATATTATATTATATTATATTATATTATATTATATTATATTATATTATATTATATTATATTATATTATATTATATTATATTATATTATATTATATTATATTATATTATATTATATTATATTATATTATATTATATTATATTATATTATATTATATTATATTATATTATATTATATTATATTATATTATATTATATTATATTATATTATATTATATTATATTATATTATATTATATTATATTATATTATATTATATTATATTATATTATATTATATTATATTATATTATATTATATTATATTATATTATATTATATTATATTATATTATATTATATTATATTATATTATATTATATTATATTATATTATATTATATTATATTATATTATATTATATTATATTATATTATATTATATTATATTATATTATATTATATTATATTATATTATATTATATTATATTATATTATATTATATTATATTATATTATATTATATTATATTATATTATATTATATTATATTATATTATATTATATTATATTATATTATATTATATTATATTATATTATATTATATTATATTATATTATATTATATTATATTATATTATATTATATTATATTATATTATATTATATTATATTATATTATATTATATTATATTATATTATATTATATTATATTATATTATATTATATTATATTATATTATATTATATTATATTATATTATATTATATTATATTATATTATATTATATTATATTATATTATATTATATTATATTATATTATATTATATTATATTATATTATATTATATTATATTATATTATATTATATTATATTATATTATATTATATTATATTATATTATATTATATTATATTATATTATATTATATTATATTATATTATATTATATTATATTATATTATATTATATTATATTATATTATATTATATTATATTATATTATATTATATTATATTATATTATATTATATTATATTATATTATATTATATTATATTATATTATATTATATTATATTATATTATATTATATTATATTATATTATATTATATTATATTATATTATATTATATTATATTATATTATATTATATTATATTATATTATATTATATTATATTATATTATATTATATTATATTATATTATATTATATTATATTATATTATATTATATTATATTATATTATATTATATTATATTATATTATATTATATTATATTATATTATATTATATTATATTATATTATATTATATTATATTATATTATATTATATTATATTATATTATATTATATTATATTATATTATATTATATTATATTATATTATATTATATTATATTATATTATATTATATTATATTATATTATATTATATTATATTATATTATATTATATTATATTATATTATATTATATTATATTATATTATATTATATTATATTATATTATATTATATTATATTATATTATATTATATTATATTATATTATATTATATTATATTATATTATATTATATTATATTATATTATATTATATTATATATTATATTATATTATATTATATTATATTATATTATATTATATATTATATTATATTATATTATATTATATTATATTATATTATAATATATTATATTATATTATATTATATTATATTATATTATATTATATTATATTATATTATATTATATTATATTATATTATATTATGTTATATTATATTATATTATATTATATTATATTATATTATATTATATTATATTATATTATATTATATTATATTATATATTATATTATATTATATTATATTATATTATATATTATATATTATATATTATATATTATATATTATATTATATTATATATTATATTATATTATATTATATATTATATTATATTATATATTATATTATATTATATTATATTATATTATATTATATTATATTATATTATATTATATTATATTATATTATATTATATTATATTATATATTATATTATATTATATTATATTATATTATATTATATTATATTATATTATATTATATTATATTATATTATAAGGTTTAGGATGTCAAAATGAAGGCTTGTACGAATTTACAGCTTATTATCTTGAATTCCGAGGTGAAGTCCCTAAAATGACTGGATTGTAGAGTGATCTAGGAGAACTAGAAACGAAATGTCACCTTTGTCCAAATTTTCACGCAATTCTTCAGATGCGTCAATAAGAGCAGTTATGCAGATATATTTTGGACGAAAGCTTGACTGCCTACTAGTAAGGAGACCATTATCATGAATGTACCGATATAATTGGTGATATAATATCTTCTGAAAAAGTTTTGATAAGTATGGCAGTATATCGATTGGCCGATATTCACTATTTGCTTTCGGCGTAGGTATTATTTTTGCATATTTCCAGTTAGCAGGAAATATACTTTTTGTTAATATTGTGTTGAAAATTAATGTTATATAACAGGCACGAACGAATTTTATGCGGCCCCATATAAATTTAAAAAAAATACAAAATTTAATTTAGATTTAATTAAAAAAAAAAAAATCAAAACATTAATACCAAAATTTCAAACTATTGTTCAAAAATAGCATTAATACGAGTATAAATTTTCAATAGGGCCACAAAAATAATACAAATTATTTGAATGTAACGTCTGTTAGCATGCTTAATTTTTTCTATTAGAAACAATGTAACATGTACAAAAAAAATGCATTTTAAAAATTGTATGTTTGCAAAACACACCCATGATTTGAAATGCAAACGACAGAACATAACAATTTTTCTCTCTCGTTTTTTGTAGTTCATTATTTTCAAGGTTGTCAATTTTAAAATATCAAAAAGCACTAAACCGACAAAAATCGCATAATTTGAAAAAAAAAACACTATTTTCAGTAAAAGCCCAGTTGTCTGAATGCAGTCCCGATAGTTAAATGTTTCATTAAAACTAGAAATTTTTTATCTTTTGGAACAGAAACCATTAAATTTTTTATACATATTGTACCAACCACTTCATAAAAATTTTTTCATAAAAGCATGTTTTGAAAAATAATTCAATTGAACTTTAAAATTTTGTTTAAAAAATTTAAAAACTAAAATTGGCAAATTGGACGATTTTTTAATTATATCTCATGTTCATTTTATTGAAATTAACTGGTAATACTCAACATATGTCGGTCCCGCTTTTTTACTTTTACGGAATTAAAATGGCATCAACGAGCAATAAAAAACGTAAGATAGGTGATGAAAACAGAAAATTCCAGTCCGAATGGACACACAAATTCGGATTTGTTGAAAATAAGGACATACCTATGTGTCTCATTACTGTACCACATAACAAACTTTACAATTTAAGTAGACATCATGAAAAATTTCACTCACAATTTGCCAAAGATTATCCCCTTAATACTAATCTTAGAGAGACTAAACTGAAGGCATTGCAGTCAAATATTGCAAAAGAACAGAACATTATTTCGTCTTTTAGCCATGGAAATGACAGATCATTTGAAGCAAGTTACATAATAGCTTGGGATATTGCCCGTGATAAATGTCCTTATTGGGAAGCAGAGTTAAAAAAAAACACACTATGAAGAAGGTTATGAGCATTCTCGACCCTGATAACAAAAAGCTGCATAAAGCGATAGATCAGCTTTCTTTATCACGGCGCATAACCGAGAGTGAAACAAGTTTAAAAAACGAACTAAAAAATTCTGCAGCATTTAGTTTAGCTCTTGATGAATCCACAGATGTTAGCGACGTTCCTCAATTGGCGATCTTCATTTGGTCTGTATCAGTTGAATGTAATATCACTGAAGAAATATTAGACCTTGTAGCTCTTTCTGAAACAAAGCGAGGCATTGATGTAAAAAATGCGCTTTTCGAAGTAATTAACAAATTTGAATTGCCACGAGATAAAAGACCTCGAATGTAAAAAATTTAAATTTTTTCCTCTTTTAAAATTGAACGTAAGTAATATACAAGACGATAAGCTGGAAGAATACATAAATAATTTAAAACAATTTCATGAAAATTTTAAATGTAGATTTGAGGATCTCAAACAACTTCAAGCAACATTCTCAGTTTTTGTTAACCCATTTTTGTGTGATGTCCTAAATGATGAATTTTTATTATCCGATATAATTCTTGCAAAACCAGATGTTGGAAAATTGGAGTTGTTAGAAATGAAGGATGATATTGTATTGAAAATGCATCACAAATCAACTTCTCTAGTTGGATTTTGGTAACTTGTTAACGAAACCCAATATCCATAATTGAAAAAAAGTGCTGCTCGTTTATTTTCAATGTTTGGCACAACGTATTGTTGTGAATCTCTATACTCCACCATGAAAAATGTTAAAAACAAAAATCGTTCACGTTTAACAAATCAACATCTTACGGAACTCATTCGGACAACTTTGACAAACTACACACCTGATTTTAAAGAAATAATCAAAAATTCTTCCTAATTTCCTTTTTATTTTTGTTACCTATATTTTTATTTTATTTTTATATAATTCCTTTTTTTTATTTTATTTAAAATGAAATTCTTTGATCTCAAAAAATTTTAAAATATAACATTATTTTTATAAATACTAATAATATTTCAGTATAAAATTTATTTGTAATGTGTATGAAATGAATTAATAAATTTTATGTTTGTTTAAAAATTGTTTTTTTTTTTGCTTTTTTGTTCGAAAATGAATATTTGTACAGAAATAAACTAGTGCGGCCCACCGTTAGTAGGTGAAATTCCAAATTTGGCCCAACAAGCCATTTACGTGCCCACCCCTGTTATATAAGGTAGCATTATAGAGGACTACAGCATTTCAATTAACGGCAATACAGCTGGATAGTACCATCTGATTGATTTACAACTTCAAAATAAAACTCATTTCCTTTCATTACATTAGTCTGATTATAGAAATTGTTTATTAAGATTTTCTACATCGATGTCAGACAATTCTACTCTCTTAGTCTTTCCAATACCAATTTCTCTTATGCCTTTCCAAGTTTTCTTGGATCCAACAGCTGACTCAAAAATACTAGAATAGTATGTAGATTTTGCACTTTTTATCTTCCTGTTTACCTCTCTTGCATTACAATATTCTTCGTGTAACTCATCAGTTTTAAAACGTTTCCAGCGGCTGAAAATCAAATCCCTCTGACCAATCGCGGCTTTTATATCAATGCTGAACCATGGTTTTCTTTTATAGTTCACCATTAGTCTTTTTACATTACAGATTTGACGAAGACTTCCCCAAGATTTTGTTCTAAAAAGTTAATCTGGCTTTCTACTAAGGGCATATAGTTAATCGAATCCCAGTCAATATTTGAAAGCTCATGTGACAAAATGTTTAGATCCATGTGCTTAAATTCATAATAAGTTATAGCATTACTTGATAGTTTTAGTTTAAAATCGTACGTGAGAAATAATAGATCATGTTTTGAAAAGCAAGAGGCAGTAAGTTGGTCGTATAGAAGGACTTTATCTCTATTACTAACAAAAATAATATCCAATAATGAATTTCTAGTGTGTGGGTAGTGAGTGGGTACTGTTGTGTTAGTAGGAAAAAGGGCAAAAGATTGCATATCATTTACTAAGTGGCTTTCAACTAAAATATTCGAATTGAAATCACCACATATGACAATTTCATCATGTTTTAGTGTAAGACTTTCAAGAGTCCTCATAAAAACTTCAGTATCAGTTCTCTTACTAGGCCGATACACACATCCTATTAAAACTTTGTTGGCATTAAACGTGATTTCAACAAATATATGTTCAATTTTTCTTCCTTCTTTGAGTTGCAACAAAATTTTCACAGAATTCCCTTCTCCACCTGCATAGGTTTTTCTATCACAACGAAAAATGTTAAAGGAATCCAAATTAAAAATAGTAACAGGAACAAGTTTGGCAAACCAAGTTTCTGATACACAAACAACATCAACATTGGAGTTTTCACAAATGAAGCGGAACTCATCAATCTTATTATTTAGACTCTGGGCGTTGATGTGGCATATATGGAATCCAGATCTCTGCTTGCACAAAATACGAAGCATATCATAAGTATTGTCTTTGGAACCTAAATTTCTACTATCCAGATGAAGTGTCATAACAAAAATGATTTAAATAAGAAATGCACGTATAATAAAACGGTCCACTAAAAGACATAAAATTGGATAAATAAAATGTTATACAATGTAATAAAAATATAAAATTGGATAAATAAAATATTCATGAACACGAAATAAGTCATCCAGCAATTCTATGTCATCTATTCGTACTATGTTGGAATCGGCAGTAATTTTTACGTAAATCAAACCGCGCGAGTTAAGTCCAATGGAACACTGAACTCAACAGATTCCATCGAACTTGAAAACCCTATATCTAGCATAAGAATAAATTACCAAGAATAAAATAAATACCATATTATTAAAATTATAATTTTTAATAACTAGAACAAAGTGTTAATAAACTTTGTATTAATAAAATTGTTTACTCAATAATTATTTCAGTTCATCATTTAAAATGAAATAAATGTCAAACTAACAGAATTATAATTTTAAACGAAAACAAAGTGTTAATAAACTTTCATATGGAAACTTACTTCATTCATTGAAACTTGATACCTTTGTTTTCGTCATTAAACTAGAACAAAGAGTTAATAAACTTTGTATTGAAATTTTGTTTATTCATTTCAATCATTTAAAATAAAATAAATGTCAAATCACCAAAATTACAGTTTCAAAACGAAAACAAAGTGTCGATAAACTTTCGTATGAAAAACTCACTTTGTTTTCGTCATTTACTTCCTACAAAATACAATATTGTTTTATGACCAACCAATTAAACGTTCTATAAAAGAAACCAATAGCATAAGCATATTTTTTTATTGAATATTTATAGTTTTAGATTAAGAATATTTTTGTATAAAAATATAGCAAACAATAAAGTAAAGAGCAGTTCATATTAACATTCCAACCAAATGTATTCGTGGACTTTCATTTAACTGGCGCAGTCGGCAAACAAATCCAAAAGATATTCTGAAGAATATCCCTATTTGGTCGCGACGCTATCTAAAAGAAATTAATGAAGATATTCTAAAGAATATCCTTTTTTAAAACAAAGAAACATTAGTGAAAATTGTCTAAAGAATATCCTTTTTTTTAAGAAAAAAAAAAAAGTGAAACATTAGTGAAGATATTCCAAAGAATATCCTTTTTTGAAAAAAAATAACATTTGTTAAAATACTGAAGATATTCTAAAGAATATCCTTTAAAAAAAAAAAATATATATTTGTGAAAAATTTTAAGATATTCCGAAGAATATCATTTTGAAAACAAAGAAGAAAAAAGACTAAAGAACTTATTTTTCGTTACGGTTCGAGTTTGTGAAGGAACAGTGAATTGTGTCTAAACTCCAGGGAGATGCCTAAAGATACGGAGAAAACTGAAACACCACAGTTTAAACCATACTTCAACATATTACAAAGCAACGATATACTCAACACAATGACATCAACATCATCAACAGCAACACTAACTTCTGCTCCAACACAAACATCAGCACCCACAGCAGTGCCAACAGAAACATCATCGTTGGGTCCGATTCCAATTTCTATCCTTTTGAAGGAAGTAGATAGAATAAATGTTTTCACTGGAAAAGATCGAGACTATGACATATCATCATTCATCAAGGAAGTCGAAATCTTCCTACGAATTTTTCAAGATGGTGAAATGGAGGAATATATATACCATCGCTGCATACTTAAGAAGATACAGGGAGAAGCAGCCAATATAATTCGAGGTTTAACCGATAAATCATGGCAGAACGTGAAAAATGAGCTATTAAAGGTGTTCGGCATCAGGGAAAGCTACACCCAACTATACCATAGAGCACTATCAACAAAAAACAATGATGTAAGTCAATTATATAATAATTTAAAAATAATATTAGATAAGTTGAATACAAAATACGAACAAGATTCATGTAAACCATTAGAATTCAACCCAAATATAAACGAATCAATGATTTTTCGAACTTTTGTTAATGGTATACCTCCGCATTTGGCAAGTGTTATATATAGCCGAAATATTAATACTATTCGCGAAGCATATCATTGTTTACAGGAATGCGACATGATCAGGGAAAATAATCGACATTTTAGAAATACTAATCAAAATATTAAATACACTAACCAAAATTCTACCCATAATTATTCCGAACCTCACCAAAGGCAAAATTTTCGACAAACAAATTTTAGACCGAGTAGACAGAATTTCCCAGACCAACGGACACAAGGTTTTTCTTGTCACCAAACAAAAAACTTTCCAAATTCAAATCGACAAACACAAGGTTTTGATAATCGGCAAGGGCAATATTCAAACGTAATTCGAAATTCGCAACAGTTCCGACAATCTAATCAGTCGCGACAAAATTCTGGTCAACATCGACATAATGTTGAACCGATGGAAATAGATCATATTGAACAGAGTGAAATTGTTCCGAATGAGGAAGCAAATTTTCGTTCAGCCGAAAAGAAAACGGTTTACCGATAGTACAATTAACTATTGGTAATTCCAAGATAAGATGTTTGATTGATACTGGATCAACCACATCAATATTAAATTGTAATGCACTTCCTAGTTATGAACGTATAAAATTAAGAAAACCATTAACTTTCTCAACTCTGGCAAGCAAAGTAGTTATAAGTGAGGAAATTGTCACGGAAATCCCAGAAGAGTTTTCCGATAATAATTTTATGGCTTGGAAATTGTTGAAATTGACTAATAATAGATTTGATGGAATAATTGGTAATAATATATTGAAACCTTTAGGTGCAAAAATTTGTTTAGAAGAACGGTATATTCAGATTAATGATAGAAAAATTTTTTTTACAAATTCATTTCCTTGCTATTATAACGAGATTCATGCATTGGAATTTTTAGATGTCAATAAGGAGAACATTAAAAAACTTTTTAGAGTCGACATGAATTCCGAAGAAAAAGAGTTTCTTCGTGATCTCATAAGTAAAAATAGCGACTTGTTGTTTCATGAAGGTGATTCACTTACTCATACTCATGAGATAAGACATTCCATAATTACTACTACAGATAAACCTGTATACTCTAAAATATACAGATATCCCAAAATACATGAAGACGAAATTAACAGGCAGATCCAAGAAATGTTACAACAGAAAATAATTGTGGAAAGTAACTCTGCCTATAATTCTCCTATCTGGGTTGTTCCAAAGAAAATGGACCAATCGGGCAGGAAGAAGTGGCGCATTGTTGTTGACTACAGAAAATTGAACGAGATAACGGTGGACGACAAATTTCCAATACCCAATATAGAAAATATATTGGATAAATTGGGAAAATCTACTTATTTTACAACATTGGATTTAGCCAAGGGTTTTCACCAAATTCTCATGAATACAAACGATAGAAAAAAAACAGCTTTCTCGACTCCCTTGGGACATTTTGAATACAACAGGATGCCCTTTGGATTAAAAAATGCTCCAGCAACCTTTCAACGTCTTATGAACTCGGTACTTAGAGAATATATTAATAAAATTTGCGTTGTTTATTTAGATGACATTTTGATTTTTAGTACATCATTAACAGAGCATGTACAGAGTGTCAACAAAATTTTTCAAAAATTACGAGAGCATAATCTGAAGATACAGCTCGACAAATGCGTTTTTTTGGCGAAGGAAACTGAATACCTTGGTCATGTTCTGAGCGAGGAAGGTCTAAGACCTAACCCAAATAAAATTGATGCAATTCAGAAGCTAAAGCTTCCTGAAACAACTAAACAGATAAAATCTTTCTTAGGAGTTACGGGGTACTACCGAAAATTTATTAAAGACTACGCAAAAGTTGCACAAGGATTAACTAAATATCTAAAGAAGAATACGAAAATTAATCTCAACGATCCTAATTATCATGATTCCTTTGAAAAATTGAAAAAGTTGATCATTAACCCACCGATACTTAAGTATCCAGATTATTCAAAAAAATTTAAATTAACTACTGATGCAAGTGGTTATGCTGTAGGTGCCGTATTGTCTCAGGAAAATCATCCAATTGCCTATGCAAGTAGAACATTGAATGACCACGAGAGGCATTATGCGACTGTGGAAAAAGAATTGCTGGCTATTGTTTGGGCAGTAAACTACTTCCGTCCATATCTATATGGCAGGCAATTTGAACTATTTACGGACCATCAACCATTGGTTTGGCTTCAATCCAAAACCAAGGGTAAAGATATAAACCAAAGACTCCAGCGTTGGCTGTTGAGGTTGGGAGAGTATGATTTTAAAATAAGTTACATCAAGGGTAAAGAGAACGTTGTAGCCGATTTTATGAGCCGTATAAATGCACCAAATGATATTGTTTTCATGGCAGATGATCAAATGAGTGTGGCTGCAACTATCCATTCTCAACAGGAAGAATTGAATGATCATTTTTTTATTTTGGACACAGTCGTTAATAGATTTGAGAAGCAAATAATACTAACTGATAACAAAACTAATGAAACTCAAATCATTGACGGCAAACATAAAATTTTTTTAAACACTAACGATATCATAACCGGTACAATGACCGATATAATTAGAAGGAATATAACTATCAAGAGAAATTTGAAGATAGGTATTTACACCGAATTGTCTGATCATTTGTACAATAAAGTACAATTAAAGCTAATTGAAATATTCGGTAACTCAATAAAATTTGTCCGATGTGTTTATCACGCTAAAGATATGCTGAATGAGGATGAATTGTATAGATATATAGCAAAATACCATAAAAATGAAACAGGTCATGCAGGAATTAACGAAAATTATTGTGGTTTGAAAACTAAAATTTATTTTAACAATCTTAAACATTTTATTCAGAAATACGTTAATAATTGTAATGTTTGCAACAAATCCAAATATGATAGGAAACCAATAACACCAAAATTTCATGTCACAGAAACACCAAAAGATGTTAATGAAATAGTACATATGGACGTATATACAAATAAGAAACACAGTTTTTTATCTTTCATTGACAAATTTTCAAAATACGCAGTTATGTTATATTTGGAAGACAGAAATAGCTGTACAATAGTAGAGAAAATTAGACTCTATATATCAATGAGAGGTAAACCAAACAAAGTAGTTACAGACAACGAATTCGCATCCATCAATGTAAAGAACTTTTTACGAGAGGAAAATATTACAGTTCATTTCACCAAACCTAACAACCATACAGGAAATGCAGATATCGAAAGATTACATAGTAGCATATCGGACAAGTTTAGAACATTAGAATTTCAACGATCAGAATTATCAGTACAAGAGCGAATGTATAAATGTGTTGAATGGTATAATAAATCCATTCACTCAACAACGATGAGCAGACCATTTGATGTAATACAAGGAACAATAGATAAAATAAAATTATATAATCGATTAAAAGACTTTAAGGATAAAATTATAACAAAAAGAAATTTGAATAGGGAACAATTTAATTATGACAAACCAGAAGCATATGTGAAAAATTATAAAGCTTTAAGACATAAATACGAACCTCGTTATAGAAAACTGAAAGTAGATAATATCCACCCAACTAACATCAAACGTCCCTTTAAATTTGCAGATTCACTGGATATTACGGCTTACGATTCTAATCCTACTAATATCACCGGTAATGAATAACTTATTGATTCAACCTATAAATGAAGGCAACAGTGGATATACGGAAATTAAGTTGGACAATGTAACAATGGTCGAAGCATATACAACGATAGTTCACACCATTTATCTAAGTGAAATCCAGGAAATAATTAGCCACATTGAAAATAGTATACAGCAGTCTAACATAAATAAACAAGTCTTACAAGCTCAGCTTAACAGGGTTATAATAAAGTTTCGTACTCTACAATTGAATAGAGGTAAAAGAGGTTTAGCTAATGTTTTGGGATCAGGTCTGAAATGGATGGCAGGAACTATGGACGAAGAAGATAGGGAAACAATACAGAATCATTTACAAATTATAGATAACAATAATCATAATATAATAGAAACCGCAAACAAACAAATAAAAATTACAAATCATTTCAATGAAACACTAACTAACTTAAAACACACTATTGAATCGGATAGAGATATTATTCTGGCAAAAATCAATTCAATAGACAAAAATAACTTAGATATTTTTTCACACATTTTTTATCTTGATTTGGTGCTAAAGATTAAAACATTGGACGAACAGATTGAGCATATACAAGATAATATTATTGCAGCTAACCACAATCTTATGACTAACAATATACTAACACCAGAGGAAATTAATGATTTAAATATTGATTTCAATAAATTACAACAAATACAATTAACAGTTGCTAAATACCGGAATGAACAAATTGTATTTTTTATAAAGATACCACTAAATATTATTACAGTCCCAAAATCATTGATTATGCCAATTAAAAACAAGGAAGGTTTTGAATTAGATATAAGAATACAAGAAATTGTTATTATCAATAATACTGTTTACAATTACAATAACGAACAAAATATTTCCAATCTAAAAAAATCAAACCTATGTATTTTTAGTAATAAGCAAAAGTGTTACAAAATTCTCAATAATAAAGAAGAAATTTTAGAGGTTGAACAGGGAATGGTGCTTCTAAAGAATGTAAATGGTGCAAAGGTAGAAAGTAACTGCGACAGCAGGAAATTAGTTTTAAGTGGAAATCAACTTCTTACATTTAATGATTGCAAAATAAAAATTGATGGCAATATTTATGAAAATAAACAAAAAGAATATAAAACCAGTTTTGCATTATCACCAAATTTAAATTTAAATAATATGGAAACAACCATTTCTTTGGATCAAATAGCTATAAATGAAGTGGAACATATAAAAACCATAGAAGAATTGAAATATCATAAAGCAATACATTTTAATTCAATAATTGGTAATTATTTTCTAACTATCTGTATTGCAATTATATGTTTAACTTTTATAATCATAATTTATAAGAAATACAAAAAATCTCTTAAGAAAATCCAGGAGAATTTTCAATCTAAGGAGGGAGGAGTTAAGTCCAATGGAACACTGAACTCAACAGATTCCATCGAACTTGAAAACCCTATATCTAGCATAAGAATAAATTACCAAGAATAAAATAAATACCATATTATTAAAATTATAATTTTTAATAACTAGAACAAAGTGTTAATAAACTTTGTATTAATAAAATTGTTTACTCAATAATTATTTCAGTTCATCATTTAAAATGAAATAAATGTCAAACTAACAGAATTATAATTTTAAACGAAAACAAAGTGTTAATAAACTTTCATATGGAAACTTACTTCATTCATTGAAACTTGATACCTTTGTTTTCGTCATTAAACTAGAACAAAGAGTTAATAAACTTTGTATTGAAATTTTGTTTATTCATTTCAATCATTTAAAATAAAATAAATGTCAAATCACCAAAATTACAGTTTCAAAACGAAAACAAAGTGTCGATAAACTTTCGTATGAAAAACTCACTTTGTTTTCGTCATTTACTTCCTACAAAATACAATATTGTTTTATGACCAACCAATTAAACGTTCTATAAAAGAAACCAATAGCATAAGCATATTTTTTTATTGAATATTTATAGTTTTAGATTAAGAATATTTTTGTATAAAAATATAGCAAACAATAAAGTAAAGAGCAGTTCATATTAACATTCCAACCAAATGTATTCGTGGACTTTCATTTAACTCGCGTACTAAATGCACTGTGGATACGATGTGCTTTTTTCAGTTTAGTAGCAGCACGTAGAATATTAAAATTATGTTGTGTAAAGTTTTCATTTACATAAAATTTGTTGTTTAAACATATACCAACATGTTTCAAAAAAAATTTAAACTTTTATTAATTTTCCGATGGTTCGCGAATGATCATACGAGGACCACATCTTAACGTCCTTGCCCCATTTTTTGCTAGAGGTAAAATTTTGAAAAGTACATAGCTCCAGAAATGTGTGACATGCATTATTACGCAATTTATGACATATAACCGTGAAAACCCATTCTTATTGTTATTGTTTCGTTCGCTATTGTTAAGATATATGATTTTTGTTTTTCATTCTGTAATGTTTACCTGAGATCCTCTGTCAAATTCTGCTCCCTAAATTCAGGTTCAGATACAATATATGACATATAACCATAACCACATAATTTTATTTGGGGTACCACATAATTTTATTTGGGTGCCCATATAAGACATAAATCGATTTTTCATCGAAATTTTGGATGGGGTATCCATATACGGCATAAATCGATTTTTACATCGAAATTTTGGAGTGTTCGAAAATGATTTCAGATGTATGGTTCCTTGGGCAAATATACTTGTTATGGCCCATAGTACCAGAATCGCGATGAGCCCATGGCGATATTTTCGGCCCCATACATTTTGACCGATTCTAGTATACATATGTATGTACAATATACATATACATTTTGGAAAAAAAATTAGTTATTGTTGTTTGTTTAGCAGACTATGGACCCTTTAACCATTTCCGTTACAAAATGATCTACCGATAAATATATATTTTTATAAGAACAATACTTTTGAGCCTTCAGATGCCTTCAATGCTTCTTTAAATGAAGGAATTGGGTTAACCTGCTCATTTCTTTATCCATTTCTAAATTACCGTTGATAATATCATCAGTCAAATCTCTATAATATTCTACATCGCCGTCACAATGTACATATTCCATGCTGTCTTGAATTATATTTAGAAAATCCACCTCTTCATTGATTTCCAGATCATTTTCGGGAGTTCCGGTGATTGTAAAATAAACAACTTTAATAACGCCTTTTGCGCTCCAGTTGTTTTGACTTTGTTTTTCGTAAGAAGCAGCTAAAGGTGAAAATAATTTAAAAATTCCAAAAATCTGAGGCGCTTATCTTAAATGTGCAGGTACAAAAAGTGCACTTAAAGAAGGAAATTATTATTGAATTTTGAAAAATAAAAATAAAACAAAAATTTTGTGAAGTTATAGGCAAAGTATACTTAAGAAAAAGGCAGCTTAGTCAAAATGATTAATGAATTGTATAAACTGCAATTCATGTTTCAGCAACAGAATGATTCCAGCGACCAAAAAGGGAGCACTAAAGTCTTTCTATCAGTCAAACATCTGTAAATATGTTTATGTTAACAATAGAAATAATTCAAAATAAATAAGAAGGTTGTCTGTCTAGACGGACTATCCGATCAGAGCAATCAAGTCGATCTCATAGGGGTTAATTGTATGGGGACTAGGTCTAAACATACACCTCTTTTCGCCGATTTCAAAAGAGATCGTCCTATGGCCGATAAAAGCTCATATAAAAAATTTTATCAAAATATATTCATACGACATACTTTGACGTTGAAACTTTGTATGAAATTAAATGCAAAGTTATTTGCTAGTGGCGAGAAAACAACATTACTGTCAACTATAGACACGTTTGTGGATAGCGTTTGAATAAAAATTTGAAAGATATTTTTCACTTTCCGAAGATTATATTATAGCTCCTCCACACGACTTTTTGACTTCTATAATCTAAAACCATATATAATTAGTATATATTTTTATTTTATTTTTAGATTTGGAGCCTAAATCAATATTCCTTAATAACAACATTTTCTGGGGAGCATGCGAAAAATAGTTTTTTCAAACATATTGGCCAAGGTGTAAGTCAAATTAATATAGATGCTTACGGACGATTGTTTTCTTGTGGTTCTGACGGATGCATGAAAGTTCGCCAATTATTTGAAAAAGATACAATTGTTCACTCTATGTATTAACAAAACTACCAAAAAAAAATATATAAAATACAAATAGAAAATTGTTAAATAAAATATACGGATCTATCGAATCGTTAAATCTGTCTTGATATTTATGTTTATTGCGCAGAAATTACAAAGTAAGTATAAATAAGTGGACTTTTTGTTAACATTTTATTTTATGTTTGTTGTCATGTATTGATAATCTTATATTTATGTTCGAGATCATGCATCAGAGGCTAACTGATTTACACTTGTAATCGACTTTAGGATATTAAGATCCGAGTAAAATTAAATGTAAAATGGTTATTTTTGACCTTACCAAAAACGAAATTGTTAAAAATTGGCAGGCTTGTATTAAAAATTGTAGCATGCAACTTAGCTCATAAGGAGCAAAAGAACAAATTTTCCAGCAAACGTTCGTAGCATTAGCACGCATTTAGGTTCCGGCCTCTATCTCATCGGCAATTGGGGTGGGATTATTGGACTACGATGTGCTTGCGGCTGTCGACTATTATGCAAACAGAAAAAGATTTTAAAGAATGCGTGCATTGTTAAAAGGAAAGGGGGAAAATAAAGGTAGAAAAAGAAAATGAGAGGAAGAAAATTCATCTAGAGGAGAAGACAAGTAACTACATTGTTCGAATATGTCTTGATGTTAAACATATTTTCACCCGCCCAACCATGATCATATAATAAAATGTCAGTAGTAATTTATATGATCCCAAATACATTTACCTATCCGCACAGCTTGCTAGAAATCAGAACACTAGACTTTTATATACTCATTTTAATTAAGGACTTTATTAGAAATGAAAGAAAAATCTTAAATGTAACATTAAGTCAATATTGGAACAATATATAACTAACTTATATCGAAACTAATAATGCAATTCAATTTGAAAGTAACAAATTTAAATTAATTTAAATCAAACTAAAATATTTTTACCACCAGCAAACCAAAAAAAATTAATCGTGCAGAAATCAACAAAAAAATGCTGAAAAAAAACCTAAAAAGGTATATCCCGTTCGGATATCAGGGTGTAATATATAATAAATCAAATTGTGCAAAAATAAAAAAAAAGATTATAAAAAATAAGTAAAAAGTTATTTTTCTAGGTCTCGACAGGATTCGATAAAGCGACCATAAAATCAAAATTGATCCAACATAAAGAATGTATTCCTTTACAGTCAATAGACTTTATATTTTTAAACCGGAACGCGTGGAACTGAAACATATTTTATTCCCGTTATTCGTTTATTTTTTTTTTTTTACATTAAACAAAACACATTAAAAGCAATTAAAAGTTTATTTTAATACCTTCCATAAACGTTTTTGGTATCAAAATCAATTGTTTTTTATTTCCAATTGATTACTTTTAATATTTTTAATGCAACATCGTTAAATAAGTCCCAAATATGTATTCATCACTGTTGAATTAACATAATTCAATAATAAACTTGTTAAATGTTATAAACATAATATATTAATGTTAACAAGTAGTTTTAACAGTGATGTATACAAGTTTGTTAGTAAAACTAAATTTTATAAAAAAATTTGTAAAGATTGACTTACATACATTGATCGACTTATTCCCACGATGAAAGATCTTTCATAGCTGGATGATGTTTGTTGCTCACATATTTAATTCAATTTAATTAGTAAATTTAATTATATTTTATTTAATTAAATTAATTTTTTTCGCGTTGTAGTTTTCCAATCTTCGAAAAAAAAACCACTGCTGTATTCACAACTCGAGTTTTATCGATATGATGATTTTTGTTTCTTTTATATTATTTAGACAAATGCTACAGTTTAATACGAAGCAGTATATTTTAATCACAATTCAATATATCTTTTTCTTTTTATATCAAATGGCACAATATTAATACCGAAAGCGATGTTTTTATATGTACTTTATGTAAAAACCGCGTTTTCTTGTTGACTTTTGCACTTTGCGAATTACGCTGGTGGTAATATAACTAACAAGAATGTAATATAAAAATATTAATACTAAATATATTTAGGAATGTATTTCTTTCTTTTTTTTTCATAGAATTTTAGGTTGTATTTACATTTGGGTGTATCACATTTTCTTTTTATCTAGCTTTAGTCATTTATGTGGATTTATATGAAACAAAATAGATTTATGTTTTTGATCAGATAGGGATTTTAAATATTTTTCTTTTCTTACTAGCCAATATTTACATTTTTAAAGTTAGAAAATCTTTATATCATAATTTTAACCGATTTTATATTTTCATTTCAACCCTTTTAGACACTTTCGTTGGCTAATTTGATAATTTTCTTTACTTTCACCCTCCGTAGGCTTCTTTTAAGTAAAATTTTACTAAGTTTATCAATTTCTAATATAAGCACTTTCACTACCGTGTCTTTTAGACTTCACACGTTTTAATTTGGTTTTTTCTTTTACACTGCACTTTTCGAATGCTTGTAGAAAAAAAATTGCTCGTTCACCAAAAAAATTTTGCAACAGGTTACGTTGAATTCGGGTTTCCCAAAACAGGACTCAAGTGGAACCTACTCCCCTAGCAATAGATGCAGGTGTAAAAGATGTGTTTTCGTTTGCTTTGTATAATGAAACGACGCTTTTGCAGATGTAATTGGATTTTGATGGATCATAAACAGTTCTTTAAAGAAATTACTCGGATTTTGAGAACATACTAGTGGTGTTTTACATAGCCAATATTTGGGGAGATTAATCAAAACCCTCCGAAACCAAATCAGTAAAATCCTGTATAAAAAAAAGAGAATCAGAACGATGATTTGAATAGCTTCACACGTGACGATCCGCAGAAAAAAAATGTCGTTTTTACCTATACCCTAGCTATATATACCACGAAATGGATGGTTGTAATTTTTTTGTTTTTTGGAAATATTGCGTTAATTCAGCGGTAATATACAAAAAAAAAATGTATTTACAGCTAAAGTAAATGAAATGCTACAGGGTGAGTTAGAAAGATTAATAATCTAATTTTAAGTCAGGGTTTAAGATAACGAAGATCAAAAAAAAACTATGTAAAAGAAATAATGTACCACAACCTTTACCTATTGTTTTGCTACAAGTGCCTCTACAAAATTAAAAATTATTCAAAATTTACAAACGTGAATTGAACTCATTTTGTTCGAAAGGTAATTATTTACCTTTAAACTAACATACCATAATATTAAAAAGGCCAAAGTCGTATTCCGTGACCTTTGGGTTAGACGCTTATATATTAGATAACAACATTATTAAAACTTTAAACAATATATGTTTGACCATTTGGAGAGATTACTAAGTACAAAGGTATATATAAAAATGTTGGACCTAGTATAAGACTTATTATAGATTTTTTTTGCTTTAAAATTCATATATAACTAGGAAACCCCATCGTGCGTTGCTACGATATTAATAACTTTAGCACTTACACACAGTTTCAAGACTCTATCATATAATTCCAGATGTGTGGTATTTTTATTTACTTTGTATAGGAATACGACTATTCACTTATTACCTCTCACACAAAGTTTTAAGGCTCTCTGTATCATAGAACTCCAGATTTACTACTTTGAATAGGAGATGCGACATCCACTCGATGATTTTTAGTACGACTACTTACATTAATAACTACACATAGTTTCAATACCCTTGCTGCATACTATTCCTGGTGTGTCGTGTTTGATATTTATTTCGTATAAGAGATGTTACTACGACTAACCCGATCCCCGTCCATTTTAGGCATGACTTCTCAAGCTAATAATCTATTTATGAACTCAAAGTTTCGTTTCTCTGGCTTTTAAAGTACTCCAGATATTTGATATGACTTATTCATCATCACCCAGCATTACCCAGTGATTACACATGCCACTGCAAGTGCAGTTCGAAAAACTCAATACACTCACGATTTTTTTTACTAATACACCCACATTTTTCGCAATGCCAGCTCCAGTGGCTGGCACTTTCAAAATTTAATTACTGGATTACTGTAAAATTGTAATTAAAGTTTTAAATTGTTAAATTATGATTTATTTCTTGAAATGCGCATATAAAAACGCAAGTTTGTTAATTATTGAGCACAAATATAATCAAAATAATACTAATAATAAATGTTAACCGTTTCACCAAAAATGTGTGTATGTTGAACTCGGTAGCTCCATTTTGGAAACAAAATGTAAGTTTACGCTTCGACATTTTTAAAATTAACTTGCAACGGCATGTGTAAACAGCGAAACACTAATGGCAAGACATTCAACTATTTCTAAAAATTTTTCGTTAATAATACGTATACAGCATTGTATGCCACTACATACATGTGCAAAGACAGCACTAACCTTTGAAGATAGAAAACTAAAATTTGGAATATACTTTCCCCTTCCGACGTGGAAAATTTATAAGAATTTTTTTCGTAAATGATGAAAAAAAAGGAGAAACACGTTTGTATCTTCTTACCAAAGGAATCTAGAAATTTGAAATTTGGTACGTAGATTCCACTAAATACAAAAACATCAACCAAGAATAAACAATATATTGAACATCTACTGAAAATAATATAAACTCGTAGTTTTTATGATATCTTCTATGAGAACTTCCTACGAGTAGTGGAAAATAGATCCAAGAATATTGTCAGGTGGCCTTAAATAACATGATTCTGATGCTCTGGCTGATATAGGTAAACACCTTCAATGAACATGCCCTCGCTCCAGAATGATTGGTGTTGAATTTTATGTTTTTTTTTGGAAATTCTCGTAACGTGTTTAAACAGATTACTAATGATGCTGTTGCTTTGCAAACCAAATTTGGTTAATTATTCCATAATTTAGATATATTTCCTGGTAATCTAGATCCGTCGTATCCTAAAAGGAAGTGATTAGTATTAACTACCATTCTACCTAAAACTTCCCTCTCTACGATTTCTGAACCTCTGAACTTAATTGATATGAATGCTGTTTGTCCTCTTCCAATTGCAGCTCTTCTCGTTGAATCTGTCACTGCCACTGCGGTAATAAAGTCATGCTCGTTCATAAATTCTTTATCGATGTCTTCTTTTAGCTATACTGCTCCAATTATCCCAAAACGTGCTCTGAGATATTTATCTAAGAGTTCTGCTCCTGTGGATTGCATGCAAACAACATTTCGTACAGTGTGACTTTCGGAATCTAACAAGTTGACTGTCTTGAAACCCAAAAATACCATTTTTGTTTCGCTTCTTGTTTGGGATACAAATGCCGATGTTTTATTATTATATGTTAATTCAAAAATTGTTGTGGGCTTGAAAATCCTGTGTTTTAAGAACAATGCTGATCAGAATTGTAGTATATCCTCATGTAGGTTGATTGTCCCATGTTAGATATTTAATAAAATCGTTGCCTCTGAATTTTGGCCCATTGGGATTTTAGTTCGTAAGAACGTTTACAGGGAAAATTCTGGATCAAATCCAGCATTTCTCCCTTCCAATGTTCGAAATCAATTTAATCTACTGGGGAACTAATGTTGGGAAAGTCAGATAGAATAAGTATTGCTTATCAGATTGCAAGTGGACTAAATACGAAACTTACTAACCTGTATAATAATAATTTTTATTTGGATTCTGATTTTATCGTGCTTACGCAAAATTGGCGTCGCAGGAATATAATTGATACGGATATTATGTCGAGTAAATTTCAGATATTTCAACGTGATAGATTGTTAAAGACTAAAGGTGGCGTTCTAATAGCTATAAATTGTAAGTTTACTTCAACTTTGCTTGAATTTGATGTTATTGAGTTCATATTTGTGAAAGTTATTTTCCTGCGTAAAACTACTAATATCACCTGTTCATATATGATGCTCATGTATATGATGCGATTTCCTATCTAAGTAATTGCCTGCAACATGGTGACTCACTTGTAGTTCTTGGTGATTTCAATTTACCTAATGTTGTAACGGGCTTTTGTTCAACGGCTGGGGTAAATCAGGCGTGTCCAAGGTCAGCTTAAGGACCCTCAAACCTTATGCAAAGAAATGCGTTAAGTATTATCCCTCTTCGGGTTACTTAATAGCTTTATTTAAAATATATAACACAACTGACAGTATTCGTTATTAATGTAGATGAGCGTAAGCAAAATCACTGGTAGAGTAGGCGGCGGCAATAGCTTCGGCAATGTTGGCTGCTCGTTGAGCGGTAACGATAGCTTCGGCAATTTCAATGGCTCCATAGGTGGCGATGATGGCTTCGGCAGATGACGGTGGTGACGGCAATAGCCTAGGCAATGATGATGGCTAAATTGTCGGCAGTAATAGCTTCGGCGGGATCGATCGTTCGGCGAGCGACGATAATTAACTCGTTAATGATGGTGGCTGAGTTGTCGGCAGTACTAACTTTGGCCGGATCGATCGTTCGACAGGCGATGGCAACCACTTCGTCAGGGCTGGTGGCCCAGTTGGGTGCGAGGCCAACTTCGGCAACGTTAGACTTTCGGCAGGCGTCGGTGCTGGTGGCTCAGTTGGGTGCAAGGCCAAGTTCGGCAAAGTCAGACTTTCGGCAGGCGACGGTAAGATCTTCGTCCGTGATGGTGGCTCGGTTGGTGGCACTAATAGCTTCGGCGGGATCGATCGTTCGGCGAGCGACGACAATTAACTCGTTAATGATAGTGGCTGAGTCGTCGCCAGCAGTAACTTCGGCCGGATCGATCGTTCGACAAGCGACGGCAACCACTTCGTCAGGGCTGTCGGCACTAATAGCTTCGGCGGGATCGATCGTTCGGCGAGCGACGACAATCAGCTCGTTAATGATGGTGGCTGAGTTGTCGGCAGTAGTAACTTCGGCCGGACCGATCGTTCGACAAGCGACGGCGATCACTTCGTCAGAGCTGGTGGTCCAGTTGGGTGCGAGGTCAACTTCGGCAAAGTCAGACTTTCACAGGCGACGGTAAAAGCTTCGTCGGTGATGGTGGCTCGGTTGATGTCACTAATAGCTTCGGCGGGATCGATCGTTCGGCGGGCGACGATAATGAACTCGTTAATGATGGTGGCTGAGTCGTCGGCAGCAGTAACTTTTGCCGGATCGATCGTTCGACAGGCGACGACAAACACTTCGTCAGCGCTGGTGGCTCGGTTGGGTGCGAGGCCAACTTCGGCAACGTTATACTTTCGGCAGGTGACGGTGAGAGCTTCGTCGGTGATGGTGGCTCGGTTGATAACAGCTGTAGCCTTGGCAGGATCGACAGAAATCGGGAGCAGACAGCTGTGAAGCCGCTAAAGTAATCGGGAGCAGACAGCTGTGAAGCCGCTGGAGTAATCGGGAGCAGATAGCCGAGAAGCCGCTGGAGTAATAGGGAGCAGACAGCCGTTAAGCCACTGGAGTAATCGGGAGCAGACAGCAGCGCAGCCGCTGGAGTAATCGGGAGCAGACCGCCGTTAAGCCGCTGGAGTAATCGCGAGCAGACAGCCGTTAAGCCGCTGGAGTAATCGCGAGCAGACAGCCGTTAAGCCGCTGGAATAATCGGGAGCAGACAGCCGTTAAGCCGCTGGAGTAATCGGGAGCAGACAGCCGTTAAGCCGCTGGAGTAATCGGGAGCAGACAGCCGTTAAGCCGCTGGAGTAATCGGGAGCAGACAGCCGTTAAGCCGCTGGAGTAATCGGGAGCAGACAGCCGTTAAGCCGCTGGAGTAATATTTATGACAACCGGTACCGATCGCCTTTAAAATGGATAGCTTACTTTTCAGTAAAGTGTCCCCACTTCGTTTCGTATCGAAACTTTTCATACATCACTCAGCTCAACTTCGCCTTCTTATCCAATTTATTTCTTTAACCAAGTGAGAATTGTGATGATGTTACACACATCTTCATTTATCTTTATTTATTTCATTTATTCATCTTTATTTGTTTATATTTTTTTTGTTTATTTTTGTTTACTATATGCACATGCACATATTTATTTGTATTTATTTGTTTACATTTATTTATTTTTTTTTGCATATCTTTTCTTTTCATTCAACACATACCACAAAGTACACTAACCTTGGTTAAAGGGTTGAATTACAAAACAATAAATTATTGTGTAATTAAATATCACTGGAATGCTGAATGACAAATTTGTGAAAATTCAAATTGTGTCAATAACCCATGACAAATAGGAATGTCACTCAAGTTTTGAGGGGAAAAATTTAAATTGATTATTGAACGTTTTCTGATTGGCTATTGAGCCCAACGTTCAAAAATCAATGAATTTGTAATATGCGAATGTAAAGAAAAGAGAAGACTATTATTTAAATTAAGTAAAAATATATTAAATTATAATGATATAAAAGACCAGCATTTTAAAATAAATAATCAATTATAATTCTGATTTGAAAGGGTTATAATTAAAACCAAACAGAGGTTTTCTTTTTTGTTTACTGGCATATTCTGCCAAAGGGTTCAAACATTGGCATAATCTGCCTACGTGCTATCTCTGTAAAACATTAAAAAAGTGCATCTAGCGTGCACGCGGGAACTGCTTTGAGGAAAGCACTTGACAAAATTCCTCCTGAGATTGGTCCGGTTCTCACCCAATCTTAGTGTCCTTTTGTACACCCCTCATTACACTATAGAATTATAATCAGCATGGTTTAAATATAATGTATAATTCATAATACATTGTGATTCTATTAATACATCATAAGTCTGTTAATGATGGTTTGGTTGAGTGTGTATGCTTATAGATAATAAGCTGTTGTTATTGATGTTTAAGCTGATGTGTGGTTGAATGTGTATGCTTGTAGGTTGTAGGCTGCTTTTATTGATGTGTGGTTGGTTGTACATGTTTAAGGTGTACAGGCTATGTAGTTGGTATGATGGTTTGGTTGATTGTGTATGCTTATAGATAATAAGCTGCTGTTATTGATGTTTAAGCTGATGTGTGGTTGAATATGTATGCTTGTAGGCTGTAGGCTGCTTTTATTGATGTGTGGTTGGTTGTACATGTTTAAGGTGTACAGACTATGTAGTTGGTATGGTTGGTTGGGGATAAGGTGGTATTTATGAACAATGCAAAAGCAGGCGACATTTGCGTTGTTACAATGTATTATGTCATTATTCGTCTGATTCCTTATCGTTTATTCCATCTACGGCTTTTCGTTTTTTTGTGATACAATTTTAGAGAATATATCTGATCTGGGAGTATTTCAGATAAATTGTCTTATGTGGATAATATTGAAAGTTTTGTAGTGAATTGCATTGTCCCAATCAGCCCAATTCTCAATAACAATTCCCTGTGAGTTTTTTCCCTATTCCCTGTTCCCTTATTATTCAAATATGAACATAGTTTATATAATTTAGCCAGCGTTTCACACACTGTGATATTTCTATGAATATTTGTTATTATATATTTTTAATGATAAGAAATCCCTAATTGATTGGAAATACATACATATGTATGTATTATCTTAGGAGGTTTTACTATCTTTTTTTTTCAAGATAATACAACACATTTGGGTAATTCGTAATATGGGTTGCTTGTGTGTAGAAGCAGGTATAATTATTAGTTCTAGATTAGTTTTAGGATTTTTATATTTAGCTCTTAAGAATTTTAATTTTAATAATGATTCTGTATTGTACATTCACTCAACCAACCGAGTTGTCTCTCCATATAAAAACACTTATTCTTAATAATATCTCCCCGGGAATTTTTTCTCTTTTCCGTTATTCTAAAAGAACTTCGAAAATGGGAAACTCTTCCCCGGAAGAAAAGTAGCTATTCTGAATGTCAATAAAAGAGAGAATGGGAATAATTCCGCCATAAAATTGCGAGGGAGTGCTGCGAAAAATGAAAGTATTTAATGTGTTTTTAAGCTAGTCAGACCTATTTTTTCTTTAATGTAAATAAAAATGCATTTATTTTACAAGTTTTTCTCGACGTTTCATCAATTATTTGTTGACTTTTTTAAGAGACGTCTATTTAAAATTATAAAACAATATGTTAAAAACAATAATATTACACCAAAAATATATTTCATTTACTTACAGTAACATAAATATTTTTAAATCACATTAAAATTAATTCTATTTTACATTAAACATAAAATACAAAACATTAAACATAAAATACAAAACATTTAACATAACAACATTAACAATAACAACACACACCACCAACAACATATCAACATGAAAGGCTATTTTAGACATATTGCGCTAAAATATGATAATGAGACATGTAGGACTCTGAAAGAATACTGCAATGAAACAAAAAGACTTGCTAGCCAGGAATGCCGATTGGAATTTATACTTTCATGCAGAAGTTATGGTATAATTCCACACTATACGAAAACACAACACCACATGTACCACGGCAATTTAAATGCACACAAGTTAGAAACAAACTGATTGAATACAATTTTCACAAGAAAATTTTAAACCTCGAAATATCACAGACTAATACGAACATTAAGACAATAAAACGGAGACTATACCAAATGAGGAATTGTATAGAAAACATATTGATAGAAGATGACTACTCAGCGTTCATAAACAAACAAATGAACAGAACAAAACACATAAAAAAGAATACCCCTGTAGGGAACTAAACTAACTTTAATCTAACTTTAAGTTAGCTGCGAAATAAACAGAGCTGTATATAAACTAACTATTTTCTTTATATCGAACTCACTTTTTTAACATGGCGATGTTTAAATAGCTGACTTATAACTCACTTGAAAATAGTGAGATAAAAATGGGTTATTACAAATTGTGCTACAGTTGCATTGCCTTCAAACTAACTTTAAAATAACTGATGAATAATGAGTGAGTAGTGAGTTTTTTTATAATTGGATTTTAGCTAACAGAAAAATGGTGAGTTAGTGAGGTACTTTATACCTCAATAAAAATGCATTGTTTTATAATTATTTTATAATGCGCTTAATCTAAATCAATTGAAAGCTATTTGAAAATGTCTATGTTTTAAACAACTTTTAATAAATGCATTTTTTTAATTTTGTAGTATATTTATAAGGAAAGGTTAAAATTCAAACTAACAAAGGTATATAAAAAAAAATTAAAAAACATGTAAACTATATTACTTTTTTTTCTGCAAGCATTTAGCGTGTAGGCATCGTTTTTTTATAACGTTAATTGCATTTCGCAGCATTTTTTCTGGATCCTCCCCATCTATTGATCCTGTAAAATAAAAGTTGAAATGCAAATGTGTAAAATACTATATAAAAATATTAATTAATTTACCAACAAGAACGTCAAAAAAGAATCCGAATTCCTTTAATCTTTTTTTGGTGTGGATGCCGTCGACGTTCACTTTCATTATTAAGTCCTTGTCCAAAATTTTGTCAACGTCTTCGTCAGTTGTCCTTTCAATTGGTTCTTGAATACCATAATCTATACAAAAAAGAAAATAAATAACAAGAACATACAATAATACGTATCACACTCACATATTTTGTTCGATTTGTTTCGTTAGTATTTCTGTCTAATGCTTCTAGGTCCTCCATATTATCCAACGGGAAATTTTTAAACAGCTCTTTAGTTGCATCGTGCTCCTGCGTCAACTTCGCCATACTGAATTTTAATTCTGTTAATGTTTCAACAATAACATTATTTTGTTGCGCAACTATCGCCTGCAATTCTTCTATTCTTTTTTTCAATTCAGAATATAAATTACTGCTCAGATCCTGGTTTATCGTTGATGATGCTGGTGTCGAGTTGAAGATGTCTGAAATTTTAAATTTGTTAATTTGTATACATACTGTAATGGTAGCTTTTCAATATTTCTTCATTTGCCATTTAGAATGGTAGAAAAGGTGGAAGAAAGACAAAACAAAAGGTGTATGGTTAACACGAGAAATAAGGGTTAACAATTGGCCGCACGTTCGAATAGGCTATAACTCGCCGGATGTGGCGGGGTTCTTGGCCTATTGTTAATCCGGGTACTACCAATAAACAAAAAAAAATAACGTGCTATCACCGAATTCAACAAAAACTGTAAATTACGGAAAAGGGTAAACGGGACGGACGGACAGAAGAGGTTGTTAATTGATGGAAGCTAATTTTATTGGGATTGACTGCTGGACCTTACCTTACCTTATTAATGGGGATCTGTGGAGTTAGTAGATTCCCTTGCCCTCACCAGCCGTGTTTCTTAAATTATCCAAAAAAAATATATATATATATTTATAAGAAACCCCACTCATACTTACTATCCATGTCTGGCTCTCTTATTAAACTTATTTACAAATGTATTCCATGATAAGATCTAATATTTTATTAACATAATGAGACTTGTCTGAAATATGATAAAGTTAATTATTATTTAATCTTATTGTATAGTAAGATATTTAATAAATTTTGGGTATACAATAAATTATTTTAGAGGTCATATGAGCTCGCTAGCGAAATACAACTTAGCATAATATCCTTAGTGTTTAAATTTAAATTTGTTAAGTTTAATTTGAATTTGAGGAGTTTACAAAAAAGAAATTTGGATTTTCAAATTTTATTCAATACAAAAGGGAAATTTGAATTTGCAAATTTCGTTCAAAACAAGGAAAATTTTGAATTTTCGAATTCTTAATAGAGGGATTTTAATTCGATATGGTATTCTGCTCCCAATTTGGCAGTTTTAGGTTTAGTGTTGCATGTGATAGTTTTAAATTTTAATGGGGGTGGTAAATATTTTAATTTAACATTATTACTCCATTATTAACTATTCTGGGTCCATAATAGGGAGATATATATATATATATAGGTATTGATTACATATAAATGATATATAAAATAAGTAAATAAATGGTACCTAATTACGGCTTTACTGATGATGTTGTCATGATGAATGCTCGTGTTGTTTCGAAGACGTGGACGCTGCTTCGCAAATGCTGGGGTTGGCGGAAATGCATAGAAGTTCAGTGAAGGTGATGACGCCTGATGGTGCACAGTGGTTCAAAACCAAAAAAAAGTGGTAATAAGTCTGGAACTTCTAAACTATTGGTTGGATTGGAATAGTATATTCTAGGCGATTGTAGTCAAGGATATAGGCTTTCAAAATATTTATTTTTGAGATAACCTGTTGTAACACAGGGTGAGCTACAGGGTGCCAAAGTCGACCACCTCGAGGTGGAAAATGCTTTCAAAGCTTGTAACTTTTATAAATATGAAGCGATTTTTACGTTTTTTAAATTTTTCCAATAACCGGTAAATTATTAACAAAAAACATGCGTATACTACCTAGTTATCGCTTATGGTTTAAAAAATATTTGATTTTAAAAATCAACATTTGAACTTTTCACCAAATTCTTTCTGGGTTTTTCGCAAATAACATTTTTATTAAAATAGATAAAAAAAAAAATCTAAAAATATGTGGCGATAGCCAGTACTTTTTAAAAAAATACGTTGAAGTATTTTTTGAATTATTTCAACCCGTTTAGTGAGCACAAAATCTTAAAGTTGACTTTTTGAATCAGGTTCTAAAAATTGCAAATTTTTGCCAAAAAAATACCCTTCATTCTTTCACTTTTTTCTCACAACCTTGGTAAAACATGTATATATTTTTCTACATATTTTAAAAGAATATGCTTCAAGAATGGTTGTAAGTGGAATTTTTAATATTTTTGGAAATGCACCCTACGTCCAGCATTGGACGAAATTGGACAATTAAAAAAAAAAAACTAAGTTTTAAAAGTTAATACAAAAATATCCGCTCGATTTCTTCAAATATTTCACCGCAGTATTAAAGCTCCAAATATTTTTATTTATTTGCCGCAATAAAATTCACCGCCGTTGCATAAACGTGGTCAGGAGGGCTTAAATGGTGAAAAAAGTCAAATTTTCATACGAATTTTTTTTGTTAGCATTAAAAACATATTAAGATTAGTTATTTTTATATTTTGTTTATTGATTCAGAACGGCATTTAAATTATCTAAAACACTTCAAAAAATCATTTTGATAACGTTAATAGTTTTTGAGATATTTATATTCAAATTTCAGAAAAAAATATAGAAAAACTATGGTTTTTCGTTTTTTTTTTTTGGTTTTTTTGGTAAAGTGTTCCCAAAATTTTTGAATTTTACTTATTATTATATATATTGTTAAAGAAGACATATTTATCTATTCAACGATATATAACATGTCAATCAAATATATTGCAACATGCTGAAATAATGACCCCAAACCACACTCCACAGGCAAAAATTAAGCTATTTCTCTATTTGTTCATATAAATGGTCATTTACATAGTGAATGACATATTTTTTTTATTGTTTTTTGGTTAATGGTGTATGAAATATTTACCTAATGAGTTTCAACTGATCATAAAATTGCCCGAAACTCGGATACCTATTGCAAAATATCTGTAATTCACAATACCTTTTTATGCAAAAAAACAGGTAAAAGCCAAATCCTTAGATTCACTAAAACAAAATGTAAGTATTGGTTGAAGTACATGCCCGATATATTACCTTTCAAAAAGTATTTTCAGTATATAACCATGACTTTCTTGTTTATTAAGATCACTTACGTATAATCTATCATGGAGGTTACATTAAAGTATTATTCACTTTGCAAAGTTATTTGGGAAAATCCTTCCGATTCTACTGTTCATTCATCACGTTCGGAAAAAGTCTCGAAATTATTTTATACAATTAACAACACTTACGGTTTAAATGTGAGATCTGAAGATGTTGAAAATTTTTACAAAGTTTTCAAAAGAAGATTTAGCCAATCGGGTTTATCAAAATTAAAGTTTATGACTAAAAATGAAGAATGGTTGAAAACGGGCCGCACAGTACAAATTGAGAAAAAGGCATTTGGTCGACCTAAAAAGGACTACGAAAATGTTCAATCAAGGACAAAAAAGAAAAAATAAGAAGAAATCATTAGTAACCATTCGCCTAATGAAATTAAGGATTCTTTTAAATCAGCCTTGACACGCACGCAACCAAAGGAAGCTGCTAAAATGTAATGTAGCAAAAAAATGTAAATGTAGCAAAGAAGCCCAAAATTCCGATTTAATGGAATATTTATTGATATCATCACATCCAGTAATATACTCCATAAGAACAAAATGATTACCAAAAATAAGTCTTGAAATAGAAAATGATGATGCCGAAGCTATGGATATAAAACATCTTTTATCTTTTGATATTTCTGATTGTTTTGTAGAAAATAACTAGTAAAAAAGCAGACAATTGTTATGTAATTTTAAGCCTATTATAAAACAAATAAAAAAATACTCATTAAAAAAAATTTAGTTATATTTGTTATTTAATAATGAAAATATCTTAGGCATTGGCTTTTTACCTGTTTTTTTTTTTTTTTTGTATAAAATCAGCATCAGAGTTTCGGGCAATTTTATGATCTGTTGAAACTCATTAGGTAAATATTTCATACAATATTAACTTATAATTATACCTTCTTTGAAAAGATATATGAAATTATTTGAAGTAATAAAAACGTATGCAACCCTTTACCAAAAAACAATAAAAAAAAATATGTCATTCACTATGTAAATGACCATTTATATGAACAAATAGAGAAATAGCTTAATTTTTGCCTGTGGAGTGTGGTTTGGGGTAATTATTTCAGCATGTTGCAATATATTTGATTGACATGTTATATATCGTTGAATAGATAAATATGTCTTCTTTAACAATATATATAATAATAAGTAAAATTCGGAAATTTTGGGAACACTTTACCAAAAAAACCAAAAAAATCGAAAAACCATAGTTTTTCTATATTTTTTTCTGAAATTTGAATATAAATATCTCAAAAACTATTAACGTTATCAAAATGATTTTTTGAAGTGTTTTAGATAATTTAAATGCCGTTCTGAATCAATAAACAAAATATAAAAATAACTAATGTTAATATGTTTTTTATGTTAACAAATAAAATTCGTATGAAAATTTGACTTTTTTCACCATTTAAGCCCTCCTGACCACGTTTATGTAATGGCGGTGAATTTTATTGCGGCAAGTATATAAAAATATTTGGAGCTTTAATACTGCGGTGAAATATTTGAAGAAATCGAGCGGATATTTTTGTATTAACTTTTAAAACTTAGTTTTTTTTTTTTTAAATTGCCCAATTTCGTCCAATGCTGGACGTAGGGTGCATGTCCAAAAATATTAAAAATTTCACTTACAACCATTCTTGAAGCATATTCTTTAAAAATATGTAGAAAAATATATACATGTTTTACCAAGGTTGTGAGAAAAAAGTGAAAGAATGAAGGGTATTTTTTGGCAAATTTTGCAATTTTTAGAACCTGATTCAAAAAGTCAACTTTAAGATTTTGTGCTCACTAAACAGTTTGAAATAATTCAAAAAATACTTCAACGTATTTTTTTAAAAAGTACTGGCTATCGCCACCTATTTTTAGATTTTTTTTTTATCTATTTTAATAAAAATGTTATTTGCGAAAAACCAAGAAAGAATTTGGTGAAAAGTTCAAATGTTGATTTTTAAAATCAAATATTTTTTAAACCATAAGCGATAACTAGGTAGGATAAGCATGTTTTTTGTTAATAATTTAACGGTTATTGGAAAAATTTAAAAAACGTAAAAATCACTTCATATTTATAAAAGTTACAAGCTTTGAAAGCATTTTCCACCTCGAGGTGGTCGATTTTGGCACCCTGTAGCTCACCCTGTGTTACAACAGGGTATCTCAAAAGTAAATATTTTGAAAGCCTATATCCTTGACTACAATCGCCTAGAATATACTATTCCAATCCAACCAATAGTTTAGAAGTTCCAGACTTATTACCACTTTTTTTTGGTTTTGAACCACTGTGTGGTGGTTGTCGTTTCAAAATGTGTATCGAAAGTGTAGTTTTATTTCGAAGATGTTGTTTCGAAAGTAACACCGGCTGATGGCGGAAATGCATGTAAGTTTGGCGAAAGTGATGTCGCCTGATGGTGGTTTTCGTTTCAAAACGTAGTTTCGAAAATGTTGTTTTATTTCGAAGATGTTGTTTCGAAAAATGTCTGTCTTGACGGAAATGCGTGGTAGTTCGACGAAGACAATGCAGCCTAATGGTGATGTCGAAAATGAGGCTGGTTCACGTGCAGTAAATTTCTACGAACAGGCACTTATTACATTACTATTTGTCATAATTTTGATTGATTTGTCTATGTTTCATTCTTTAACAAATGTTTGGTTTCTTTATTTAGACAAGAAAATCATAAGAAAACATTTGCTTTTGATTATACCCAAATTTATACAGTCTTACTAATTTTAAATAAAATTTAATTAAATTTTGTATTTGGGTATGAACTTTGTTTAATAGGAATCAGAACTTTATTTTCAATTTGTCTTTGACTTGAGTCTATATATATTTTTTTTTATTATACACCAAGCAGTTTTTTCCTTTTTAGAATTTTACGTTGCACTGTTTTAAATTCGTCGTTTAACCACCGTCACTCTCAACAACCAAAACTTCACTGACTTTCAAAATTGCGTCATTACTTTAAAAACCCTGACCTATGTCAATTTTATGTATCTATCATGAATAACCTGTTTAACACTAAACAGCTATTCATTCAGCAGAATATTTTACATAGAGCTTTCTCTCTTTTATAGCCCACATTCGTATGTGTATGGAGCTGATAGATCGCTATAACTCTTAACTATCAAAGCTCTGAGTACTTGCTGAATGTTGTCAATGGCATTCATTTTGGTGAGCAACTTGTAAGCCATATGTAGATGGAAAAAAAAAACTAACTAGTTCGATGGTTGGGAGAAGGATGAAGAGATAAAGAAAAAAAAATATTCTCGCCAAAATTACTCGTTACAATTAAACATATGTGAAGAATTAACCTTGAACAAAAGAAAACATTTCATGTGCAAGTTAAAAGTTTGACCTATATAATGATTGACATATGTATATATTGTAGAGCTACACTACAGGGTATAATTCTAATAGCACCGTCACAATACAGTCAAGTAAACTTCAGGGATACTTACTTTGCTGATCATAGACGGTTTCACCAATTGTGTTCTTAATTTTCAAAATTCTGTTTTGTTTTTCCATGTTGGATTTTTATTTTTAAGATGTTTTAAAGAAATATTTGAAAAGTGATGAAGAAGGGGAATCAATAATAGCTTATTGCTAACTGGAATAGAAAAAAATTTGAACTCAATTTTATCAACCGAAATTTTCTCTAATGTTTCTGCAGCTTCTATGTCAGTTAAACAAATTCCCAATATATCTATTGATTTAACAGGTTCCTCAAAGAAATTCTCAATATTTATAAGTTTTTTTCCAAATATAAAAATATTTTCCTCTTCTTTCTCGAAGCCAACTATTTCTATTGGTATGTATGGTGAAATACAACAATATTTATCTGCTTTTGTTAAACTAAAATTAAACTGATTAATGTTAATGTTAATAATTTGGTTATGGACCATGGTCAGTTTTGGTCTATGTTGGTCAACAATTAAATTTTCATTTTGAATGCGTAAAGATAATTGCTGTAATATTTTTGAAGGCTTTCTAACACATTTTTTTAATTTGTATAAATAATTTTCGAAAGGATATGCGGAAAAATTATAAATTGGTCCAAACATTTTAACACAATCAACAATATGCAACAGGGAGTGAACATTGAAAGAAACGCTGTTTTCTCCAAAAACAATTGGAAAATTGCGAACGAAGAAATTTAATAATTTTTGCGTGGTTTCGAAATTTATTTCGCAATTTGTTCTGCACGCTAAGATTCTAATTGAACAATGTAAAAGCAAAAATTCGCAAAACAAATGATCATGCACTCGCTGTTTCAAAACACAAATTCCAGTATATAAAATAAATTGCCGAACTCTGTTGCCTTCCAGTTATGAATTTCATCAAAACTCCTAGGATGACGAAAAAATTCTTTTGGCAAATATTTTTTTAAACTTTCCAAATGTTTAGAAATTTGTAATTTGTTACTAGCACTTACTTTGTATATGCTTTTGTTGGTAATAATTTTGATTAACATTTTATTTACTACACCTAAGTCAATTAGATGCATTGCATCCAATGGCACTTGAGAAATCATATTTATTTCCTCAAATGGGGTTTCTCTCTGACGGTGGTGTGTTTGGTAGTGGTTTGCATATTTCCGTGTTTTGAAATCTTCATCTGTTAAAAGTTCACCGGATTCTGTAGCATATGTTAATGTGTTGTTAATTTTTTTACCTCTTTGATTACATTTTGTACAACCATCAGCAGCAGTATGGCCTACAATACTGCAAGCAAACGATTTTGCAGGCGTATCAAATATAAGTGCTCTTATTTTAAAATCTATTTTTTTGTAATTTATAAAAAGTCCGCTTTCTTGTAGAATTTTGTATTCATCAGTAAAATCTTTCAAGTAGTCGTGAATATCATCGGGTTTTGTCTTTCTTTAATAATCTTTTTAAATGTCTCTTCGATAAATTTGACATTTTAACACAGTTATTTTATAAACACAAGTCACACTCACAACAGCTTATTTATATTTTTTATCTTGACGCCTCAACTACTCAAAAACAAGTGAAGATTCAATGCACTAAAAAAGTAAATCATACATACATACATCTTTTCAAACCAAATAACTGTTTGCATACGGTAGTCAATTTACGGTTATTTTGCTATATATACATACAATTACATACATATACCTACATTTAAATGGAAATATTAAATTCTTTTGTGCTGAAAAAAAAAAACAACTACTGATGACAAACTCATTTATTAATAGTTAGTCAATATACAGCATAGATAGATTATCTCTGCATTTGTAACTATAGAATAGTGAGTGTATTTTTAGCTAGTTTTAATTTAGCGGTTTGTACAACTGACTTCCATTTTCCCTATAGGGACGAGAGAAAGTTAACAGGGTAAACTAGATGATACACAGAAAGAAAAACAGTTTAAAATGCATGGCTTAACATTCAATGTAAATTGATTTGAAAACCTAACTAATTTGGAAATCCCATTCGAATGCCAATGGTTACTATCTTTTGGAAAAAAGTTTGCACTACCAGTGGATAAACACAACTTCTCGGCATTACACGTCCTCGCTGATGTAGAACAATGCATTCAGGCTATAGAAGACAATGGAGAAAAAGAAAAGGAAGTTCTAACGACAAAACTGGCAAATATTTACGAAGAAAAATGTCGATATTATTATCATACATCCACAAAACGTTAATCCCACTAAGACCAATAGTGTCTTCCCTACAAGTACCATGCTACAATCTTTCAAAACACAGGTTTTAAAAGGCACAACTTCAGAGAAATACAATTTTAAAATCTCTTTGCAACTGAAAGAGCAATTAGGTAACATAAAATTAAAGGAAAATGAAATATTGGTCTCTTTTGATGTCATATTATTGCTTACAAATATTCCTGTTCAAAATGCTATTAAAATAATAATGGGCAAATGGGACACAGTTGAAGATCACACGTACATCCCAAAATCAAGTTTTTTAAAAAACCTGCAATTTGGTCTAAACGACAACAACTATTTTAACTGTGATATCGAAATTTATAATCAAGTCTATGGAATAATTTAAATACATATCAAAGCATGTAGACGACGTATTAGTCATTATAAACAAAGACGATAAAGATACAATCTTAAAAACCCTAAATTCTCAGCATCCGAAAATAAAATTCATGATTGAAATCGAAAAAGGAAAAGAAATTGCATATCTAGATATAAAACTAAAGCGGGAAGATGATTTTATAACATTTGATTGGTATGCAAAAGCGACATCTTCTGGTAGAATTAGGAACTACCTTTCAACACAACCAAAAAGCCAAATTATAAACATTGCAAAATATTTTATATTTAGAGTTTTAAAAATCAGCGATTCAAAATTTCATAGTAAAAAACTAAAAAAATCTCAAAAATTCTTCAGGACAATAGTTTCCCAATTAAATTAATTAATTCACTTGTTAATGCAACCACCATCAAAATTTCTAATAGCATCAAAAACTCCAACACAGATAATATGGAAAAAGAAAAAAAGATTTTTACAGTGTACACTATGTACCCGGCTTAACAGACTTAATAGCATGAAGAACACAATAGATACAGAAAAAATCAGTTTTGCCTACACACCAAACACAACAATAAACCAATTATTCTCCAAAATAAAAACCCCAATTCCTAAACAACAACAAACAATGTTGTTTTTGATGTTCATTGCAACAACTAAACGAAGTGTGGAAACGAGAATGAATGAGCATCAAAATGACATTATTAAGGGGAGAGAGACAAGTGCATTACCTATGCGCATAAAAACAACTAAACGCACAGCTAATTTTGACAATATTGAGATTCTAGATAAAGTAAACAATGAGAGAAAGAGGTACACAGTGGAAAGCCTAAGAATACAGAAAAACATAAACACAACTATGAATTTGAAGGAAGATACAAATAAGATCAGCTCTAGCTACAGCGTTGCCATTCGATGAAATTTACTGTGATATTATATTTTAGGCCGTGTTTATTAAAAAATTTTATGTTAAATGTTTAATGTTTTGTATTTTATGTTTAATGTAAAATAGAATTAATTTAAATGTGATTTAAAAATATTTATGTTATGTTATGTTAAGGGAAGCGATTGGTAAAAGTCCATAGGAAATGCATGCCAAATGGTTAAAATTCATGTCAAAAATGGCAAAATGTTTGCTAAATTTGGACAAATTTATGGGAAAATGCATGCTAAAAATTGAATTTTTCTGTTAAAAATGAGAAAAATTTGCATGCTAAATGTAGGGAAATTGCATGTTAAATGTAAGGAAATTGCATGCTGAATTAAGAAAAATGATTTTCAAAGCTGCAAATAAGAAAAATCTTTCGAAAAACAAAAACATGCACATGACATGCATTTTTACCATTTAGACTTAACAGGCATTTTCCCATAATTTAGCATGTATTTTCCATTTCTGTACAGCAAAACCAATTCTCTCGTAAGTATTTAATATTTTTATGAAAAATAGTAATATATAACATTTAAAATTTTGTATAATAACATTATTATGGCATTACTGCTGCTGGTCAAAAACAACAAACAAAAAAAATTGATGTTCTTTTGAACACAATGCAAGCCAACCCTGATGTTGCATGCTGGAGTTCAAAGGAAGCAAGGATTAGCTAAGCCAGGTATGGCGCAATTTGGAAGTGAAATTAAACTCATCCGGCCCACTATCAAAAAGTATTCCCGAGTGGAAGAAGGTATGTATAATAAAATTCATCCTTTACAATGGACACAAATCTTAAAAGTGCAAAACATTTTTCAGGTATGGTATGACCAGAAGTACGTGCGGCACAAGACGGCCTAGAACCTTAAGTACACCTTAAGTACACCTTAAGTACACAAAAGGTACTGGTGGAAGGCCAAATATGTACCAGAAATTTTCGTCAAACGAAGAGGCAATCTATAATTTGATTGAAATGAAGAAATCAGTGGAAGATATGGATTTGGGCCGTCCACTAGTAAATCTTCCAAGGATACAGGAAAATATTCCACCTCCATTGGAACCACCGGCGAAAAAAATAAAAAGGACACAACCTCAATTATCCACACACGTATCTGCTGGCGAAGTCCTTGAAGAGGAGATTTCTCCACTAAATTAGTAACACTTAGTATAGCTATTCCCCTATAGTTAAGTACATTCGCCTTACCACCTGACTTATACAAAGGTATAATAAATGATTCCTTCCAAGAAGTAGGAAAATAAGTAATTTGCAAAAGACTTGAAAATATACGTTATGGGCATACTTACAATTTGGGCGCAATTTCTCAAAATACATGCAGGAACACCATCAGGAGCAGGCTTGTATGAAAATTTGAACTGAATCAGAGACTTAATAACAGTTTCCGTATCAAAGAGCGGAATATATGATACCGATGCAACTTTTTTTATATGTGGATAGTTAGCGACGGTTAAAGTATTTGAAATAGAATTACTATACGTGGACTGGAAAAAATCAGCGAACATATTCGCAATATCAAGATAATCAGAGGATGAATTATCATTGCAAAACATTGTAGGCGGGAGCGACGAAGAGTTAACACGTACAAAGTCAAAGAAGAACTTTGGGTTATTAGCAAAGTTTGATTTTAAATTTTCCAAATACCTCGTATAGAAATTATTATTCAGTAATATATAATTAGCGCGAGCGGTAGAATATTTAGCATAATCTAAAATTGAACAGGATTTTGCGTATCTTTTAAAAAGGCGAGATTTTCTGTTTTTTAGCCTCGACAATTCCCTTGAATTCCACGAAGGACCAATATGCTCAAAGTTCTGGTGGGAAAGAGGAATGCATTTAGAAAAACAATTATTCGAAATATCCTAAAATTTTACCAAAAGAAAGTCCATGGTGCTAGTATTAACAAGCCGATTATCAACCTAAACATTTTCAATGATATCCACTTTTGTCAATTGTTTCTGTGATCGTAATTTATGTAGGAAAGATTCTTTTATATATTAATACATCCAATTGCATCATTAACATCTTTGAGTTTCCGCCTCTTAGTTGTGCAATGATTTGCGTGGTCTTCCAGTCTTATCTTGTTTTGTTGTTTATATAAAAATTTTGTTTACTGTAGCTAACTTCCTTGTAGCGTTTTTTTAGTGCTTTGACGAAATTAGATAATTTCGGTGCTACACGAATTTAAGTTTAATTTTATTTTAACGTAACTAAGAACATCTTCCTGGTTTTTGTTTCTAAAATACTCTTCGGCCAATTCTTTATAACTGAAGCTCTCCATATTTTTCTGAATATTTTTATTTGCGACTGTTATTGCTGAAATATATTAGAGCAATTGAGTTTGTATTCAAATGTCGCTTTCTTATAAGCCTTCTCATAAGCCATCATACTATGTTTCTAGGTAAAATAAAAAGGTTAGAAAATGGCATTAGTGCATTAATACCTAAAATAATATATAAAAAACCCACTATGAAATGAATTACCTGTGTGTGTTTTCTTTACTACTTGCATTAGTGCATAGTTAGGTAAAATAAAAAGGTATAAAAAGGTATGATAATAAAAAAACCCAGGCTACAAATGAATTACATCCTCTGTGTATTGACATTCTTACTTACAAATATATCAAAAGGGTGGTGTATTTTGTAAGCAAATATCATTACTGGTAATAGAAAAAATAATGACTATTATAAGCTATAAAATACCTTAAGCACAAATTAACGCCATTGTATACTTATAGGGCTGTTTAAATTACTATAATTTGAAATTTTTTGAGTAATTTCATTAAATGAAAAAAGTGTTCTACCCGAGGATCGTCACGGGTGCAAAAGTATACATAGCGTTGAAGAGGACACTTTCACTTTTCTCTGCGTGGTATACGTTTCTTGTTCCCTAGGAGTTCTATTCCACTAAAGTTGAAATTTGACACAAATATAGTAGATAGGGTGGTGGCCATTCACAACAACTAAAGACTGCAATCCTACCAGCCTTGTAAAGAAGACCGCAGGTCATTATCGACGATAACTTGCGAGTAGTAACCATTTATTTTTGATAAAAAAACAAAAAAATCACGGCATGGAATAGTTTTAAATTAATAAGAAATACAGATAAAGTTAAGATTGAAAACGAAAAAATAATTATATAAACAATAAAATAACCAATAGAAATAAATAACCAGAAAGAAATGTGGAGCATAATAGAAGAACTGGTTCTAAGAAAACACAGAAATGTTATAAAAACTGTGATATTTCAGCAAATAGAGTATAAGGACAATTTTGAAATATCCGAAAATTTTAATAATTATTTTGTATATAGTATTAAGGAAATAAGAAAGAAACCCCATTGAAAATGTGCAATATAATAATATATCTGTTATAGATTCGAAATTCAAATTTCGTGTAATATCTTTACAAGAACTAAAAATTATATGTAAAAATATGAAAAACAAACCAGACTACAATAAAACAAACTAAATAATCTTAGGTAAGTGGCATATAACAGGCAATATTATGCGCAATATTATAAATAAGTCGCTTAGAAATGGAGTTTTCCCTAACAACTGGAAGGAATCGATGATTACACCTATAGAAAATGTAAAAAACAATATAAAATATGAGAAATACCGTCCAATTAGCACATTAAAAACATGTGAAAAAATATTGAAAAGATAGTTAAAAATCAATTTGAGTATTATATGCAACAACATAACTTACTGTTAGAGTTTCGATCTGGTTTTAGAAAGAAATATTCATGTGAAACAACGGTCAACTATGTTATTAATAGATGGAAGTACAAGATGAGGAATAATAAAGTATTGGCTATTTTCCTAGACTTGAACAGAGCGTTCGAAACAATTGACAAAAGTATCCTGCTGCAGAAACTGCATATGTATGGTATTCAAAATAAAAATTACAAATTACGAAAATTAATAATGTTGAATCAAATGCAATAGCGAATAATTTTGGAATGGCCCAAGGCTCAATTTTAGGAGCTCTTTCATTTATTTATACATTAACGATTTGGAAAAGTTTTAAACAAATGCGAAATTGTTCTATATGCAGACGACACTCTGATTTTTACAGAAGCAGCAACTGAAGAAATGTATCATGAAAATTTAACAACGGATAAGGCTAATATCAATAATTGAATAAAAATGAATAAACTAAAATTAAACGAAAGTAAAGCGAAATTAATGGATTGAATATGAACAATAACATAACATTTAAAAAAATAATAGAAAAAGTTAACAACATTAAATATCTGGGTTTCTTAATAGAAAAAGATTAAATTGCAAGGCACATCTTGAACATACATATATGTAAAAAATAGGTTAAAAAATTCGGATTCAAACGAATAAGAAATAATTTATCAATTACAACTGCAATAAATATATGTATAGTTAATTTGTTCTTTATTTTAATTTTAATTTCATTTTGTATTACAATTTTTCTTTAAGGAATATGACTATTATTAGAACATACGACCGACTATTTGTCGTCAGTCGGACAATAAATATACATAAACAATAATTAAAACCAATTTTGGATATGTTGTTCAGAGCGGCAAATAAGACTACAAAAACTACAAAATAAGGCGATGCGTACAATTTTGAAATGTAATCAATTTACCTCTATAAATCTTATGTTTGACATTCTGTAATGGCTGTATATACAACAAAGATTAGAACTATATACAATAAATTTCATACAAAAAATTATGAATGGAGGTGCACCCGAATATTTGATCGAGCAAATAGATACGTTGGTGAGGTTCAACCGTACAGCCTGAGGAATGCTACGGATTTCAGGCTTCAACGTGCAGATACTAATGATATGCAAAAATTACCGTTTTATAAACGATTAACTCTTAAGAAGTCGTGCGATACGGTCATGTTCTAATTGTGCTCTGTTTATTTTGTCAATTTTGTGTTAATAAAAAACTTTTAAAATTTTTAAAAACATTTGATACTATTAAATATATCACAAACAAGCTGTTTAAATTTCGAAGTACATTATATTTATTAAAATCAACAACAATAATATAAACAAGAAAACATTGTGAAACAAACAAACTACAGAAACAACAACTGTAACACATAATGTTTATTATTTGTCAACTGAACAACAACAAAAAACGATTTGCCAGTATAATACTGGTTTAAAATTATCTATTGACAGTTTTTCAGCCACTGGTGAAATTTATACAGTATTGTATTTGTCGGAACAATACGTTAAATTTAAATACTATATTGAGTGTAAAATCGTATAAATACTTAAAATTCATAAACAATACGTTTTCAATAAATAATACATATTTCTTGAATTTAATACATACCCAATTAAAAATAATATTATGTCGTGCTTCAAACCCAACTGCAGAGTTACTTCTGATAAGAATTCGATGGTCAACTGTTGGCTTTGTAATGTAGTTTATCATGCCAAATGTGTGGAATTAACTAATCGTACTGCTGATAACTTACTGGAAGATAAAGGACTTCGATGGTGCTACAGTAAAGATTTATTATATCCAATTTTATTCCTTCTTTAAAAAAACCCGAAGTGAATTAGATGTCATAAGTCAAGACCTCATGATTTTAACTGAGAAGTTTAAAAAACATACAGACTTGTTTGATAACCCTTCCAACTTAAATACATGGCTTGAATCTCCATCCAAATCCCCCAAAAGAAAAAAATGTCACCAAAATCTAAAAAAATAAATCCTACATTTGATTCAAAAGCAACAAATAATTCGGCTCCATCTACATCGACTTCAGAAAATGCTCCATCGAGTGTTCCTACCATCAATATTTTACCTAATTCTTCAATTAATGCTCAAAATAATTCTGGGTTCACTCAAATTAAGCATCCTGTAAGCATTCCATCTAACAACGTACCTATGCCTCTTAACATGGTGTCTGCTGGTTCAAATATATTTTATTCCCCTGTTATTAGTCCGCTTAATACTGTTTCCATAGGTAATATTAATAGTACTGTTCCAACAAATGTCCCTAAACAATTAAGAGGGATTGCGCCAAATAAAACCATTTTTGCTGCTCTATTCGCAGCTGAGAAAACAGAGGAAGATTTTTACATAAAATCACGCCTTCCAATTGATATTGATATAAATGTTTTTAAATTTAAATACGCTGAAAAACGAAGTAAAGCATCTTTTAAAGTTATCCTTCCTGAAGAAGTGTTTGGTACGATTGTAAATCCAGATTTTTGGCCACCGAAAGCTATAATTCGTGAGTATATTTACAAAGATACTGCTTCGTCTAATGCTGTTCAATTGCCTCCTCGTACGGTTGATTTGTCAAAAAACTAATATATTATCATCTGATGAACATTTGCCTGTAGTGAATCAGAATGTTAGAGGCTTAAAAACTAAATTATCTACACTATTTGTTGAAAGTTTTGACTTCTATTACCATATTATTGTTTTTACTGAAACCTGGCTTAATAATAACATTCATAACTCTGAAATATTTTGTGATAAATACCATATATACAGATGTGATCGTGTCAAAATAACTTAAAAAACTGGAGGTGAAGTATTAATCGCAGTCTCAGTAAAATTTCCTTCTGAGCAAATTATAGACTCTTCCACACCTAATATTGAATTTGTTGTGATAAAAATCAAATTAAGAAACAAATCATTATACATCTCATGTTCGTATGTCCCTCCTGGTTTCAGTGATGATATTTACATTAAACGTATGTCAGCTATGAAAAAATCATTCTTGAATTCTAAAACATCTGACTTAGTTATCTTTTTTTTTGGCGATTTCAACCCACCATCTATTTCGTTGTTAAATTCTTAAAATACCAATTATTTGGTTCCTGTTGTTATGAATGGCTGTGTAAATGAATTCATCGAATCGTTATTTGATTATGGTCTCTTCCAAGTAAATCATATTCTCAACGCGTATGGAAAACTTTTGGATTTAATTTCTATTAATGAACCATCTGAAGTATCGCTGCATCTAATTCAATTACTTTACCTAAAGACCGTTATCATCGATCAGTAAATTTACTTATTTTACTTCCATTCAATTTGCCAATTAAGAATCCTGTGCATAATCAGGAGGAAAATGTTTATTGCTTTTCGAAAACTGATTATCCAAAATTGAATGCTCTACTATCCGATATTGGCTGGAATGATATCCTTTCATTTGTTCATTATGATGAGATGACACAAGCTTTTTCAACACGTTGAACGCATGTATATCTGTAACGGTTCCTATGATTTCAACCCATAAAAAGATGGGTCCACCATGGAATAATAATTATTTGGCTTAATTCAAAAATAGAAAGAATAAAGTGTATACAAGGTCTGGTTCCCCCTCTGATTTTACCAAATATTTAATTGCTAGACCAGAATACAATATTGAAAACAAAAGGGCTTACAATAACTACTTAACTCGTATCAAGCATAATTTAAAGAGGAATCCAAAATCATTTTACAATTTTGTTTATTCTAAACGTCGATCACGTGAATATCCTAATTCTTTCAATTTCAGCCGATGATGATTTATCAATCAGTAATGTTTTTGTTGATTTTTTTGTCACAACATATTTAATACAAAATTTTGATCAATGCGAACAATATCCTTTTGAAATTTCCAAAGCTTCTTCGATAATAAATGTAAATTTTATTAACAACATCACTGTTTTGAGTAACATGAAAACACTGAAAAATTCTTTTGATCCTGGTCCTGATGGACTCCCTGTCCTATCCACTAACAATACTTTTTAATCAGTCCTTGCGCACAGGATATTTATCATCTCTATAGAATGAATCTTATATCATCCCTTTATATAAATCAGGCAATAAGGTCAATGTGTCTAACTACAGAGGCATCGCAAAATTGAGTGCAATCCCCAAACTTTTAGAAAAAAATTATAACAGACTCGCTATCTCATCAATAATCATCCATACTTTCTCCATATCAACACGGCTTTCGTAAATCTCGTTCTACAATCACTAACGTTCTGGAACTCACTACATTTATAAGTGACAGGTTTAGAAATCGTATGCAAACTGATGTAATTTATACCGACTTTAGTAAGGCCTTTGATAAGGTGGATAATGATTTATTATACAAGCTGAATTCCATGGGTTTCAGTAATTCTTTAGTTTTCTGGTTAAAATGTTATTTAACGAACAGATTTCAGCGGGTTAAATTTAGAAATGCTGTCTCTAAAAAAATCGAAGTGTTTTCTGGTGTTCCACAAGGAAGTCATCTTGGTCCAGTACTTTTTACTTTATTTATCAATGATCTCCCTTCTTTATTCAACACTCCAAAATTCTCTTATATGCTGATGATGTCAAACTATTTTCCTCTCTTCAAAATTACTTTCAACATTTTTTGCTACAATCCGATTTAAATAATTTTTGTGGATGGTGCAATATAAACCTTATGGAGCTCAATATAAAAAAATGCAAGCATATGTCCTTTTACAGATGTAATAATCTACATACTACTTATTTTGTGAATGAAAGTGAATTGGAATCCGTTGATACTTTCTCAGATCTTGGCACTTTATTAGATCATAGATTAAACTTTCGTCCGAACATATCTTCAGCAATAAACAAAGCTTATGGCGTTCTTGGATTTATGAAGCGATGGAGTAAAGAATTTTCTGACCTGGTTCCCCCCATCCTGGAATATGGTTCCATAATATGGGATCCGTGTTACATTATTCATATAAATTTCGTCGAATCTGTCCAGAAATAATTTCTTTTATTCTGTATACGTGGATTTGGTTGGAACTCCTATTCCTTACCCTCTTATGAATCCAGATTAGCTCTAATCAAGTTACCGACACTGAAAAGTCGTAGAACAATGCTTAGTATTTCCTTTTCACTCATTGACTCCAATTACTTGTTAAGTAGAATTCAAATTAATATACCATCGAGGCCTACAAGAAACTTTAAGCTCTTATATATTAATTATTTTCTATTTAACTACACTAATAATGATCCATTTCGCCGGTTATGTGAGGAAAGAGCTATAAGCTCTGCTTATAATTATTAAGTTCTTAGTCTTATAATCTTTGCATAAAATATCTTGCAAAACCCTACGTAAACATTTTTGAAGTGGTCGCTTGTAGCTAATTAATAAAAAACAAAATCAATGTGAGTCCGATGACAGGGGAGATGTGTAGACATCTACACCTTTTCAATTGTATTTCAGAAAACATCAATTGAATTTCAGAAAGTATCAATTGTATTTCAGAAAACATCAATTGATTTACAGAAATACTTAACTATATTTCAGAAAACATCAATTGAATTTTAGAAAGTATCAATTGAGTTTCAGAAATTATCAAATGTATTTCAGAATATATGAAATGTATTTCCGAAATTATCAAATGTATTTCAGAAATTATCAAATGTATTTCAGAAAATATCAATTGAATTTAAAAAATATCTATTGAAATTCAGAATTCGTTTAGTAGTTTACCCTACAATACCGAAAAATTATTGTGTCTATTAGTGATTTGGAGTCGCAGAAAATGTTTAACAATATTTGGACTTATTTGTTATGCACTGGAAAATAAACTATCAAGGGCGGCTTTTTAATCAAAGGAAGATGAGGACTTCATTTGTTAATCAGCTACAATTAAACACCAGTGAATTTTATAGGTTTTGTCACCCTTTTGGATGGGTTTATGTATATTTACGGGAGGATATAATTATAAGGGGGTTGTAATTAAGTATTGAAGGTCAGGGTTTTATTTCCAGTAACTTACATGTGGTTTCTGTAGATCTCCAAATAAAAAAAAAAAGTATGATGGCTATTGTTGTATATTGCCTCTAAATTCAGGGCAGAGGTTTATTAAAGATGATTCACAATTCACCAGATCAAAATGGATTACACAGAATGTTGTTGAACGATGATTGCAGATCAACATGGATCAGACTGAATGTTGTTGAATGATTAAATCAGAATGAATGTTGAATGATTGGATCAGACTGTATGTTGGTTAAATGATGATTGTTGGAATGAATGCTGAATTATTGGATCAGACTGAATACTGATTAAATGATGATTACTGGAACGAATGATGAATGATTGGATCAGAATGAATGTTGATTAAATAATGATAGTTTGAATGAATGCTGAATGATTTCGTCGTTATCCAATATACAACAGCGTATGGTGCGCCCATCCACAAATTTGGCAAACGTCAGCCGAAATGCAGTCTGCGCTGCTATACGATCTAGCTAAACAGTTACCGCAGAAACCGTGCTGACGTACAACTCGCCTACGCCCTTCGACGCTCATGGCTAAAAATTGTTTGCAGTAACGCAGTGAGTGGTAGCGTCTGCAAATGAGGCACTGGTGTACTGCTGGGTTTCTTGGGGCCCTGTGGAGTAAAACAATATTAATATGTTGGAAAAGCTAAATTGGTGAAAATGAGTAAAGGTTATGTGTTGTATAGTGTAAATGTGAGATGGAGAGATTATGAGGGTTATTAATTTGGGGATGGGTCAATGGGAAGGATGCAAAGTTTTACGATATGTCTAGCGATAGCCCCGAACTGAGTTTTTATCTCAGCTATGCGAACAAGGCCATCATGGCCGTCGTAAATTTTAATAATACGACCTAATCTCCATTGGTGGGGGGGAAGAAGATCGTCTTTTAAGACAACGAGCTGGCCAACTTTAACATTTTGCTCTTGATGTTGCCATTTGTACCTGAGTTGTAGTTCCTTTAGATATTCATCTTTCCATCGTTGGGCAAATTGATAGTGGAGAGCTTTTAGTCTTTCCCAAAGGTCTCTTAGAGATTTAGAGTCAGTGGGAACTTCGGGAGATGCTAAAAGTGGAGCTCCAATTACAAAATGCCCGGAGGTGAGCGCTAACAGTTCACTAGGGTCACACGTCATTTTAGAAAGGGGTCGAGAGTTCAATACTGACTCGATTCAGCTCAAAAGGGTAGTGAACTCTTCAAAGGTAAACTTTTGATTTTGAGCCACTTTTTTTAAAAGTCCATAGTCCGCCCATATGAGCGGCATTAGGGGGTATAAAAGACCACTGAAACCCGTGAGAGACGTATTTTTCGGCTATATGCTTTGAGGCAGTTTTGAGAAACTCTTTGAATTCATCACTTAGAGCACGTTCTGCTCCAACAAAATTTGTTCCGTTATCAGACATCACTTTCCTCGGTAGTCCCCGGCGTTCAATGAATCTGGTGAAAGCGGCTTGAAAGAATCCTGAGGTTAAGTCGGAACATAGCTCGAGATGTAGAGCTTTGGTGCTAAAGCAAACGAAAACACACACGTAACTTTTATGGTATGGAGCATTTCTGAGAATTGACGTTTTTGTTGAAAATGGACCTGCAAAGTCTAATCCAGTGATGGAGAATGGGAGAGAATATGTGCTGCGATTTAGGGGAAGGGCAACCATCATTTGAGATTGCATCTTTTGTTTATAGATAACGCATATTTTACAATTTCGGATGCATTTTTTTTTTTTATTTTATTTTTTTATTTTTATTTTATTTTTTATTTTTTTATTTATTTATTCAGTCTATGGAATCATCCTTACAGACTACTTAAAGTATATGTACATTTATATTATAATTTATATATATAATTAAACATTTAACAAAATTGATATATAACATTTCTTTAATTCAGTTGATTTAATGCATTTAAGTGTAATATAATATCTCTTCTCACAATATCCAAACTTTTATTAAAATTAATAAACTGATACAGCATATTAAACTCATCACAAATTCTACGTAGTGGATTAAAATTAGCATAGTTTGTACAATAATATTTGATAGTTAGAAAGTTATAATTGCTTGATGATCGAAAAGGAATATTTATATTTATTTTGTTGATAAGAAATTCAGATTTAAGACTTCCATTTAACAGTTTTAACAGGAAAGTAACATTTAGCATATGTCTGCGACTTTTCAATGTAGGAAGCTTAATTAGAGCCAGACGATTTTCATAAGATGGCAACCTCATAATAGGATCCCAGCCCAAACCACGAATACAAAATAACAAAAATTGTTTTTGAACTGATTCAATTTTATTCGAATGTATATGATATTGCGGATCCCAGACTACAGACCCATATTCGAGCATTGGTCTTACCAAGGTAGTAAACAATTGTTTTGTCGTATACGGATCCGAAAACTCTTTAGCCCACCGTTTAATGAATCCAAGTACACCAGTAGCTTTATTTATTGTTAGCGAAATATGACTTCTAAAGCCTAATTTTTTATCCAGAAGTACGCCAAGGTCGTTGAATGAATCCACTAAATCAAGCACAGCATTATTCATGATATACCGACCATTAATTGGAATTGATCTTGTAAAAATCATATATTTGCATTTTTTGACATTTAGGTCCATTAGATTCATATTACACCAAGTAGTTAAACGATCAATATCATTCTGTAAAAGTGATTGTTGATCAAGATTGTTGAGGGTAAAAATTAACTTTACATCGTCTGCATACATTAATGTAGTTGAGTGTTTAATTACAGAAGGAAGATCATTTATAAATAGCATAAATAAAAGAGGTCCCAAGTGACTACCTTGAGGTCTTTTAAATATGATCCAATCCATTTTATTAGCATTATACCAAAGCCCATACGGTCAAGCTTAAACAACAATAGATCATGATTTACTTTATCGAATGCCTTGCTAAAATCATTATAAATAACATCTGTTTGTTTCATATTAATAAAACCATCATTTACCAAAGTTGTAAGCTCCAAAAGATTTGTTATTGTAGAGCGTGATTTGCAGAATCCATGTTGCGTTGGAGATATGATAGAGGACACATGATGTGACAACTTGTCATATATAAGTTTTTCAAATAGTTTTGGAATAGCACTTAATTTAGCAATACCTCTATAATTCGAAATACCAGCTTTAGATCCAGACTTAAAGAAGGAAATAATAAATGATTCTTTCCAAATGGGAGGAAAGTAACCCAATTTAAGGGATATGTTAAACATATAAGTCAAAGGAATATACAATAAATGTGCGCAGCGCTTTAAAATGCAACTAGGAACACCGTCAGGACCAGCAGCATACGACAATTTTAATTTTGTCAGGGCATTCAGAACTGGATGTTGATTGATGGATGGTATATTAATAATTGAAGATTCCGATATTATGTATGGATACAGATTATTAAATACTGTCGAAGAATAAGTTGATGCAAAAAAGTCTGCAAACATATTACTTATGGAGTTATCATCTGAAGATTCTAAATCACCGTACTTCATAACCGAAGGAAAGTCCGCAGTACGTCTTTTAGAATTAATAAATTTATAAAATGATTTTGGATTATTTTTTAGATTATTCCTTACTTTAATTAAATAGTTATTATAGGCCAATTGATTAGCAATAATAAATTCCGATCTTGATAACGAGTATTTCATATAATCTATCAATGTTCCATATTTTCTATAATTTTTGTACATTTTGTTTTTCTTATTTTTAAGTTGAGATAGATGTTTTGTATTCCAAGGAGGACCATTCGATTTAAGAGGTAACATTTTAGGTACAGATGCCGAGAAACATTCAAAGAGGTGATGATAAAATGTATGCAAACACAAGTCCAAGTTATCATTGCAACGAGATAACACATTTATCCAGTCAATTTGGAATAGGTGGAGTTGTAAATCTTGGTAATTAGTTTTATTAAAGCAAAAGATTTTATCGATGTGAGTTAACTTTTTTTTATGAAGAGGATAGGAACAAAAGCAAGATATCTCAAGTGTTGGATGGTATATATCTTCCGGATTAGAAATAGGGCTATGCCGCAATATTGAAAAGTCATTAGGTTCATTAACGAAAATAAGGTCCAACAGTCTACCAAATGCATTTTTGACGGAGTTGACTTGGAAAAGACAATTTTCCAATAAACCATGAATAAATGCAGCTGAAGAATCGGAATAATGAGATGGAACTAAATAATTGGTATCAAGATCAGCTTTCCAGGATGTAGACGGCATGTTAAAATCTCCAATTAACATTAATAAATCAGATGGTTTTATATAATTTTGGATTAAATCAACAGCTTTCAGATGATCCTCATAAACAGAAAGCGGAGAGTTAGGCGGAATGTATGAGCAAATAATATATATGGACCTGTTATTTATTTTAGCTAAAACACATATAATCTCAATATGTAAAAAATCGTCCTTTTTCAAACATGCCATTATTAAGCTCTACAGGTCAAAAACAGCACAACACAAAAAACGGCAACGGTAAAGATTACAGTAAAGCTACGATCTGGCTACACACAACCAACCAGTATTTTGGGTATTCTTAATGAATTTGAAGTATTTATACGATTTTACACTCAATATATATTTAAATTTAACGTTGTTTAAGGTCAGCCTGATTTGACTCACCCGGACCTTTAGAGTTATTTTGACTCTATCAAAGGTCCTGTCTAAATTGCATCAGGTTACGAATTTTAATAAAACAAAAAGATTTTAATATTTAAATAACAATTCAATTGTGCGTTTATCGACTTCTTATTACTGACTGACTAAGTTTTTAAAAATGTAAGAAAAATGAAAGGTTTACAAAAATGTTACAACGGTGATATTCCAAATATATAAAATATATAATACAAGAGAATAAAACAGGTTTGTCTATCGTTAGTGTAGATGTTCGAGAAACAAAGGTATACGTTGAGAGATGTGGTAATTTTGTCATACAGTGGTGTGCATAAAAATTGTAACTGAACATGCCGGGGTCCATTAAAACTCTCAGTTTTAATTAATAGGAAGTAATGCTAGCTTCGCTATCGGTCGACGTAATGTAGTAGTAGCAGTTTTGATTTCAGCGATCCTCGCGTATCCATCACCACCTGTGATTACATTAATGACTCTACCTGTGATCCACTTCATCGGTGGAAGATTATCTTCATGTATCAAAACCATATCACCTATCTTAATGTTACGATGAGGCGTTAGCCATTTGTAATTATTCTGAAGATGAGTTAAATATTCACAATGCCATCTGCGCCAGAAGTGTGCCTTAATTGCTGTTATTCGTTGCCATCGCTCTAAATTTGAAATTTCAGCATCCGTATTTACCCGTTCTGGTAAGTTTTGTAAGGAACAACCCAATATGAAATGACCGGGCGTAAGTGCTTCTAGGTCATTAGGATCTGTTGAGGATGGAATTAAAGGCCGAGAATTCATGACTGCTTCGATCTCAACTAATGCCGTTGTAAGTTCTTCAAAGGTTAGATGAGCTGTTGACAGTGTACGATACATGTGGGATTTTGCAGTTTTTACGGCCGCTTCCCATAATCCGCCGAGTGTGGAGCACGAGGAGGAATAAATGAAAAGTGTATAAATCTTGATGCACAGTATGACGTTACTGCTTCTATTGATGTTGGATGATGAAACTGAGCGCTGAACTCTCGTAATTTTTCGTTTGCCCCAACAAAATTAGTGGCATTGTCACAATATATTTTTGATGGAACTCCTCTTCTGCCCACGAAGCGCTTTAAGGCTGCTATAAAAGCATCACTGGATAGGTCAGAAACACATTCCAAGTGAACTGCCTTCGTGGCGAAACAAATGAAGACGGCAATGTATGATTTGTTCGGAGGTTTCCCTCGAATTTTTAAATATGTGTGTATAGGACCACCAAAATCAACTCCAACTATCTGAAACGGACGGCTACAAGTAACACGATCTTTTGGAAGGTTGCCCATTATTTGTGTTAGTAATTTGGGTTTATAATGAACACATTGAACGCAATGATGTACTATATCTCTAGCTAATGATCGACAGTTAATAATCCAGAAGTTTTGTTGTATAATGGCTACTAATGCTTGTGGTCCAGCATGATAGTTTTCACGGTGGAAATGAATTATCATTGCCTTTACAAATGGGTCTGACTTTGGGAGAAGAAATGGAAATTTACTTGATGTCGGTAGATCTGAATTCAGTAATCGTCCTCCAACTCGTAAGAGGTTCACTCCGCTTACTTCTTCTAAAAATGGTTTTAGAAATGACAGTGTTCCAGTTACTGGTCCTTGTTTTTGGAGTTGTAGAATCTGGTCTGGAAAGTAGTGATGTTGAATTATGCAAATTATGTGATGAAGTGTATAAGTCAGCTCATCTGGTGATATCATGACACTGGTTGAAGATATTTTGGGTCGAAGACGAAAACAATACGAAAAGACTCTTAGGCACTTCATGTAGTTACTAAATTTATGTATCATCATAAGTTCATAAGGAATAGTGGACTGGACGACATGAACTGATCTGCGTTTCTCGAGTTGCATTTCATCTTCACTTAACTTTGTACTAACGCCTTGTGGCCAACATGAGAATGGTGATTTCAAAAACGCAGGTCCATGAACCCAATTTGATTGAATAAGTTGTGAAACAGTACAGCCACGTGAAATTAAATCCGCTGGGTTGTTTTCTGAGTCAACATATCGCCAAAAAACACCATTTGAGTATTCCTGAATTTCAGCTACACGGTTTCCGACAAATGTAGATAACGTGGAGGAATGGGAATTGATCCAGTGTAGGGTGACTTGCGAATCTGACCAGAAATATATTTTTGCGAAATCGTAATTAAAATAAGTCTTTATTTTGTTCCAAAATTTAGATAGCAAATGCGAAGCACAAAGTTCCAAACGTGGTAAGGTTTTAGTTTTTAATGGCGCCACTCGTGACTTTCATGCCAGTAGATTGATAACCACATTCCCAAAAGAATCTTTGCATCGAAAATATAAACAACACCCATACGCTTTGATGGATGCATCTCCAAACCCATGAAGTTGAATCTCCACTTGGTTTGTCATACGAATGTATCTCTGAATTTTAATTGAAGGTAAATTGTTAAAATCTTCAACAATGTTGATCCATGATGTGTAGATATTTTGTGGGACGGATTCATCCCAATCACATTTGGTTACCCAGAGTTGTTGCAGAAGTATTTTTGCCCTTATGATCAAGGGAGTTATTAAACCCATGGGATCAAAAAGTGTAGATGTTAGAGATAAAATTGTCCTCTTTGTTATATTAGAAAACTCCTTGTTTGGCCGAAATTGAAAGTGAAACGTATCATCAGATGGATACCATGATATACCAAGAGTGGTTGTAATACCATCATCGACACTCATTTCCTTGGTGCCAGATGAAGTTGTAATATGTTCATTATTGCTGTGCCATTTCGATAGATTGAACCTTGATTTTGATAGGATTTCTGTAACTTCATTTTTAATAACCTTTAATGTCTGCAAGTCATCAGCGCCCGTCAACATATCATCAACATAAAAATCAGTTGCAATGACTGCCTTTCCAATTTCATGTGACATAGGGAACCTCTCAGACGCATAATGAAGACTACGTTTCGCTAAATAGGGTGCAGATGATGTACCGTAGGTGACTGTGTTTAAAGTGTAAGTTTTTATAGGCTTACACATATCATCACGCCAAAGAATAAGCTGGAGATGTCGGTCGTCGTGGTGTACATTGACTTGTCGATACATTTTGACAACGTCTGCTGTCAACCCATAACGATGACATCTGAACCGAAATAAAATAATCAGTAAATCGTTCTGAATCGTGGGACCTACCATCATAATATCATTAAGGGATATTTGTGACGAACTTTTACATGATCCATCAAAGACCACTCTGAGCTTGGTTGACACACTGTCCGGCTTTAACACGCAATGATGAGGTATGTGAAAATTTGGAACTGGTAAGTTACGATCATCAATGCACGACATGTGTCCAAGCTCTTCATACTCTTTCATAAATAGGTTGTACTCTGCTCGAAGTGCAGGATTTTTATTTAATCTTCTCTCAAGGGACAGGAACCGCTTCATGGCAACATCACGCGAATTACCCAGCAAACAGCGATCTTTTTTCAACGGCAGCTTCACAACAATACGGTCATCATCTCGGACAATTACCGTGTCTTTAAAATGTTTTTCACAGGTTTGTTGTTCCGAGGACATAGTTTGACGGATTGCATCAACAGATTCTAACTTCCATAGCAGCTCAATATTTTTATCAATGTCATTATTAGCCCTTTCGGATAAACACATTATTGTGGTAGGCGATTTGTAATTAGATTCATATCTTCCGGAGACAATCCATCCTAACAACGTTTTTTGCAGGGTTGGAAGATTTTCACCAAGACGAATTTGTCCCACAGACAATATAGAAAAGAACGCTTCAGCTCCAAGCAACATGTCAATACCACGACGTATATGAAAGTCTGGATCAGCCATTTTAATATTTGAAGATACATTGAAATTGTTGATATTAATGTTTTCATCAGGATGATATCCAGTAAAATTTTTTGAAACTAAAAACTCGAGGGGCATTTCAAAATTGTTCATACGTTACTTGATTGTTGTTTGAGTTTTATATTGAACTTTAAACTCATTTGAACCAATTCCCACAATATCTGTATTATTACGTAATCGTTTGAGCCCCAGACTACTGCACAACCTATCACTGATAAAATTTACCTGAGAGCAGGGCTCGTCCAATTTGATGGTTGCCATATTTGTCACGAACTAATATTAGAGCTGTTGCTAAAATTACATTCGTTGGATTTGTATTGAGTTGCATAGTAGGGTGCGAAGCTGCTGTTGATGGAGATGCAATTTCTTCTGATTGCTTATGTAGCAGAGAGTGGTGTCGTTGTTTACAAAATCGGCATGAATATCGAGAAGAACAGTGCTGAACATTGTGTTCAGTAGAAAAACAATTAAAGCAAATGTTGAGTTTTTTAACTTGATCAATACGTTGATGTACTGGTAGTACTATGAAAAGTTGACATGTTGAAATATAATGCCCAGATTTTGAGCAATGTGCGCATACAGCCTTAGCTTGTTTTGTTAAAAAGGTGTGCTGGTTATTATGAATATTACTGCCAGAAGCTTTTTGTCTATTCTGATTCTGATAGGTTGCAGCGTTTTGGTGTTGCTTTGCTGAATATGGCTTGTTATTACGTCTACATTGTGCGTCTAACTGTTGGCATCGCTTGTCTAACATTGAACAGCAATTGACCCAGGATGGAAGAGTTGAAAAATCAATGGACTCTTCCCATTTTTGTTTTGTTTCATAATCAACCTTGCTCATTACCAAATGTATAACAACAGCATCACATATTTGTTGTGGTGAACCAAGGGAACTTAATGACCCATAGAGTGCTGATATGGTATCAACAATATGTCTGAGTTGTTTGGGTAAAGGTTTGGTGATTTTTGGAAGTTCAAACATAGTATTAATATTTTCTAAAAATATTAACGTGTCATTATCATACCTTTCTTTGAGGCGTGCTAAAGCCTTTTCGTAATTTTCTTCTGTAACTTGAAAAGCCTGTATAGTGGCAAGAGCCTCTCCACTTAAACACGATAACAAATGATTAAATCTTTCCATTACCGGAATGTTTCTGTCATTGTTTACCAAATTGTTAAATGTATTAATAAAATTTTTAAATTCAAGATATTTTCCATCAAATTTGGGCAGTTTTAAATTTGGCAATCTTGTTTGCGGAATGTGTGGAAACACCATTGACTCTTCATGAACACTGGAACGCCTATCACCCATTAATGTCAGTATCTTTGTTTTTGCTGCGATGAATGATTCATCAATTTCAGCACGATTGTCATCAGTTGGTTTCAATTTTTCAATCTGTGTTTGATAGTAGAGAGCTTGTTTATAATAAGACTCCACAATACCCAACCTGCATCCCAATTCTGTATGAGACAAATTACAGTCTATGGTATTTTTTATCCTGGTGATACTACCTTTTGATGATGCACGTTGCTGTTTGTATTCATCAAGTGTTGCAGCAGCCCTTTGTTGTTCTTCTGCCATTTTGATATCACAAGGAGTTGGAATAAATTCGAAAAAATAATTAATTTATTGAAATGATTGCACCGAATTACTGTTTTACAAGCTATTTTCAATTTTTTATTAACAGTGCAATGAAGAAGATGTAAATCATATACTCGTTTCGATGGTTGTTGACATCTGTATTTTCTTTTATGTTCTTTGTATGTTTTGTTTTATTTTGACAACCAAAAAGCTCTATGTTAGAACAAGATCTGTATACACGTAATGATGACTGTTAGAGAAAACAGATGCGTCTGTTAATGTTTTATGTAATGTGTACAGAAAACAAATCTATGTTAGAATGACACGTATGTTTCACTTTATTGCAGTTCAATGTAATGTATACAGAGCTTCAAGCACAATGTTAGACTATATCACTCTTGTTGTAGGTTGAAGCAGGTCAATGTAATGTTACAACAAAAGCACAATTTATGTTAACAGGTCACTGTAGAAGTTGGCAATTAACGTCTTATTCTTATCAGCAGAATATTCAGCGTCGACGAAGCAGAGTTGCAAATGATGACAGCAGCTACGTATTAGCAGAACATTCAGCCTTGATGTATCAGAGTTGAATATTATAATTGATGTAGATGACAGCGGCTACAGCTACAGAACAATAGATGATAAGCAGAGCATGTAATTATGATTATTAATTATGATCGCAACTCTACGCTGTTTTATGACCACGATTTCAAGTTAGCGAATACACCTTTTTTGGATATAATTTGTACCACAACCTTAGCACTTTAAATATATTGGACAATCTGTTAGTGTCCTGTCACGGTCGCCAATGTTTAAGGTCAGCCTGATTTGACTCACCCGGACCTTTAGAGTTATTTTGACTCTATCAAAGGTCCTGTCTAAATTGCATCAGGTTACGAATTTTAATAAAACAAAAAGATTTTAATATTTAAATAACAATTCAATTGTGCGTTTATCGACTTCTTATTACTGACTGACTAAGTTTTTAAAAATGTAAGAAAAATGAAAGGTTTACAAAAATGTTACAACGGTGATATTCCAAATATATAAAATATATAATACAAGAGAATAAAACAGGTTTGTCTATCGTTAGTGTAGATGTTCGAGAAACAAAGGTATACGTTGAGAGATGTGGTAATTTTGTCATACAGTGGTGTGCATAAAAATTGTAACTGAACAAACGTATTGTTCCGACAAGTACAATACTGTATAAATTTCACCAGTGGCTTCAAAACTGTTAATAATAGATAATTATAAAACAGTATTATACATGGACAAAACAGTCAAATAGTTATTTGTTGTTGTTCAGTTGACAAAGAATAAATATTATGTGTCACAGTTGTTGTTTCTGTATTTTGTTTGTTTCACAATGTTTTCTTGTTTATATTATTGTTTTTGATTTTATTATATATAATTTACTTCGAAATTTAAACAGCTTGTGATATATTTAATAGTATCAAATGTTTTTAAAAATTTTAAAAGTTTTTTATTAACACAAAATTGACAAAATAAACAGAGCACAATTAGAACACGACCGTATCGCACGACTTCATTATTATAATTAACAATTAACAATTTAATGGCGGATTTGAGTCTTGAAATGTAATACTCATTACGAACGGCTCTCACCATTAAATTATGCTCGGCATGCATAAGGAAATTATGCGTAAATAAAATGAACAGTTCGCAATACCTTGATTTCACCGGGATTATGATCGGGTGTCGCTCATTGTAAGAGATAGCAGAGTTAGAGATTCTGCCATTGGCTCTGATAAGCCATTATTATCCAAAAAAGGGTTTAGGGGGGTACATAAAACTCTTTTCTGATACCGTCTTCGAGTCTTGCAGAGATGCATATTCTTTGAAAAAGTATCCCTTTTGGGTGAGGGAGATTAAACGTTTTTTCACATTGAGAAATTCATTGTCCATAATTGAATATGATTTAAAACTGATTTCGGGATTTGTTGTTTTCGAGATTTTAGAGATAAATCTGAAAACATATGCGATGACCCTAATTACTCTGTCCCATTTTGAGAAGCGATCTAAAATGTCACATTCCTCTCCTATTATATAAAAAACTTAAACTTTTCTAATGATGAATGATGAATGACTGGATCAGAATGAATGTTGATTAAATGAAGATTGCTTGGATCAGATCGGATTATACAAAAAAAGGCACTAATTACAAGAGAAGAACGTTTTAAAAAAGTGTTTAAGACCGGAAACTCACTCCCCAGGTCAGCTGTCAACCATCAACCCGAAAACTACATAAAAAAAAGAAAATAAAAAACTATTAGCAGTGTTGTATGTGGTCGCACTGTATTATAGTTCGTAGAAAAAAATTTTGACCGATTTTGAAGTCATCATTTTTGAAAAAAAAAAACACGTTTATATCGTCACCTAATATGCAAAAGGCCATAACTAACTAAAAGTTCCAAATTGACTTTTTGTATTGTAGTTACAGCCTTGTACTTAAAAACTACTATTTTACCATAAATTTGTTGTCATAAATAAAAATCCATTTTTATTTTTCAGCTTGATTCTAAAATTTGGGTACTAAGTTTAAAGCAGTTTTTGTTTTATGATGTTTTTTGCTTCTCCTGTAAAAAAATAAAAATATTAGTTACGGCCTTTTGCATTTTAGGTGACGATATCTAGTTTTCAAGAAATATTACAAACCCAGTGTAAGACTTAAAAAATATGTTTGTTACGTGCCCCCAAAGGCACAGTAGTGGCGTGGCCAGCTAGCTCAATCTGGCTCTTAGGGCAGGTCCCAACCTACCACTACCGTCCAGGGGCAAGCACAATTAAATAAATTCACAAAAAAAAAACAAGACTAGAAACCAAGAAACACAACATCGAACAGTTACGAGGGAGGATGAGATGGTTCTATCCTCCACAACGCCCACCCAACCTAGATCACTTTATTGCCTCTGAAATTTACAAGTGACCCCCATACCCACACACACTGACACTATACCCACTTACCACGTCCTTTCACTTCACCACCAAAAGAAATTAGCACAACATATTTTTTTTTTGTTTTTACTTTCTAACATTCACATAATTTATTGAAACAAAACTAACCTAATATAATAAACGAAAAAAAATGGAGCTTCTTATCTTATTACTACTATAATAACAAATTTTTTTTTTTTTTGCTTAATTCCTTAACATTACTTTATACATGAACATAAAACAAACTAACCACTAAACCACTGCGCCGAAATTTCCAGAAATAAACAATATTAACGCAAATTAATCGGTTTGCAAAAAAAAAAATTCAAACCACAGAAAAAAAAACACAAAACCTACAAAGTCCTTGACTCCATTTTGAGTCACGCAACGACAAAAAAAAAACAGATACACAAAAAAATGGCCTCCTAACGAGCTCACTAGGATAGGAAAACGATTATCTTGGCGAATAGGTCACCACAAAAAAAAAACAAATTACCCGCACACTTTGTAAATTTTCCAACCGAAATCTTAAACGGAACTCAAAAATTTGAAACTTTAAAAATTAAGGCACTCACATATGTTCTTACAACTAAAAATAAAATAAAACAAAAAAACGCTAACACTTAACACTAAAACTTATCGCTAACTTTCAATATATATTTTTTTATAACTTTTCCTCTTTATATTATTTAATTTTTTTTTTTTTTTTTTTTTAATTTCTAAAGATTTCAAAATCTATCTTTCCAGCTCAGACTTTCCAACTACATTAAATTTGTCTCTTAACACCTCTAACGTTTTAAATATATTAAATTTTTGTTCTCTTCAAATCCACAATTTTAAATATCTCAAAATTTTGATTTTTTTTTTCCAGTTTTATATTCGAATTCAGGCCGCAGCTCGTCACACAATGGACAATGCCAACCGGGGAGTATTATAATCTTAATATTTAAGTTACCTTTCAATTAATTTTTTTTGTTTCACTTAATCCTTTTATTTCTTTATTTTCAGCGCCCCTGCTTCTGAATGGAAAGTCAAGTACTTCTTCTCTATATAACTATACAGAACTGGCTTCCCTCCACCCGTGGCCTTTTACTTTCCCGGCTGACTCCTCTCGAGCATATATCGATACACATATATTTATCTAATAAATGAACACCAAATTTCACACTAGGACTCTACTTAAAAAAAAACCCACTGTTAACACTCACTATTATTATTTTTGTTTTAGATTTTTGCTTTAAATAAATACTTTTATATCACACTGCGTCATCCACACTTAGATTTTTTTTCCGCTTTTCTAGCCTTCTGCAACTGAAATCTAGTCTGCACTTTGAACACCTTTAAAACGTTAGACAGTAATGGTGGTATTCGGACTGAATTTTCCTATTTATACCCCTTTGTCTGCATAAAACACCATGATTCCCGCCCAAACTCCATCTTTTTTTTAAATTTATATGAAAGTCTAATCTACAAGGACGAACCACTGACATATAATTTGACGAACATCACATAGAACATAAATACCAAAAACAGGACTGTTAATTTTCAATGTTTCGCTGGGATTTATGAATGGACATTCGCTAAAAATACAGCTCTGATTTCCCTTCATAAACCCCAGAAAACTTGGCAGCACTTTTACGATACACTATTGTGACTACACATACTACGATTAATTCGCCACATTTCTACACATCCAATCGTTAACACACGCTACTTTTCACAGAGCACAACAAAATAAAATTAATAAAACAATAAATACAAATAAATAAAAAAAAAAACATACAGCTCAATCCACAGCATTACCTACATAACCCACATCTACCACGGACACTACACAATAATTCAACCCACATATTCCGAAAACACCTAACTAGGATAATCTGCGCAAATCATAGGTAAGTTGTCGCCACTCTCCATTATATTAGGCACACAACCATTCACCCTTGTTTACTCCTTCCCCACAGGTGTGAGGTCTTGTCGTTCGGTGTACCCGGCCGCAACAAAACTCCGGAGCTACCAACGTCGACGTGGGAGGAACGGTATGCGGAAGGGTCTCAATATGATAGGGTGAGTATAGCGACTTCTTCATTTGATAAAAAAAAAACTTAACCTTTACATGCACACTGTATGTTAATATACAACAAATCGTTCCAAAAAAAATGAAGTATTTTACAATCGGACAATTAGCACACAATTCTTATTGATCCTGAACTTGAATGCATTAATTTCGAAGAAAATATTTGGTCAAGTTTTTTTCTTTTTTAGATCTTAGTCAAAGGGTGCTTGTCCATTACTTAACATCAGTGGCTGTGACCAATTCAGCAAATGATTTTTCACGTGAGTTTTTTTTTCTTTTCCTACGCTATTTATCATTGTGGTGGTAGTTCATAATAAACGTTTTACTTCATGACCTACTTTGCTTCTGTTTTCCTCTCCGCGCTCAGTCCTGTCCGGTACGATTCAGAATAGTCGGTAATTTAGCCTTTCTTTGATATGATCCCCAGTGAATGTCATGTCGCCACAATGAAACAAACATTCTCTTCCGAATATGTTTGTTGACTAATTCGACACTTTTGTTCAACTTGCCGTAATTCCGGGCTCAGATATATGTCATTGTCCCAGGTGACTAACGGCTCCCAGTTCTTAATAGCTAACCCTCAGAACGTTAACGGAGACGCACCAATGGTACAATGTCGGTTACACACGTAACCAGCTTAGAAACGTTGGCTTCTTGTTGAACAAATAACCCGAATTATTCATTGCAACGATAATTGACTTCATTGGCCATTAGATCAGTGATAGTCCTAACACAAAAAAAAATTTTTTTTTTGGGACAGGTACCGGTAAAGCTATTCATAGACCCGCTTATCTGGTTTATTGCACTAGAGGTCTTGTCTCACAGATCTTTTTTTTTTTCTTTATCCAGTCTGCTTAGTTGTTTGCTACGGGCTCAATCCTCAAATCGTTTGCCAGTTATAATTGTTTCGACACTATGACACCACATTTTTTCCCCAAGTGATTGAGAATAAAAAATGTGTACCTAATTCATTTATTTTGTCTGCCACGCTGTAATTGCGGACTCAGATTATGTCATTGTACTAGGTGACTAACGATTACCAGCCCTTAATAGCATAGTTCTCCAGGGTGTTAATGCAAACGCACTAATAGTACAATGACGGTTATAATATAACCAGCTTAGAAACGGTAGCTTTTGGGTGTGACAAAACAGCGAATTAGTCATTGTAGACGAAAATCACTTGTACTGTCAAACGTATTATACGTAGAGTGACCGAAGGCAACACATCTACCTTTACAAAAAAAATTATATTTCACTCTAATTTATATTGCACTAAACGGAAAGGTTTTATATCACAGGTTGTTTCTACTCTAATCTGACGACATTACGAGGTACATATAGGACGAGTAACTACATAGACTTAAAACTATATTGCACTCTTAATCCTATATTGCACTGGGGGGGTTGTTTTATCACAGTTTACCTCTACTTTATTGCACTTCAAATCAGACTTTAATATCTTTTGTATGAAGAACTCCTATTGTTTTGCCATTAAGGGTTTCTAATTCATACATATTATTGCCAATTGGTTTTACTATTCTTCATTTCAAAAATTTTCTGCAGAATTTAGCATTTATATTATTTTTAAAATCTGACTGTGCAAAATTTCGTCTGTAAACTTCTTGGCCTGGTTTAAATTTTGTCGTTCTAGCCTGTCTATTATACCGCATTGCGCTTTTATTGTATGCTTCGTGCATATTGCTTACGATTTTTTCCTGAATTAGTTTTCTACGGTCTTCCCTATCTACTGCAATAATGTTATGATCAGTCAGAGATTTTAATTTTCGGGCCAGGTTGTAATCTGCCCCATTTGCGAACCAATGATACCCAAACAGCGCAAAGAATGGTGTCACGCCTGTTGCTGAATGTATTGAGGTTCGTAATGTGCACTCTATCTCTGCTAGGTAAAGTACCCTATCTCGCTGATCTTTCTCTAAATAGGACCTAACCGCTGCCAATATAGCTTGATTCACCCTTTCAGAGGTGTTCGATTAAGGTGAATAAAACGCCGTTTTCAAATGGTTTTTTTAATAACCGTCTAACATCTCCTGAAATATTGTGGACACAAATTGTGGACCATTGTCGCTATGGATACTTTCTGGTGCCCCGAACTTATTAAAAATCTCCTGAACCAAAAACTGTGCTACATTTTTAGCCGTGGCCTCTTTCATGGCCTTTATAAAGGTAAACTTCGTGAAATGATCGACCACTATAAAAATATACGCGTTGCCCCTTTTCGACCGTGGATATTTTCCGAGAAAATCTATGTACAGTTTTTGGAATGGCCTTTCGGTTTGCACTTCATCCCCTATCGTCGGTCTTAGGTTTTGGTTCGACGGTTTCGACTCTTTACAGACCTGATACTTCAATACATAGTTTCTGACTTGGGTCGTCATTCTTGGCCAATAATACAGTTGTTTTAATCGGTTTAACGTTTTATATAGGCTCCCGTGTGCTGATGTTGTTGCATCATACGCTTTCTCAATCAGAATGTGGGTAATATCCTGGGGAACCCATAGTTTCCAAATATTTTCTTCGACATTTTCATCTCTATCATATATAGTTTTCTTAAAAATTTTTCCATTTTCGACTTTTAGATCTGGTAATTTGATTTGGTTTTGTGCAATATTTTCCACCAATGCCAAATACTCCATTTGTTTCGAAGTCGAAATAATCACCCGTGATTTCCTCGATTCGTACCGCCATTCGGGAGAGCATATCCGCGACAACATTATCTGACCCTTTTCTGTGTTCGATGGTGAAATTGAACGCCTGCAGCTGCAGCGACCATCTAGCTAGACGCCCACTCAAGTCCTTTACCGTCATTAACCATTTCAGACTGGCGTTGTCGGTTATAGCGGTAAATTTCATCATTTCGACGTACGGTCGAAACCGTTTTACCGGCATGACGGCCGCCAGGCACTCTTTTTCGGTCACGGAGTAGTTCTTTTGACAGGAGTTGAACTTTTGCGAATAAAACGCTATGGGGTTTTCTTCTCCACTGTCGTTTTTCTGAAAAAGAACTGCTCCGATCCCGTACTCAGAGGCGTCGCACTGTATATAAAATTGTCGGCTGAAGTCTGGGTGGCATAGAACTGGAGCGGTGGTCAAATAATATTTTAATGTTTCGAAAGCCTCTTCTGCTTCTGGTGTAATCACAAACTTTTTCCTTTCTTCAATGTGTCTGTTAAGGCTGCAGAAATTGATGCGAAGTCTTTTATGAAGCGGCGATACCACCCAGCAGTACCTAAAAAACTTCTTACTTCCCTCGGTGACTTTGGCAGTGGTATTCTCTGAATGGCTGCCACCTTTTCGGGATCAGTTTTAAGCATTCCTCCTCCGATTATGAAACCTAAATATTTTAGTTCTTTGAAACAGAACATAGATTTTTTTAGCCCAATTGTCAAATTCGCCTTTTTCAAGCTATCGGCAACTTGCTCCAGTAATTTCAAATGCGTCGAAAACTCGTCGGATATTATGAGCAGATCGTCTAGGTAAATGAACACGTTTGATTTGAGTCTTGCTGGTATGACTTTGTCCATAAGACGACATAATCTCTGAGTCGCGTTGCATAGACCGAACGGCATAACCCGAAATTGGTATAGCGGTCGACCTTGCACAGTAAAGGCTGTACACGGTTTTACTTCTTCCTCTAGTTCAATTTGCCAGAAGGCATACTTCAGGTCGACGCTGCTAATGTAATGGGTTTGGTCTATGCGACTCAGAATCCCATCTATATTTTGTAGAGGATAAGCATCCTTTATCGTTACGTCATTTAACTTGCGTGCGTCTAAGCAGAAACGATTTTTCCCCGGTTTCCTCACTACCGTGGTACGGTTACTCCAGGGGCTGTCACTTTCCTCAATCACGTTTAGGGCGAGCATGTTATCGATTTCTGTGTATACTATGTCCTGAACGGCCGGTGATATTGGCTAATGCCTTTCCTTGACAGGGTTGGTGCCCTCAACCAATTTTATTTCGTGTTTTTCAAGTTTTGTGCACCCTAAACCATTTTTCTCAAATGTAGGAAATTTATTTATAGTTTCTTGGAGACGTTGTTTTTGTTGTGTATTTAGATCGTGCTTTTTCATTTTGTGGGAATCACTCTCTATATCCTTTTGCATTTCCCTGACTATCTCTATATTGATTTCATCCGTCGCTATGACCTGCGGCGCGATGTTAAACGACTTCCAAAAATCTATTCCCAAATACATTTCCTGTTCTAAATCGGGGCAGAGGTAAAAATTAATGTTTTTGGTTTCATTCTTATATCGAACTTCCAAATTAACTTTGCCCAAAACTCTATGGGCTTGACCGTTTGCCGCATATACATTTGTGAACAGAGGTTTCATATCCGTCTCTAAACAACATCTCCCGACAGTTTTTACCCAGAACGCTAATCGATGCCCCTGAGTCTAACAGGCCTTTATACATTTTGCCTTCGATTAATATTTCAGCGTATGGTCTGGGATCTACATTTTCCCGAACATGTTTTATCGATTCTGTAATTATTTTTCTGTTGGATTTCCTCTTTACATAATCCGACCTCAATTTTAGACATTGTTTATATTTTGCCTCATATAAACTTTTATTATGTTGTTATTGTGGGCGTAAACCTGAACTATTTTCATCCTTATTCGTCTCTTTACTAATTTGTTCTCGGAACGGGTTCTCGTTGGAGCAAGTTTCCTCATTATAGATTCTCTCCCTAACTGTTTTGTAATTTTGCTCCCGGATCTCCTTGGGCAAATAGTGTCGCATCTTAGCGAAGTTTTTCGCATTTGGTTTTGCTGTTTCTGATGGTCTTGTTGTTATTGCTGGTTTTGTGGTTGTTGCCAATATTGTTGTTGTTGGTTCTGATTTTTGTTCTAATATTGTCGTTGTTGTTGTTGTTTCGGGGCGTTGCTCGAGGAACGTGATTCCCCCGTCGAAATCACGCTCCGTATCGAGTTTTCCCGTATTTTGCATTTCGGGCAGTTTGGTGAAATCACGTCTGCTTTGCCGCATCTGTAGCAAAACAGGTTTCTCTGCGCTGAAGGACAATCTATAAAAATGTGACCCTGTTGTTGGCAGTTCCAGCAAATTATAGAATTATTGATTTCCGCAATTTCGTTAACGGGCGTTTCTTCTTCCAATTCATATTCCATTTCGAGTTCATTGATAAACCGTCTTGGTGGTTGAGTTAGCGTAGGTCGAGTTTCGCGTCGGGGAAAATTTCTTTCCGCCTCTACACATTCCACTCTCAACTGTTCGAGTGATGTAACGCTAATTGGGTATACAATGCGCGCGATGCTCTCTCTTAAGTTTCTCTTTGCCAGCTTGATCATTTCAAACTCGGAGATCGGTGCTTGTAGTTTGGACCTGAGCAGCTTTAGATGGTAGAAGTAGACGTCAATAGTTTCTCCAGCGTTTTGCTTTCTCTCGACCAATTCATGCATAATATCCATATTCGTTCGGTGGGTCCTTAACCGGCTTAGCAACGAGTGTTTAAGGTCCTCCCATCCGGTAACACGATGCGTTTCCACGTGGAGCAAGTACCAGTCCAATGCTGCTCCCGTCACTAACAAATGGAAATCGTCTAGTATCTCCTTCCACGGCACTTGATATTGCCTTTGGCAATATTCCAGGCGGAATATAAACGACTCGATTGAGAGACGTGCCTCGTTTCCATCGAACTTTAGGCCAAACCTATCCCCTCTCGTTTTGTTCATATAATATGAGGGGTGACCCACAGGCGGTTGTACCGTGGTCAGCGTCGGTGGTGCTGCTGCTCTATACGCTTGCGGACCTGCTTGTTGGTAGTTAATCTCAGGGGGTGGAAAAGCATACGTTTGGTGAGCAGTATTGGGGTGACATGTCTTGGCATCGACTCTGGGTATGTTACTGTCCTGCCCAACATTTTCTCTTCTCGAATCCCTCAGAGTCAATGTGCGGATTGCCTCACCTAGCATTGCTATACTGCCATGAACCTTGTTCAACTCCCTACTAACTTTTTCACTTACTATTTCTTCTATAGATCTACCTAGCGATCTCCTCATCTCCTCTACGCTTTCGCCTACCATTTCCTTTACCGACGTAGATACCTCGTCCCTAAACTCTACGCTACGTGCTCCCGAACTCTGGTTTCGCGAATCGCTACGCGTTTTCGGTCTTGCGCCTGTATTAATTGTTTTGGACATGTCTACCACATCAGAAACTGTGGGGGTGGCATTCTTCTTGCCTTATTATCTTTAGTATATTTTTCCTTCACTTGGGGAGAAGACCTATTTAAATCAAAAGAGATGTCTCTATGTCTCTGTCTCTTTAATTTCGTTTGCTCCTTTTCGGACATGAATTTCCCGCAATAAACAAATAAAAACAAAATTAATAAAACTAATATAGGAAATATATAAGTGGATATGAAGCTCACAGATCTAATGAGATAAATAAAATTATTATACGAAATAAAAGAAATGAATATATAAACACAATTATTCAAATGGGTTCATAAGAACAAAAAAAAATAGTAATGAAAATGAATATAAGAATAATAAAAAAAAACCTAATATATGAAACATACTAAAAGAAAATTAAATCAAAATTAAAAATAAATTGATTTAAAAAAATAAAAATGATCAAAATTTAACCTTACAAAAGACATATAAACCAAAACGTAAAATATTCTTACTACTAATCATGCAAATTACAACTAATAATTATATTTACTACTACAACTTCTAACACAAATATATATAAAAAAATAAATAAATCTACAAAAAAAATTATCAAACAAATTTTTATTTCAAATTAAGGGTATGAACTTTGTGAAATAATTGAACACCAATGTACTACAAAACGAACAAAAAGTTACATATAAAAAAAACATAGTACTTGGTGTATAAATTAAAAAAAAAAATTTGTCAAAAGATGTAAAAAAAAACTTAAATTGAAAACTAATAAAAATACAAACTTTTGACTATAAAAATACAAAAAAAAAAAAACTAGATTATCCCAAAACAAAACTATTTAAAATTTGAATTTTCGGTCTCATGGACACAAAAAAAAACGATTACTCGGTGTATAACTGAAAACAAATAAATAAATTTTGCCCAAAACACGACAGATTTTTAAATAAAAAAAACGTTAAATTTCAAGATTTTAATTAATATCACAAAACTTGTTTGAATATCTAAAAACTTACACGTACGTTCACAATATAAATTCTACACAAAAATTCAAAATTAATACGATCACAATTGGTGAAGTTTTCAGTATGCGTAAGTGGGCGTGTGTGTAGACTCAGCGATTTTATGTGTGCCTATGAAATAGGCCCCTAACTGTTCCTCAACAAAAAATTTACGTTAAACAAAAAAAAAAATGAACAAAAGTTATTAACTCTGCGTCTTTCCATATCTATGCAACATTCATCCTAAAGAATTTCCACGCTATCGGAAAGTCAGATAAACTTTACCGATATTCCTGTCTTCGAAACCCTGTTCCGAACGGGTATCGGAAAGTTTATCTGATCGACAGATATATTTATCAATTAATTAAAATGGATCAGAAACTACATTTCACATAAAAAAAATCGACAATCACCCTACCAATGAAACATTTAACAAATAAACAAAAAAAAAAAACATTTCACGCTACCGGGATGATTGACTTTTGAACTAGTTAAACGGGTACTTTTGTTTCAAGTTTCCTCCGTTTGAACCAATACACAAATCTAGGATTTAACCTTGATTTGGGCCTAAAGGTTTATAGGATTCAAAACTTTGGAAAACCTGAACCAAAAGCATCCGTCATTAGTCTATTTAGAAAAAAAAATTGGCTATTGCTAGTATACTTAGCTGGAACATATACTTCTACTTTTAGTGGACATCTTTAGGTGTCCTTCATTTTACTTGGGCACCATATTGTTACGTGCCCCCAAAGGCACAGTAGTGGCGTGGCCAGCTAGCTCAATCTGGCTCTTAGGGCAGGTCCCAACCTACCACTACCGCCAGGGGCAAGCACAATTAAATAAATGCACAAAAAAAAAACAACACTAGAAACCAAGAAACACAACATCGAACAGTTACGAGGGAGGATGAGATGGTTCTATCCTCCACAACGCCCACCCAACCTAGATCACTTTATTGCCTCTGAAATTTACAAGTGACCCCCATACCCACACACACTGACACTATACCCACTTACCATGTCCTTTCACTTCACCACCAAAAGAAATTAGCACAACATATTTTTTTTTTTTTGTTTTTACTTTCTAACATTCACATAATTTATTAAAACAAAACTAACCTAATATAATAAACGAAAAAAAATGGAGCTTCTTACTTTATTACTACTATAATAACAACAATTTTTTTTTTTTACTTAATTCCTTAACATTACTTTATACATGAACATAAAACAAACTAACCACTAAACCACTTTGCCGAAATTTCCAGAAATAAACAATATTAACGCAAATTAATCGGTTTGCAAAAAAAAAATTCAAACCACAGAAAAAAAAACCACAAAACCTACAAAGTCCTTGACTCCATTTTGAGTCACGAACCGCAAAAAAAACAGATACACAAAAAAAATGGCCTACCTAACGAGCTCACTAGGATAGGAAAACGATTGTCTTGACGAATATGTCACCACAAAAAAAAACAAATTACCCGCACACTTTGTAAATTTTCCAACCGAAATCTTAAACGGAACTCAAAAATTTTAAACTTTAAAAATTAAGGCACTCACATATGTTCTTACATCTAAAAATCAAATAAAACAAAAAAACGCTAACACATTTAACACTTAACACTAAAACTTATCGCTAACTTTCAATATATATTTTTTTATAACTTTTCCTCTTTATATTATTTAATTTTTTTTTTTTTTTTTTTTTACTTTCTAAATATTTCAAAATCTATCTTTCCAGCTCAGACTTTCCAACTACATTAAATTTGTCTCTTAACACCTCTAACGTTTTAAATATATTAAATTTTTGTTCTCTTCAAATTCACAATTTTAAATATCTCAAAATTTTGATTTTTTTTCCAGTTTTATATTCAAATTCAGGCCGCAGCTCGTCACACAATGGACAATGCCAACCGGGGAGTATTATAATCTTAATATTTAAGTTACCTTTTAATTAATTTTTTTTTGTTTCACTTAATCCTTTTATTTCAAGTACTTCTTCTCTATATAACTATACAGCACTGGCTTCCCTCCACCCGTGGCCTTTTACTTTCCCGGTTGACTCCTCTCGAGCATATATCGATACACATATATTTATCTAATAAATGAACACCAAATTTCACACTAGGACTCTACTTAAAAAAAAACCCACTGTTAACACTCACTATTATTATTTTTGTCTTAGATTTTTGCTTTAAATAAATACTTTTATATCACACTGCGTCATCCACACTTAGATTTTTTTTTCCGCTTTTCTAGCCTTCTGCAACTGAGATCTAGTCTGCACTTTGAACACCTTTAAAACGTTAGACAGTAATGGTGGTATTCGGACTGAATTTTCCTATTTATACCCCTTTGTCTGCATAAAACACCATGATTCCCGCCCAAACTCCATCTTTTTTTAAATTTATATGAAAGTCTAATCTACAAGGACGAACCACTGACATATAATTTGACGAACATCACATAGAACATAAATACCAAAAACAGGACTGTTAATTTTCAATGTTTCGCTGGGATTTATGAATGGACATTCGCTAAAAATACAGCTCTGATTTCCCTTCATAAACTTTTACGATACACTATTGTGACTACACATACTACGATTAATTCGCCACATTTCTACACATCCAATCGTTAACACACGCTACTTTTCACAGAGCACAACAAAATAAAATTAATAAAACAATAAATACAAATAAATAAAAAAACATACAGCTCAATCCACAGCATTACCTACATAACCCACATCTACCACGGACACTACACAATACATCAACCCACATATACCGAAAACACCTAACTAGGATAATCTGCGCAAATCATAGGTAAGTTGTCGCCACTCTCCATTATATTAGGCACACAACCATTCACCCTTGTTTACTCCTTCCCCACAGGTGTGAGGTCTTGCCGTTCGGTGTACCCGGCCGCAACATGTTTTTATATAGCGTTCTGACTATTTTTCTGATACTCAATTGATATTTTCTAAACTCTATTCATATTTTCTGAAATACATTTAAAATGTTCTGAAATACATTTGATGGTTTCTGAAATACATTTGATAATTTCTGAAATACATTTGATGTTTTCTGAAATACAGTTGATATTTTCTGAAATACATTTGATAATTGCTGATATACATTTGATTATTTCGGGAATACATTTGATATTTTCTGAAATACATTTAAAATGTTCTGAAATAAATTTGTTGGTTTCTGAAATACATTTGATAATTTCTGAAATACATTTGATGTTTTCTGAAATACAGTTGATATTTTCTGAAATACATTTGATAATTGCTGATATACATTTGATAATTTCGGAAATACATTTGATATTTTCTGAAATACATTTGATAATTTCTGAAACTCAATAGATGCTTTCTGAAATTCATTATTTTTGAAAATCAATTGATGTTTTCTGAAATTCAACTGATACTTTCTGAAAATCAATTGATGTTGTCTGAAGTACAATAGATACTTTCTGAAACACAATTGATATTATCTGAAAATCAAATGATGTTTTCTGAAACACAATTGATACTTCCTGAAATTCAATTGATGTTTTCTAAAACTAAGTTGATACTTTCTGAATATCAATTGATGTTTTCTGAAATACAATTGGAAAAGTGTAGTCATTAAAAAAACACCTCAGTTTATTTTTGACTTCTTCAAAGTTTTCCTAATATTTAGCTTTTTAATGTATCTAGCTGCCTGATAATAGATTATGGAATTTCAACTTTGTTTGTGTTAAATGTCAATTAAAATGAAGACGACAATGAATTTATGGATTTATTCTCGTCTTACTATGTTTTTCTAATTGTATTATGAAATAGATTTTTACCCCCTTTAAATGTTCTTAACCTTGTTCTGTCAATAGCAAATATTTACTTGAACATTAAAAAAAAAACTATGTGAGTCCGAGCACAGGGGAGATGTGTAAACATCTATTTACACATCAATTAAAATCAAACAGTAAGCGCCATCTATGTATAGCAAGCAACTGCTGCACCAATACACTTACATATACCTGACACCGATTTTCCCTTACGCTGTTTTTATGATTGTATTGTGAAATAGATTTTTACCCCCTGTTTTAATTTATATTCGTGAGCAATAATCAGAAAATTGCACCAGAGATATATCACAATGGATAATTTTGATCTCAGGAGCACTGAAGGGTTAATTAAATAAAAATTAACCGAATTATTTTTTCTAAATTCTAAATAGTGGTATCAACGAGTTTAATAGAAAAACTCGTTTTAGGTCATTTTTATTTTAAAATATCTTAAAATCCAAAGATGGCCTTGGCAAATAATGGGTTAACTTTCTCGGATTTATCCCAAATTTTTGGAACGAAACTTCTACACAGTTCTTTATTATATTTTGAGTGTCGCATCTAAAAATTGGGCAGCGCTTACAAAATATTTGAATTTTTTGAATAAATTGTCTTTTATTAGCTTGGGGTCATACAAAAGGGTTAATGGAGTCGTATTATTTTTTTCCGAAACCCTAGGCTATTAAGATAAAATATAACAGTTAAAAGTAGAAAAGTGATGAATTTTTGATACAAAGTGTTTAGAAAGAGTACATTTACATAATATTTCACAAAAATCCAATTTTTCTCGAAATCCGCAAAAATAAAATCTTTGTCAAAAAACTGTGGCAGAGAGATTTACTTAAAAATTCACACAGTTCATCTGCAACATGTATTTAATAAAACCTTAAAGTGATAGATTTAGTTTTTTAAATTTTGTTCAAGAAAATTTTTTCAAACTTGAAAAAGGAGTTTTCAAAATTTTATCAAAAAAATTTCCAATTTTCGGTCTCAATGCGCAATAGGTTAACAACGTGGTAATAAAACAATACTTCATATCTGAGTACTTATAAGTATAGAGACCAAAAAAAATGATGGCTTTAATCAATTTCTCAAAGTTGAAAAAAATGCCATCAAATTTCATGACCTAGTTTTTTTTGGCACAAAAGTGGTCTGGGGCATTTGCTATTTCTTGGCGATGTTTTATTCGATTTTGAAGTTTTATAGCCTTTTGAAGGGATAATTTAAACTGGTCCTGAATTGTATAACAGCTTGTCGGAAAAATTAAACTATAGAACGAGATTTTCGTAAAATCTGAAAAAAAGTCATATTTTCCCCATATAAACACACTTGAAATTTTCAATCGCTTTGCGCCACGACTAAATGTTTTTTGATTGGCCCAAAACTTTGTATTTCTCAGTTTTTTTGCTATTCGCATATTTCTAGGGGGTGAGACTGACAGTTTGAACACTTTTTTATTAGGGGCCACCCTAATGTTTATACATCAAAAAACAACTCCGTAAGTTTGTGAACTTGTTAAACTCACAGCACGCCTAGCGTTTCTGCTTACTAAAAAATTTCTCTTAATAGCAAATATACACTTGAATATTTAAAATTAACGAAAAAGATTTGTGATTTTGCTAAACAGACAGCGAACTCGGCGATTCTGCTTAAGGTGTGTTTACACTATGTGTATTTTCCATATGTAAATTCAGTTTTACGATCCACACGTAATTCCGTGTGTGTGTCAAAATTAGCGTTTTACATACGATTCATAATTTTTGCGTTCAAACGTACATATGTATTTCCGTATGACATAACCTCTAAATGTAAACAACAGCTGATTTAATTTGTGAATTTAGAAAAATTTATTGTTAAAAATAAAGTTATATGTTTTATATATTTTTTAATTGTTAATTAATATTAAACAATATATTTTTCTTTCAATATTAATCTTTATAATTTACTCTTTTTTTCTTTCGCCACAAGCAGTGTTGTATTTTCATATGTTTGTCTTGCCAAAATAGAACCTGCTCTAATTGAAAAATTTACATATGTTTTGCAAAATGTGTTGTACATAAACAATGTTTGAAAGAGTTCACACTATGTGTACAAATTACACGTGCTAAAAAACTAAGAAAAACACAAGCAAAGCACGTAGTGTGAACGCAGCTTTACTAAAAAAGCTCTGTCAATAGCAAATATATACTTGAATATTAAAAAAGAAACAACTCTCTAAGTTTGTGAACATGTTAAACTCACAGCACACCTAGCGGTCAATAGCAAATATACACTTAAATATTTAAAATTAACGAAAAAGATTTGTGATTTTGCTAAAAGACAGCGAACTCGGCGGTTCTGCTTACTAAATACACCAATACACTTACATATACCTCACACCGATTTTCACTTACGATATGTTTGTGATTATATTGTGAAATTGGATTTTACCCCCCCCCCCTCCCCCTCTGAGCGCATAGATGTTTACACATCAAAAAAATTAATAAAAAACTTTTTTTCTTGGTGCCATCTAGACTTCATTTATAAAACATACTACACTTGCGATATCTACAGCTGACGTTACAAAGTTTTTATGCACCATGTGCTCGTACCGCTACACAGAAAATTGCAAAATATGATCATTTCGATCAAGTTATAACTGCATAAACGACTACCAGTAATTGTTTAAAAGCGCCATAATCAGAAAATTACATAATTTCTAACAACGTATTTAATTTAATTTCTTCGCCAAAATTTTATTTTCTTCTTCTACGCTATTCTTATTGGTTTTGATAAAAAATGTGAGTATAATAAAAATATAATTATTTCCTGAGGCGCGAGTCAAATAGATTTGTTTTCTTCTTTAAATTTTGTTTAGCGAATTGTACGGCTGGTTCGTCACAAAAAATCCTTTGTTTGGATTAAATTCCTAAAAATTAAATGATAATTAAAATTATCATCATCATGTAAGATACTACTTTACCGTTCTGTTAAGAGAAGCACATCTAACAGATCTTCATCGACAGTTGGATTTTTTATTGCTAAGCGGTGTTAAAGTAACACTGTACTTATTTGTGTTTAATTATAGTTAAAAAAACGAATAGAAAAGAAACGTGAAAAAAACGTACACAACCATGCGAGTATAAAGTGACAATTGAAACCTAAACGTTAAATAAGAATTAATTTAACAATTCATAACATTTTGGTTTAATAGCAAATAATTTTCAGTTGTAAGTGAGGTTAGTTTTCGGTAAATTAATGATCATTAGAATACGATAAAATAAAACAACAACAAAAAAAACCTAGTGAAAAAATATAGAATTTATACATAATACGTTAATACGTTTACTCTTAGAAACTGAAAATCGACTTTTAACAGAACTTGATAAGAGAATGTGTTCTATGCGAAGAGAAATTGATCATGTAACTGAGAGAGTTGTAAAACTAGAAACAGTGGCAGAAGAAATTGTTACACTCAAAAGTGAAATTAAAGAATTAATGATTCTATGTTTAAAAAATGGAAATTCAGTTGTGGCTTGTGATCTTCGTCTAAACGGGATACCTTATGTTGATGGTGAAAATCTGCATGGTATTTTTAATGAAATATGCAATATTATCAATATACCAATTCCACATTTAAAAACAATTTACGGGTTGAAAATTGTCAGGATGCAGTTATTATAGCTAAGATGATATCACCCTACGATAAAAATTTCTTCTTGAAATCAGTGGGTAATTATATGAAATCAAATAAAAAGAATATGATGTTAGAAATCCTCGGCTTTGATTCCAATAAGCCTTTTTGTGTAAAAGAGAATTTGACCAACAACAAATATATTCTTCAAAAAGCTGTTCAGTTAAAAAAGCAAAATACTTTTCGGGGCCTTGTTTACGTGAAACGTCTACGCACGGATGAACCTATTTGTATAGAGCATATCGATGTTCTTGACCAATTATTTAGTGATCAGCCTAATTTGCCGGCCGAAGCAACATCATTTTAACTGCTTTTTTATTTTCCATTTTACCAAATATTACTTTTTTTATAATCATAAAGTAGCTTTAATCTAAATTTTCTTTGTAATTATTAATGTTTGTAAGTCTTACTATGATTTTTTTAATTCTCATATCATAGCTTGCGTTGTTGTTAGTTCTATTCTTTCCATTGAGTATGTCTGGTAGCTATAGTGGAGGTTCTAAAGACGTAACTATGAACATGGTCAAAATTTTGGCTCGTCAAAAGACTGGTATCAACATATGTTACATTAACGCCCAAAGTCTTAACAATAAAACTGACGAGTTCAGACTAGTGTTTGAAAACTCTAATATAGATGTTGTGTGTGTATCTGAGACATGGCTTACTACCTCTACGCCTGATAGGTTAATTTGCCTTGAAGATTACAAAATCTTCAGATCCGATAGAGTACGCCACGGTGGGGGAGTTGCTATTTTTATCAAAAGTCATTTGTCGTTTAAACTTTGTTGTAAATCTGACTCCGAAGACCTTATTGAATATCTCTTTTTGGTGATTACCTCATGCGGAAGAAAACTGCTGATTGGTTTTGTATACAGACCTAGGCGAAATATAAACATGTCCACCTTAATCTCCAAATTGGAATCGCTAACCGTATCATACAATGATGTTGTAATTTCAGGCGACTTTAATTCAAACATCTTATTGGAATCAGCTCTGTTAGATAATATGTCATACCTTGGTCTTTAACCTACAAACCGCTCTAATCCTACTCATTTCTCTACCAGCAACAATACTTTGTTGGATCTCTTTTTTGGAAGCAATATTTCTAACGTGTTACTTTATGACCAAATTTCAGCATCATGTTTTTTCAAACATGATTTAATTTTTCTTGCCTACGATTTTCATATTCAGGGTGAAACAAATTCCATGTACTCATACAGAGACTTTAAAAACTTAAATTATAATTTATATACGAATACTTTGGACATATTAATTGGGAGAATATTTATTATATGCCCTCCGTAAATGATCAACTTTGCTTTCTTGAAGCAAACAACAAGTTTATACGATGCTACAGTTCCTTTAGTTACTCGATCCTGTAAATCCAAAGCAAAGCCACGGCTTACATCTAATATAAAGCAGTTAATTTCTCTCAGAGATGTATGTTATTCAAGGTGGAAGCGATTTAAAACTACTGCGCTCAAAAATGATTACCAAACTGCAAGGAAAAAAGTTAACGACAGCATTAGAAAAGCTAAATCGGTCTATTATTCAAGGCGTTTTGAGTCCGCTATAGACTCACGACAAACCTGGAAATACGTTCGTGATATTGGTATAGGGAAAGGCATTAAAAGTGTTGATAGCAGTATTGATGTGAATGAGCTAAACTCAGTCTTCAGTAATTTACCAGTAGTACACAACAACAACTCCTCATTTTACAATTTTAACAATGATAATGATTCCATTAATTGTTTTGTATTTTCGTGTGTAACTCATGAAGATGTTTATCTTAGTGTTGTTGGTGCGAATCTAATGCAATCGGATATGATAATATTCATCCAGTATTTGTGAGGATTTTGCTGCCCTTTCTCTTGCCTTATTTAACACATTTCTTTAACTCAATTATAACCACAAGCACTTTCCCTTACAAATTGCGACATGCCAAAATAATTCCTATTCCTAAATCTACTAACGAATACCGCCCCATAGCAATCCTGTGTAACTTTTCAAAAGTGCTCGAAAAGCTCCTTCACAAACAAATGACCACTTTCATAAATGAGATTGGTTTGTTGTCGAATATACAGTCAGGTTTTCGATCTAATCATAGTTGTGTTACTGCTTTGACTGAAGTAAATGAAAACATAAGGCAGGAACTGGATGATAACAAAGTCAACGTCGAATATTACGAGAGGAGTGTCCCAGGGATCCATCCTAGGGCCTTTGCTTTTTTCTCTATATGCTAATGATCTACCTTCACAACTTCTCCATTGCAAAATTCATATGTATGCCGATGACGTGCAGTTATATTTAAGCAGTTCGACTGCTTCAATTAATCACAATATAGGAAAACTCGAAAAGGATTTAAATAATATCTATCGTTGGGCTACGGCCAACTAGCTCTTTCTAAACCCATTAAAATCTAAATGTTTATGATAAGTAGACGGAACCATCCATGGTTCCTGATATTAAAATTAACGGTCAAAAGATTCCTATTGTTTCTTCCAGCTTATCCCCATTCATCGATGATAGGGGTATTCTGCGAGTTGGAGGCAGATTGGAATCATCAACATTATCGAATGATACAAAACATCCAATGTTACTCCCATATCATGACCCAATCGCAAAACTGTTATATATAAAAATTCATATTGAAAATAAACATTGTGGTCCTCAGGCATTATTGAGCATAATGAGACAACGATTCTGGCCAATTAAAGGGAAAATCACAGCAAGAGCAATTGTACAAAAATGCATAACCTGTACTAGAGCTCGACCACAATTATGCCAACAACTCATGGGTAACCTACCGCAAACCAGAGTAACACCTTCACGACTTTTTATCAATGCAGATGTGGATTACTGCGGGCCGTTCTGGATCCACTATAAGATCAGAGGTAAAAGACCTACTAAAGCTTATATAGCTGTTTTTTGCTGCCTTGCCACAAAGGCTGTACATCTCGAGTTAGTAACAAACCTATCAACAGAGGCATTCATCGGTGCCGTATATTCAGAGAAAGGACAAGATGAGATCATTTCCGCTTCCAGCTCCAAGGGAATACACTTTCACTTCATTTCTCCCAGAGCACCACACTTCGGAGGGTTATGGGAAGCTGCTGTCAAATCAGCAAAACAGCTACTACTTCGGAGCGTTGCTACAGCATCATTAACATATGAAGAGCTTGAAACAGTCATTGTGGAGATTGAGGCAATACTGAATTCACGTTCTTTAACTCCAATGTCGAGTGATCCTTCTGACCTAACAGCATTAACGCCAAGACATTTCTTAATAGGAGAAGCGCTGACTTCGCAAATAGACAGTCAAGCAGACTCATCAAGACTTACACTGTCATCGCGCTGGGAACAAGTCTCCAATTTAAGACACAAATTTTGGATGAGCTCCAACAGCGACACAAATAGAAAACTTAGTGCGTCAATCTCAAGGCAGGAGACATGATTATCGTAAAAGAAGATAATGTTCCAGTGATACAATGGCCATTAGGTCGAATCATTAATGTACACCAAGGGCCAGATGACACCACAGGAGTTGTTGACGTAAAAAACTCCAAGAGCATTTTCAAACGTTCAATACACCGACTCGCCCGTTTACCCATTGATACGAATTCAGAATTAACCACGGCCCCTGATAACGACGATCAAAAAACTAATGTGATTCCGTTGATGAACCTGAGGTTAAGAGAAAGAAATTGAAGACGAATCATCTCTGCTTAACTTTATTTGCATTAATATTTTTTCTATCAATAATCTCTGGAACGCCAGTCAAATATCAAATATCAGAACAATAGGTGAGAAAAAACACCTGTTTGGCCAAAATGTCAAATTTTGATCCCCTCTAACTCAGAGAGATCTGGACCGATCTTATTGAAAAATTGTGTCTAAACTACTATCCAATAGGACTAACCTTAGTGCAAATTTCATCCCGATCGGAAGACATTGGTTTCAAAAGTTGGTGCACTTGACATGAAACCCCCCATATATATTTAATTTTCAGATACTATACAAAAGCTTCAAGGTAACTTAATTTTTGTAACATATTTTCCTTTCACACTAAGGAGGGCATCCTGGTTTAGAACCTTCAGGAAATCGATAAGGTGGAAAAGGACATCAGAGATGCTCAGATAAAATAACGCCATATCCATTTGGAATGCATTAGAAACAGAAAAATGGAATCTTTAATATCCTCCACCTGGGTTTCACGTTTATATCAATATCTTCACATATTTTACTATTTATAACAAATGTGCACAAATTATTTGAAAAACTAAACACTTTGATAAACTTAATACTAAACTTTGTGGTATTTTTACATTTATATTTCTTTTGTGGGTTTTGCATTTGACTGAAGTAAGCTAACTAATAGAAAGCTAACTAATATTTGATTTTAACTATGTTAAAAATAGTCAGTTTTCTTCATTGAAAATAATAATAAAGTATCAACTACCACTAGTTGCGTAATAGTTAAATATAAATGTATAAAAAGTTAGTTGAGTTGCCGGCAGGAATGGTGTTCATTGTATATATTAAGTATGAAACTTAAAAAGATGGATCTTTTACTAATTTGCTCTAATAATAAATAGTCTGTTGTAAAAACAAAGTATTTTTCAAGATTCATATCTAAATGTGAAAGGTCAATTACATTTTGACCAGATTTGAAAACAATAAAAAAAAAGTAATAGTCGGTCTAGACCGACAGAACCGTACACGATGTGATTCGAAAAAAGGTCTTTGGTCAAATTATATAAAAGGGCATAAAAATTAAACATAAACCAAATTGAAGTGAAATTTTTATGAAGTTGTTAAAAAATATATACGCACTAATAGACAATTGCAAACTAAATTTGGTCAAGATATTTAGATATAGATAGTTAGTATAGATATGCAAATGCGATATTCGGAATTCTAGAATTCCGAAATTCGTTCTTAAAAATATAGTTTTAAATTCAGAAAATTTCTGAAAGAATTTCAAACTAGTAAAATTTATTTGTTCGAGCTGTCCAACTTTTTATTGTGTTATCTGTACTGCATATCTGTGGCCACACATTAACCGCCTGAGTCGAATATCGTGCTTTCGAGACAAATAACTGTTTATATAAATGTAATAGGGCTTCACTGCGACTTAGGTAAGTATGTTTTCATTAATAAATTTTTAAAACACAGTATTAGACAAATAGGGATTTAATGTAAATATAAAGTGTTGTTAGTCGAATATGATAGCATACATAACTCAAATCGTTCATAAGTCGACTTACGGTTATCGCTTCTGACCACAGATATATTAGCAGTGCTGCTAGTTTTGACGATTTTTGTAAGTCTTATTTAATGATTGGCGATTTCTTAGTCTTTTAAAAGTTGAATGTTGACATGCTGTAGCGATTCACAACTATTAAATGATTACAAAAACAAGTAAGAGTGTTAAATTCGGCACAGCCGATACCCTCACCTGAGTCTTTAAGTTTTAATTTTTGATTTTTAATTTTTAATTTGTAATTTTTATTTTTTAATTTTTAATTTTTAGTTTTTAATTTTTAATTTTTAATTTTTAATTTTTAATTTTTAATTTTTAATTTTTAATTTTTAATTTTTAGTTTTTAATTTTTAATTTTTAATTGTTAATTTTTAATTTTTAATTTTTAATTTTTAATTTTTAATTTTTAATTTTTAATTTTTAATTTTTAATTTTTAATTTTTAATTTTTAATTTTTAATTTTTAATTTTTAATTTTTAATTTTTAATTTTTAATTTTTAATTTTTAATTTTTAATTTTTAATTTTTAATTTTTAATTTTTAATTTTTAATTTTTAATTTTTAATTTTTAATTTTTAATTTTTAATTTTTAATTTTTAATTTTTAATTTTTAATTTTTATTTTTTAATTTTTAATTTTTAATTTTAAATATTTAATTTTAAATTTTTAATTTTTAATTTTTAGTTTTTAGTTTTTAATTTTTAATTTTTTATTTTTTTTTTTTTAATTTAATTTTAAATTTTTAATTTATAACTTTTAATTTTTAATTTTTAATTTTTAATTTTTAATTTTTAATTTTTAATTTTTAATTTTTAATTTTTAATTTTTAATTTTTAATTTTTAATTTTTAATTTTTAATTTTTAATTTTTAATTTTTAATTTTTAATTTTTAATTTTTAATTTTTAATTTTTAATTTTTAATTTTTAATTTTTAATTTTTAATTTTTAATTTTTAATTTTTAATTTTTAATTTTTAATTTTTAATTTTTAATTTTTAATTTTTAATTTTTAATTTTTAATTTTTAATTTTTAATTTTTAATTTTTAATTTTTAATTTTTAATTTTTAATTTTTAATTTTTAATTTTTAATTTTTAATTTTTAATTTTTAATTTTTAATTTTTAATTTTTAATTTTTAATTTTTAATTTTTAATTTTTAATTTTTAATTTTTAATTTTTAATTTTTAATTTTTAATTTTTAATTTTTAATTTTTAATTTTTAATTTTTAATTTTTAATTTTTAATTTTTAATTTTTAATTTTTAATTTTTAATTTTTAATTTTTAATTTTTAATTTTTAATTTTTAATTTTTAATTTTTAATTTTTAATTTTTAATTTTTAATTTTTAATTTTTAATTTTTAATTTTTAATTTTTAATTTTTAATTTTTAATTTTTAATTTTTAATTTTTAATTTTTAATTTTTAATTTTTAATTTTTAATTTTTAATTTTTAATTTTTAATTTTTAATTTTTAGTTTTCAATTTTTAGTTTTTAGTTTTTAATTTTTAATTTTTAATTTTTAATTTTTAATTTTTAATTTTTAATTTTTAATTTTTAATTTTTAATTTTTAATTTTTAATTTTTAATTTTTAATTTTTAATTTTTAATTTTTAATTTTTAATTTTTAATTTTTAATTTTTAATTTTTAATTTTTAGTTTTTAATTTTTAATTTTTAATTTTTAATTTCTAATTTTTAATTTAAATTTTTAAGCTTTAATTATTAATTTTTAATTTTTCGTTATTTATTTTTCATCTTTCATTACTCATTTTTCAATCTTAATTATTCATGATGTTCCATTTTTCAATTTTCATTTTACACTTTCCATATTCCATTTTTCATATTTCAGCTTCCATTTTCTATTTTAAATTTTTCATTTTTCAATTTTTCATCTTTCATCTTTTAATTTTCGTTATTCATTTTCCACTTTCCATTTTTAATTTTTCAATTTTCATTTTCCATTTTTCATTTTTCATTTTTCAATTTTCATTTTCCATATTTCATTTTTCAATTTTTATTTTCCATTTTTAATTTTTCAGTTTTCGTTTTCCATTTTCCATTTTTCATATTCCGTTTCTCATTTTTCAAAATTTTCATTGTCCATTTTCCATTTTTCAATTTTCATTTTCCATTTCCCATTTTTCATTTTTCCATTTCCATTTTCCATTTTGCGTTTTCCATTTTCATATTTCATTTTTTAGTATTCATATTTCAATTTTCATTTTCCATTTTTCATTTTCATTATCCATTTTCCATTTTCCATTTTTAATTTTTCAATTTTCAATTTCTATTTTTGAGCGTGATTTCAACAGACAGACGGACAGACGGACATCGCTATATCGACTCGAGCTGTGATAAGGATCAAGAATATATATACTTTATGGGGTCGGATATTACATTTTCGATGCGTTACAAACGGAATGACAAACCTATATATACGCTCTGCCATTGACGTGTGGAGGGTATAAAAATGGATTTTTCTATAATGATTCTGATTATAACTTAGATTTGAGAGACACCATGGACTTTGTATTTTTTATTTTTTAAAAGAATTTCAAAAAACATTCGTCTAGTCTAGACTCTAGAACATATATAACTTTAACTTCAGTTAACTTTAACTAGTTAGCCACACGTTGTTAAAATGTATCCGTACCGTAAATGTAACGTTGGCATTTGGTGCAGTTAAAGAACGTAAAAAATAAACCAGCATGTTGCTGTGTAAAATTAACTCAACTTTATCAGCTGTTCACAAATGTCACATACAAACGTAGCAAAAATCAATTTTCAGCAGATTGGAACGTTCCAGTTACGTGACAGTTGAATTCGGTAACTGCTCCAAATGCTTTTCATGTAGCCCTAAACACATAACGGCGAGTTGCGAGTGCGAGTAAAAATAAGCTTTTTGCATGCGAGAATTTATGCTTTTGTGCTTTTACAAAATCATCAAAATGCATTCGAGCAGCTGATTGTCCTACTCTCAAACATAATTCAATTGCCAATCGTATACAAAGCTGTTCATATAACAAACAATAAATATAACAAAATGAATAAAATCGAAATTATTAGCCGGTTAAGTAAAATAATTACTATAGTAGGCATCGCGTTTAAAGCCTATAAGCTGATTCTCATATCATCCGATTTTTCTCGCACAGAAAATAGAATCAATTCTATTTCCCTTGCGAGTGTTTTTACAACATAAGTTGGCAACGCCAGACAAAAAAGCTTTACTATCGATCTCACTTCCACATATAGAAAAAATCATGCTGCCTCATTCTCGTTTTTTCTCGCACTCGCAGTTATGTGTTTACCCCCCTATCACACATCACACTGCAAGTTCGAAAAATTCAATACACCCACATTTTTTTTACACTGGTGCTCGGCTTCTTATATGTATACAGCCGAACGAAAACAAAAATACTCACCAAAGAGTAAAAGTAAACAACAATTTCATTCAGTCTTATGAAAGCTTTTGAACAAAGCTGGTCTATGTCGCATCGCCTTTTGAAATTCATATATATTTTTTTTTAATAGGTACACAGAGAATATTTGTTTAAAAGAAACCAATAATGTTGAGAAAATTTCGAAGACTTGATAAACTATAAATTAAACATTTTCTATAAATTACATACGTCGCCTCCATTTGCCTCTTTTATGCATTTTTTTTTAATATTAAAAAATATCCAGCTACTGCAGGCTGGTAAGTTTTTAGTTTTTGGTAACATACCACTTATTAACCTTTGAAATTTCTAAGTTTTGCTATTTTGTGTTTTTTTTTTTTTTTTGGTTTTTTAAAGAAATGAATTACTTATTATTACTTAAGCCTCAAACTTATGGATAAAAGAGATTAAATGTTCTTCACATTTTGTTTTACATTTTCAGAATGTAAGATTTAAAATTTTAAAACAACAAAATATATTTAAAATTTTACCATATTCTTCGTGAACTCAACTATTTTCCCTTTTATGCATTCATAAAAACATTCATACAAAATCTACACAAACCCATTTAATATCGGCATTGTGTTACGTCCATGGATTTCGATCAGTGTAGTACAACTAACACATGCTCATAAACACTATTACTAAAGGTGCTATTACATGATGTGTTTTTTACATATGTACTGTCAAATTTTCCCACAACAAAAGTTGTACACATCGTGTGATACATATAAAACATTGTTTATGTTCTATTTTTGCATGACAAACAAGTGAAAATACAACACTGCTTGTGGCGAAAGAAAAACAGAGTACATTTTAAAGATTAATATTGAAAGAAAAATAAATTGTTTAGTATTAATTAACAATTAAAAAATACATAACCTTTTTTTTAACAACAAATTTTTGTAAATTCACAAATTAAATCAGCTGTTGTTTACATTTAGAGGTTATGTCATACGGAAATACATACGCACGTGTGATAGCAAAAATTATGAATCGTATGTAAAAGACAATTTTGACAGACATGAAGAATTTCATATGGATAAAAAAAGTGACAGTACATATGTAAAAAACATTTCGTGTAATAGCACCTTAACCCAGCGATCTCACATCACACTGAAAGTTCGAAAAACTCAATACACTCACATTTTTTTACTAATACACACACATTTTCCGCAGTGGTTACACTAATGGCACAAAATTTTTCGTGCGAGTAGTGGCAGACACTAACGATGATTAATGTTACCCTGTTATAATTTTGATGCAAATTTACTGGATTCTGTAAAATTGTAATTAAAGTTTTAACTTGTTAAATCTATTATAATGATTTATTTTTTGAAATGCGCCTACAAAAACGCAAGTTTGTTAATTATAGAGCATAAATATTATTAACTATTATTAAAATAAAACTAATAATAATAAATGCAAACATTTTCCCTCAAACATGTGCCTGTATAATAAACTCGGTAACTCTATTTAAAAAAAATAAGAGAGAGAAGTAAACATATTTTTTAAAGTTTACGATTCGACAACTTTTTAAAAATGAGATTGCAGTCAGATGTGTGAGCACAAAAGTTAATGGCGATGGATTCGACTAATTCGAACAATTTTTCGTTGATAATACGTACACAACGATTTCACAGTTGCCGTGTGATGTGAGATAGGAGGGTAACGATGATTAATGTTACCCTGTTATAAATTTAATACAAATTTACTGGATTCTGCAAAATTGTAATTAAAGTTTTAACGTGTTAAATCTATTATTATGATTTTTTTTTGAAATGCGCATATAAAAACGCAAGTTTGTTAATTATAGAGCATAAATATTATTAACTATTAAAATAATACTAATAATAACAAGTAAGAAAATTATAGTCGGTCTAGACCGACTATACGATACCCTATACCATGCGTTTAGAAACCCTATCTTTTAGGCCCAACTAACTGGACATTGAAAATAAACAAAAACCAAATTTGAGTGGGATTTTTATTAATTTTTTTGGCTGCAGATATGAAAAAGTTCATATCGGATGCTATATCTATAAAGGGACTAGGTCCAAAAATGGACCGATCCTGATCATGTTTGGTAAAGTGTCCTGTATTTTGCAAAAATATATACAAACAAAATTTGAGAAGAATCAGTGCAATATTTTTGTATTTTAATAGATTTAAGTGAAGATCGGGAATCAGCTCTATATGGGGTCAAAGGGATCATTTTTGGACTACCCATTAGTGGATGTAATGAACGCATACAAACCCAATTTTAGTAAGATCTATATGACAATTTGGATCTTATGGAAATTTATGTCGATTTCATATGGGTAATTTGTATGGGGGCTAGGTCTGAACATGGACCGATTCTCACCAATTTCAATAGCGTTCATCCCACGGCCGATAAAAGCTTATATACCAAATTTCATCAAAATATATTCATATTTGCGACCTGCAGTTTGATTACAAGCTTGACATGGACACACAGACGGACGGACGGACGGACATTGTTAAATCAACTCAGAAAGTGATTCTGATTCGATCGGTATAATTAAAGATGGGTCTAGGTCAAATATTTTTGGTTGTTACAAACAGCAGCACAAAGTCATTATACCCAAACCACATAGTGGTATAGGGTATAATAAATGTAAACATTTTCCCTCAAACATGTGCCTGAATAGTAAACTCGGTAACTCTATTTAAAAAAAATAAGAGAGAGAAGTAAACAAATTTTTTCAAGTTTATGCATGAAACACATAGACGACAGCGGCTACACGACCACTTTTGCTCTGCTTGTAACAGAAAACGCAGCTGACATGTTTGGTTACGGTTACGTATGGCTAACTAGGCCTTAAGTGTATAATCATAGTTCTCGTGGGTATCAACCCGTATTGGATACTAGTCTCTGCCAATTAATTTTATTATAAGTCTTGTGGAGTTTGTTCATAATTAATTATTATTTTATTTGCGTTAATAAAAATACCCTTTTAAATAAAAAGAAAAATATATAACTTTGATACATCAACTTTAATTGTTTTCAAAATGGAAGAGGAAGATACAAGTGATACTGATTTGTATGAGTTTACTCCGAAGAAAATGAAGACGGAATGGTCTAAGAGTTACTCAAATAAAGCCATGCAAATGATGAGAAAAATGGGCTACGAAGCCGATAAAGGTCTTGGCAAACAAAATCAAGGACGGCTTGAACCCATTGTAGCATTTCAACAAGACGGTAGAAGAGGTTTAGGTTTAAAACCTGAAACTATAAAATTCTCCGGAAAACACTGGGATTCAAAAACCGAAGAAATAAATCTTCCAGAAATCGTGCTATGGCTTTCAAACAGTACAGAATTTGCTCATAGTTTACAAGATCTAAAATTAGGGATCAAATTCGGTGAACGAAAAGAATCTCTCGCCGATGAGACTATATTTGTGCAGCCAGATATTTTAACTGGAATTTTGGAAGCCAAGACTGTATTTGATCAACTTAATGAAAATAACCTAAGAAGAGCTCGTTCACGAAGTAATCCCTTTGAGACAATACGATGCTCTATTTTTCAAAATAGAGCAGCCGTGAAAATGGCAAACATGGACTCTATGTTGGATTTTATGTTTACAAAACCCATTGATAAAATGGGTAACCCCCTTGTCAATGATAATGATCTCTTATATTTTGCAGACATTTGTGCTGGTAAATATTTGGATAAATTTTAAAAAAAAATTTGTAGACCTAATCTTTTTTTAACGTTAGGTCCAGGAGGATTTTCCGAATACATTTTGTATAGAAAGTCATGGGAAGCAAAAGGTTTCGGATTTACACTTCGTGGTACGAATGACTTTAAACTTGACAAGTTTTTTGCAGGTTCGCCAGAATCATTTGATCCACACTATGGAGTTCAAGATGATGGTGATATATATGTTGAGGCGAACCAAAATTCCTTTTCAGAATATGTTCTTAAGCATTGTAAAGAGGGTGTCCATATCGTCATGGCCGATGGCGGCTTTTCCGTTGATGGCCAAGAAAATATACAAGAAATACTATCCAAACAGTTGTACTTGTGTCAGTGTCTAACAGCCCTCAAAATACTTCGCTACGAAGGGCATTTTGTTTGCAAACTCTTCGATATTTTTACACCATTCAGTGTTGGTCTTGTATACCTCATGTTTCAGTGTTTCGAACAAATTTCTATAATTAAACCAAACAGTAGTCGTCCCGCAAACTCCGAAAGATACATGGTATGCAAATGGAAAAAGGCCGACACGAGTACAATATGTTCTTATTTAAATATAATAAATAATCTTTTGAACGAACCCAACAATTGTCAAGATGTATTGGAAATCGTCGACTTAGATACAATAATGCAAGATGACGAGTTTATCAATTATATAAGACAATCAAATGACTCGATTGGACGTAACCAAATTACAGGTCTTAGAAAGATTACGGCATATTGTAATAATCCGCAATTAAAAGAAGTACGACAATCCGAATATCGGAAACAGTGCTTGCAATTGTGGAATTTGCCCGACAAGTTGCGACAAGCACCCGAAAATAAGTCGGTTGAAAAGTTCCTGGAAGAGTTTTTAAATAATTGGTATGAGGATAAGAAATGGTTTAATTCAGTACCTGCAGAGCTCTTGTCGGCGGAAAGCTTATATAAATTTATAGAAAGTGAATATGATTGGTATTTTGTTCCGATTGGGCGGGAAGAAACTAGTTCAAACGCTTGCAGCTTTTTTATTTGCACTTCAAGGGGCAAGTTATTTCGGTACACAGATATGAGGAAATGGGAACCCGTCCAATACATGTTTGAAATATCCCCAAAATCGCTTTTCTATGCAGAACTTGTTTTTGAATACAGTGGCGAAGGCCGAACGCAGACCAGGATTTGCAGTCTTCACATTATCGATGCAATTCTTTTAGGAGGAAAAGATATCCGACGAATGCCATTAACTGAGCGCTTGGCAATTTGTAACAAATTTGCGAAGAGCATTAACAAACCGTTTAAGGTTGGAAGTGCGCCTTCGATTCGAATAAAATCACTCTTTAAATTGGGCAACATCGAGGAGTTCTTTGCAAGGATGAAGCATTACTCATTGAAAAACAACTCATTACGGCTTGGAATATCCCTAAATAATTCGGAAACGAAGTTTTTTGTTCCTGGAGGCATATTATTACTTTGTGAAATATGCCACAATTTTATATCACGAATGTCCAAGTCACAAAACATGCTATACTACTTTGATAAAACAAAAAATATGTCCTATTATAAAAACAGTATGCCAGATGATATGCACAATATATTGTATGCATCATTCCGTAATAGCTTCGTAAGGCGATTACATTGGAAATGGACAAATCCATTTCAAGTTGAAGAACACAGTAAAAAAGTGGATGAAAATGTTTTATATCGTGATGACTTTATAAAATTTGTTATTAATAAACAAAACACTTGATTTTTGGAATATTAAAAAAAATTGTTATAGAATTTGGTTGTTCTTAAGAATGTGATATAATATTACCTTACATAAGCATGCAGCATTATTCCCAGGGAATGTATACCAAGGAGGAGTTGGATATTCTATTGTTAATACTGTACAATATTCATTTCTGCATAAAAAATTACTAAAAAAGAAATATTCGCCGAAAAAATTATACGATTGTGCACATTTACTAACTTCCCTGTTTAATACTAAGACAAGTTTTGTTTACTATTTTTATCAGTACTGATTTTATGTAGACATAGACATAACATAAATCCCAATAAGATCCTAGCTGCCGTAAGCAAAATTTAGACAATGCATATCCATAAAATAAGCATTTCTTATTCATAACTATGATTAACTTATTCACAAGTAATACTTATCTCTTGGATAACTGCTGACATGTTGATAATTCAGTCAAGATCTTTATAAAGAAACAAAATAAATAAAAAATCTTTTTAACAAAAAATATAAAAAAATACATTTGCCACATTGGAAACTTTAAATTCCCAATTATATAATTTTTTAACTATTTTTGCCATTTTTTTTTTCTAAATTCAAATTTTATTGAGTCTTAAAGAAAACATTACAATGATATATAATGAACAAATGGAATAAAAAAAAGAGTACCTTAGAACTATAGTGTATTATTCTAATAAGATTGGATGTGAGGTGCTGCTTTCTGAGGTATAGTGTTTTATATTTTCAATTGGAGTTAAGGGAGTAGGTTTGTTTGCTCCCGACAAAATATATGATAACTTGAGACGTGTGTCTCGGTTAGTACTTAGAACTAAGAAAAAAAAAAAAGTAAAAGAAATAATGAACAAAAAATAAAAGAAATAATGAACAAAAATAATAATAAAAAAAAATAAAAGAATTACTAAAATTAACCCCTATGGGTGTGCGGTGTCGATTTTTTATAAAACTCAGGTAAGATTATGGGATTTGAATCGTTATAGTCTAAATTGAGACAAATATTTTCATTGAGAATACCGATAGGAGAAAGATAGGATGTTGACCAATTAAAATTAGAATTTTGGTTAAAAATGTACAATTAAATTGTTTTCGTGGAAAATAGCTTTTTGGTATAAGAATTAACTAATGATAATGCGTATGTCAAAAGTGGTTGAATGCCAGCATTTTTATATATATAAAAATTAGAAAATCTTTATGTGTTTCAAAATTACGATTAATACAGAACCGTAAAATACTTCTCTCTAAAACTTCTAAAGTTGGTGAAATAATGAACCATACAGGAAAACCGTAAAGAATTGAACGGATACTTATTTTATAGATTAATAATTTTGTATTTTTACTCAAATTTTTATTAACAATTAATTTTGTGAACATACCTTTTATTCTAATTGCTTTTTTAACAATACGTGCATGATCATTGAATTTAAATAATTTGTTAAATGTAATGCCAAGATATTTAATTTTGTCTTTAAACTGGATATTAACACCATTGAAAAATAAAACTAAGTTTTTACTTTGAGGTACAACATAATATGGACATTTGCCTGAAGCATTTCTAAAACATATTGCTTCTGATTTCAGAGGGTTAATTTTAATTCTCCAACTTTTGTAATAGTCATCAATTATAGAAATATGTTTTTTTTACTAATTCTAAAGCAATAAATGGTGATTTGTGACTAGCATAAATAAGTGAATCATCAGCATATAAAATACTATTTGAACCATTATATATGTGTGGAAAATCATAAATTAAAATATATGGAAGTGGAGCTAATATTGCTCCTTGAGGTACGCCGCTGTTAATTATGCTTATATCTGAATGAGTATCATTAATATTAACAAAGAATTTCCTGTTTTCAAAATAGCTACTTAAAATTTTAATAATAAAAGGATTAAAACCAATTTGAATTAATTTACAAATAATCCCTTTATGAAAAGCTTTATCGAAAGCTTTTTCAATGTCTAAAGATATGATATGATACAATTTTGATCAAGGAGGTTTAAAATAACATCATTGTGAAATTTAACTAAAGCATCAATCGTAGAATGTTTTCTTTTGAATCCAAACTGATAACAGGGTATATAATCATGATTGACAAAGATATCCATCTTTTCTCTAATAATACGTTCAAACAATTTGAAAGTAATGAGATTGGTCGCGAGTTATTAATATAAATTTTCCCATGAGTTCGGAAAATAACCATTATTTAAGCAGTTAATAAATAAAATTGTTAAATATTCGATTGCAGAAATTGGAAGTTTTTTTATTATAAAATTTGAAATTTTATCTGAACCTGAAGATTTTTTTGAATTAAGAGATTGTATAATATTTTTTACGTCAGAAGGACGAGTAAAGTGAAAACTATCTGCGTTTGTTAAAGAATTAAAATTTATAGAAAAATTACAAATTATAGAAGTAGAATGAGATAAACAATTATCAACCATAAGAAATACTTCTGAAATATTAGGTCTATTAGGTATATTATTTCTATAGACATTTGAAAAATGTCTGAGAAAAAGTTCAACTTTATCGGTATCTTCTTCATAGGTTATATTATCAACAATAACTTTTTCGAATCCTTTAGATCTTTTGTTTCCAATAATGTTGTGAATATTTTTATATGCATTAGGTCCAGGTTTTATATGAGAAAGGCGATTACTTAATTCATTTGCTTGAAAAAGTTCAACCTGTTCTATTATTATTTTTAAAAGTTGTATTTGCTTAGATAAAAGTTGATATTCAGGAGATACTCTGTTGTAATTCCTGTGGTAAATTTTCTTAATTCCTTTTGTCATGAGTATTTTATCTTATAAAGGAGTTTAATGTTATCAGAAATTTTAAACTTTTTATTTTTTAAATTAATTTTCTCACAATGTAGATTAGTAACATTGTTGATACATTCTGTAAATGAATGGATGAAGTTGTCTATTTCCAAATTAGATAAATTTCTATTTTTTAATATAGGAATTTCATACAGAGATAAATCAATATCAGATTGAAAGTCTTTCCAATTAGTTTTTTCGAAAGAAGTAAGCAAAATTGGAGGAGAGAAAATTAAATCATATTCAGAAATTTTAATAGATACTTTTAAAGCAAAATGGTCAGAAAATGAAGAAATAGTAGAAATATTGATGTTTTCATATGTTTGGTCGATAAATTTGGAACTAAGAAAATGATCTAAATACGACGATCTATTTGGAAAAGAAGGTGAAATGTCATATAATCTTGTAAAATCATGAAATGAAAATTGTAGCCAATTTTTAAAAGAATTTCCATTTGAATTATCAAAAGTATCACCCAAAGATAAATTTCTCGAATTAAAATCACCCCCTATAAAAGTACCATAATAATTATTAGACAAACATTTAACCCTCTGCAACTGACGTGCACTAATTTTAACAAAATAACTGACGTGGGGTCTAGCAGACCTCACTTTTAAGCTCACTTCCTATGCTAAAATTTCGGACCGGCATCTTCTTTGATTAATTTATTTATATCAGTTAATAGTTTTCAAGCTAACACAAGATTAAAATTTAAAATAATAGACGTTTCTGTGAAGATATGATTTATTTTATTTAGTTTTATTAAAACAACAAAAATAATACTCTTCTCTTAAAAACAAAAAAAAAAAAAAAACACTTATTCTAATAAATTTGAAGGAACTTCTTTCTTTATCTTTGCAAACACACGTTAGGTACATTCAGTTTTGATTTTGAGCTAAATCATACGGTGAGATCATTTATTATACTGTCTCAAAATATTAAATTTTTTTCTTGCCAGTTTTCTCATATGGGGCTGGAACACTGTAAACAAATAGGCTTTAAGCAAGAACAACAGCTGTACTTTGTTTTTCTAGGCGGACATATATGACAAAGCTTTCTACCAGTAGCTACCTCAGGCTGAATTTTTGGAGGTGGGGGAGCAAAGTCTTTTCCAAGAACTAGACTGACTGATGGTCATGCGTTATTCTCTTGGTAACCTTTCGTTGTATACACGTGCTTTCATATGATCTAGCACCATTTCCCGAGCCATATTTAACAAGAATGTTCCTCTTCTCATTTTGGACTCCATGTTTTCAGATGCGTGGTATGCAACGAAACAGTTATATCCAGTATTCTGTAAAAATTGCCATTGGCTAACGGCGAGTTTTGCGACTGCACGAATACAATGAACATTTCTTGTTTATCCCATCAACGCCTTCCTTAGTGTTATTATAATCTACAATCAATATTGGTTTGCCTGACTCAGTGTCGGATTCTCGAAATGATGTGTGGATGAAACTGAAGTACTGAGCTTGACAATTTGAAATGAACTTGTTAAATATGTTTGATATACAAGCTTGAGGATCCTCTTTTATACGTTCTTCTCTGGTCATAATATCATCAAATCTCAAACATTTGACTAAACATGAAAATCTGTAGTCATAACGCATCGAAATATTTCATGGCCTGTGCCATCATTGGAAAATACTGTATTGAGATCACAGTCGTCACATTTGAACACCGACGAGTAATATAAGACTCCTATAAATGCTTTCTCATTTGTGTCAATAAGTTCTGCTCGGCTGTTATTTTTGAACTGGCTTCTATATATATTAAGTTTTTGATTGGTGTATGCTATCAAGTTCGAAAGCATAGACTCATCAAAAGATTTTGTCCAAAGATCAACATAACTTTCAAATTTTGACGTAGTTGAAAGCTTTGGTAACCTCATAATATTATGAGCCGCAACTCTGGAATTTCTTCGACTCTCTTGATCAGACCATACAAAGCCATTTTTACTTTTATATAAATTCTCACTTATAGATTCTGTTTGAAATTTCGTAAAGCCACTATGTTCCTCTTGAACATCCGCTTCCAAACAAATTTCCTAAATTTGGATCTTTTGTAACATTGTCGTCGCTGAAATCTTCTCCTTCTTCTTGAATTTCCTCGAGCCAATGAATTATTTGCTGCTCACTTCTTTTAAAAGTTCCGGCAGAAGTTCTTTTGACGGAATTAATTTTGTCTCAGTCTAATGCCTGCAAAAATATACATAACAACAATACATATAATAACAGTTAATATACAATTTTACTGTCGTGAGGTCTGAAAGACACTATGGTAATTTTACGATATTACTGACGTGAGGTCTTGTAGACACTATGGAATCTGACATTAATACTGACGTGGTGGTCTGCTAGATAGTTACACTAATGCTGATGTGTGGGTATTACAGACACCTTACCGCCCAGCTGCACACGTGCATTGACCACGACCGCTCTCTTTACACTGATCAACATAAAAACATAAACAGAAAAGGTAACGAGAGTATAGAGGTCGTAACCTGTAATTGTACGAAGGTACGCAAATATTTTGTTTTTGCGGTGTCTGTCAGACTACGACGTCAGTTGCAGAGGGTTAATTACATCTAAACTTTCAATAAAATCACATGGAATATAAGCACTGTCCAAGAGAATTTTTTTATGCTACCGGAAAAAGAAAGGAAAATTTCAACAAAACAATTTGGGAATTTAATGTTTGCAATATTAACAACAGAATATTTTATTTTTTTGTTAAAAGCAAATGCAATTCCTTGAGGAGAGTAATCTTTGATTAAGTTGTAATTTTCTAGAGAAAAATTAGTATCAATTCTCAAATGCGTTTCTTGTAAAAAGCAAATATCTATTGGCCAATTCATGTCGTATGTTGTATTAAAATACACAATACAATTATTTGTTGTGAACAGTCAGTTGTATTTTCGTATTGTAAAACGTCAAATAGTAAAGAAGAAGAATTAAATTTACGGAGAGAAAAACAAAAAATAAACATAAAATGAAAGTGAAAAAGACAAATTAATTATCGTTTTATGTAAAAAACATAACTTTGAAATGTTAATGGTTGATTCAAGTTAGTAGAACATGATTTTTTGGTTTTCATTTTTAAAATGAATCAATTTTTAGGTGATGAAGAGGAAGAAATTCAAGAAAATTTTGGGATGAGTCTTATTCATCTTCTTACACACCGTAGAAGCGTTCATTTAGGATTACCAAAATCATTGGTATGGCAGCATAAAGTATTAAAGAACTTTGATGACAAAAGATATGACCATATGGTGCGATTACGTCCAGAAGAATTTCGACACATCCTCGACTTAATCAAAAATGATGATGTTTTCAAAAACTGTGAAAAATCTCAACTTCCACCCGAGCTGCAGTTGAAAATTGTGCTTTATCGGCTAGGATCCTCAGGTGATGGTGCTTCTGTCCGAAAGGTAGCATCTCTTTTTGCCATAGGCGATGGCGGTACTATTCAAAATGTGACAAGACGAGTATTTAAAGCAATTTTAAAGCTAAAGGATCAATTTCTATATTGGCCCAGTGAAACGGAAAGGGCTCAACTTGTTTCAACAACAAACAATGAGTTGCCTGGTTGTGTCAGCTACATCGATGGCTCTGAAATTAAATTAGCGGAAGCCCCTTTCACGGGACATGAGCTGTACTTTTCAAGTAAACGCCAATACGCCATTAAGATTCAAGCCGTGTGTGACCATTAACTGTCTGTAAGACAGAGTACTATTGGGTATCCTGGTAGCGTTCACGATGCCAAAACATCCCCAGCGGTATTTAGCGATTGGCCAGTGGCTTGCCGGCGATAGTGCTTACCCATTAAAGCCATTTTTAATTACACCATTCAGAACAAATAGCTCAGAGCACACGAAAGCAACAAGGGAACAATTTAATAAATATTTTTCAAAATATCGCGTTAGAATTGAAAACTGTTTTGGTCATCTAAAAGAAAAATTTGGCAGCTTAAAGGAACTTAAATTTAGAATGTTAAATGACAGAAATAAAAAGGACTGCAATAATTGGATTATGGTTTGAGTTATATTCACAACATTCTTATAAGTTATAATTCAGAAGACGATGGTAACGGTGAGATGTTCCAACAAACCTTAAACTTGCTAGAAATAAATAACAGAAATGAATTGCTTCGTTTTATACAAAATCAGACAAATTTTTAATGTATAAAAATAATTCATTAAATAAAAAGCAAACAAAAAAAAAACAAAAAACAAATTAAAACTACATAATAAAAAACAATTCAATATAAAAAAACTTAAATACATAAAGATAAGGAAAATAAAGCAATATGGAAAAAGTAATAATTCATTAAAAAAACAAAACAAATTAAAAGTAAGTAAAACCAAACAATTTAATATATTGAACTTAAAACTTAAAAATAGATAAATATAGGGAAAAAGTATGTTATTTATATTTTAATCTTAGCTCTTCCATTGCTATTCTTTCTTTCATTTTGAGCTCCATTATTTTGAGCTCCCTCTGATTTTCAATTTCCTTTTCTTTCAGATTTAGTTCCCTTTCTTTTAATTCTACATTCTTCTCCATTAGTTTCACTTCCCTTTCCTTTACTTCTTTCTCGAAGTCAAATTTTTGTTTTTTTAATTCCATAGTTTCACTCTGCATCAGCATTATGTCTGACACAGCTGTTCTGGAATAAATTCCTTTGCGGCTGGTTGAAGGTAAATTTTCCAACACTGACGTGTCTGATGCAGTTGACGTCTCATCAATCGAAATTGCAGTTGAGTTAAGAATATGTTGGGTTGAATATTCCAAGCTGTCTTCAATTATGGCATTCTCTATAATGCGACTACCAAACAAATCTTCCAGCTCATCGAAGTACATGCACATCTTTAATAAATTACCTAAAAGGAAAAAATAAGGATTATTAAATGATAACACTACGAGTATAAGTTAAGGCACGTCGCCCCCAACATTTCAACATAATTAAATTTACACCAATATTTCCGTATTCGTTCCTTAGCAACTCAAATTTTCTGCATTAGTTGTAAAATAGTTTACCGTTTGTCTGAATTATGTTTTTTTTGGGTCAAACAAATTTTGCAGCATTTTCATAAATGCAAAAATCGTATGGTCAAATCGTATGGCCTTGTTGATTTTTTTTTACCCATCTGCGACATATCAATTTCAATGCCACTCGGTGGTCCGTCGAATTAATAACGTTGGGTTCCCAAGGACATCACTAAATGTATACATGTCTCGGCCAATCCCACCCACCAATCCCACCGAACAAGAAATGTTTTTAAAAAAAACACCTAACAATATACAACCATTCACCCAACAATCCCACCAAACAAGAAATGTTTTAAAAAAAAACACCTAACAATATACAACCATTCACCCAACAATCCCACCAAACAAGAAATGTTTTAAAAAAAAACACCTACCAATATACAACCATTCACCCACCAATCCCACCGAACAAGAAATGTTTTTATACTCTTGTTATACTTTTACCACTATGTGGTTTGGGTATAATGAGTTTGTGCTGCTGTTTGTAACTACCAAAAATATTTTATTATACCGATCAATCAACGATATACACACATCAAATTCGTACGTCATGCAAGCAGAAAATCTAAAATTTTTGATTTTGCTTCAATCATCGTCGGTGTGACACATACAAACACATTTTTGTGGAGAAGGGAATAAAAAAAAAAAAAATTAAACATCCCGCTCAGAAAGGGAAAGAAAACAAAAAAATTAAACCTCCCACACAATTCGTACGAAAACGGTTTGGTGAGGAAAAAAAATACAATTCCCACAACCATTGTAATTGCGGAGTGTCGGATAAGAATTTTGACCATCATCAAAACATTCGCCTTCGCCGGTCCAATTTCATACTTGAGGTCACAGGCCTGTCATGTACCGTTTCATGGCAGGACTTGAAGGATCATATGAGAAAGGCAGGTGACGTATGTTTTGCTGATGTCTACTCAAATGGAACGGGAGTCGTCCAATATTTACGCCACGATGCCATGGCATACGCCATAAAAAATTTAAATAAATCGGTATTAAAATCTCACAAGGTAAGTACGTGTGGTTCTCTTATATTTTTCAACAAATTTATTTAAAATAATTCTTTACAAGTAGTGAATAGAAATATATATGTTAATGGAAAAAAATATAATTTTTGTTTATATTTCATTTCTTCTACGGAGATTTTTCAAAAATTTATTTAAAGCAACGTAAGGATTACACTACTGAGAGGTACAAAAAAATCGTTTTGTTTACAACTTGTATTTTTGTGATTCCATATCTTTTCCTTTCTTTACTTACAGAAACCGTTCCCGTTCCCCTCGTCGACATGAGATAAATTGAAAAGAAAAAGATTTGAAAATTTTTTTAATATATTTTTTAAAAAGGAAAAAATTTTATTTTCAATAAAATTGATCAAAGTTGATCGAACTTTCCAAAGCTGTTGTCAGGTAGTTTGGCAATTTCATTAATTTTGGCACATTCTAAAAGTCAGCAAATTCTAATTGTTGGTTGCCTTTAAAAATAATAATAATGTAGAAATAAAAGCAGTTCTTTTTGTCTTTTTGGATCGAAGCAATAAAAATCAAATTCATTTTTAGTACATATTAAGAAACAAAAAGCACATAGTGCTGATGATAATAAAGTTTCAATTAAAAAAAACAACCAAGTGTTTCACTTATATGCAAAAAACTTACTTTTTACAGTACAGCATTCCATACTGCCGGCTCCTGTTGACCCCTCCCATGCTTTCGCTTTATTGTAGCTAACTCGCATGTTTCTTATTTTTGATCGAACCTGTGTCCAATCAATGGAAATCTTTTTCTCACTACAGCAGCATTTATAAAAGAGTTGATCTGTTGGTTTCTAAAATAAAACTCAATGTTAGAAGACAATATTCACCCTTATTCTATTTGGCGTCGTCAACATCGTCGTCAATTTTAAGTCAACATCACTTTAACTCAACATCAACACCAGTTTGGTATTCGCTAAGAGTCTTAATACGACGTTGACTGTTTATCGATAATTTTAATAAAATACAACACACATATCTAATATTTGTGTCAGCTGATTTATTTTATTTACAATTTTCGTTGAAACAATTTTATTTGAAAAAAATAAATACATATATTAAAAAAATGTTTTTTCTTCCCGATGATAATTCCGAATCTGCTATTTCTAGAATCTCGTGTTCTGTGTTTTGGCTTTGACATTTGGCTCCCTGAACAGCACCCTCAGGGTTTATTTGCTTTTGAAATTGGAGCAGATTCGCCACAGATTCCTCTAAGGGGCTGAGTGTCAGCTGCGTAAATATGCCGCCTCCAGTAGCCTTACACTCGGATTTGTTCGTAATCAATTTTTTTTTACTTTAAATTTTAAGTCCCGCCAAACCTGTAAGAATAATTTTGCCATACAACATATTTTTGTAAAACACGGCTAATTTACTGTACCTTTTGCCACTCGGTGGGCCAACAGCATTTAGCACTTTGGAAATACTTTCCCACTGTTCCTTATAATTATTCGGAACAGTGCCCCTACGAAATAGTTTTGCAAGTGGGGGATTTTTTTTCCAATTCTTCCACCAATTTTTCGAATTGGCTTGAGTTTGTTATTTTTATTTTCTTATTTTCCATTTTTATTTTATTTTGTAAAAAAAAAACACTAAAAAAGTTAAACTCAACACCAAAAATACTGACGACAAAATCAGAGTCAATTCAAAGCAACGTCGTCGTCAAATTTTGTTACAGAATACAAAAAATATGTTGACAGTCATCGATAGATGTCAATATCGACAATGGGAATACCGATTTACAACAGACGGTAAAAAACGACGTTGTCTTGTGTTGACGACGCCAAATAGAATAAGGGTGATTGATTGGCGTAAACACGCATTAATACATACCTCGAATTCCCGATTTTCCAATAAAAAGTCAATTAAAGACTTTTCTTCTAGCATTGACCACTTCCTGGTAGGATTCAGGCGAACGCGTTTTGGTTGAGACTGAAATGAGAAAATACATATTAAAAATATATAAACATTAATTTTTATATCAATTAACTTACCGGTGTATCTGTATTTGCCATTTTTTTTATTTATGAATTAATGTTTAATTTCAAATGCTCTATATGTTAACAAAATATTTTTTTTCTTTTTTTTTTAAACTGGCATTCAGTTGGGATTGATATCTTCTGATACACGATACAATATTTCGTAAACATAGCAAATGAAGTTGTATCGTTGTATCAGATTTTTCTGTGTAAATTACCAACAACGATTTTACACTATTGTAAAGTAATACACGATACGACAGATACAACGATACAATACCCGTTGTGAATTGTCCATATATTATGGCATTTTAAGAAATTTAATAATTCAATACGTCTACTTGATTCAATTAAAGATCTTACATTAAAGGACAATAAATTTAAATTTTTACGGGCCATATTTGATTAAAACTTCTTTTAATAAATTTTTATTTTCAATTTTAGCTTGTTCTTTAGATAAAGTCCAAAAAGTTTTGAGAAAGTTAATAGTTTTAGAATCCAAACAATCAGAATCATTAAAATATTCAGAAATAATCAAAAAATCGTTAACAAATAATGGCAATTTATCAGAATTTTTAGAAGTATTTAAATTACTAGCTTCTGTTTGAAAATTGCTTGCATATGACTTATTTGGAATCACATGACTTGATTTATTGATAGAGGTATAACATTATTCGCTGCTGAAATTTTTCGTTTCTTTGCTCAACGGAAAAGAGTAGCTTTCCTGTCCAAATAAGCTTTATATTCTGGACAACCCTTATAGTTAGCTGTATGACCAACTTCTTTACAATTAGCACAAGTTGGAGAAACGTCATCCCCGAAATGGATAGAGCATTCTCCTGGACCATGAAATTCTGTACATTTAACACAAACATAACTTCGATTACAGTTACGTGCAGAATGACCCCACTTTTGACATTGATAGCATTGTATTCCTTTTGCTTTTGATTTTGGAGCTTCCCAAGAGATAGTCTGATTTAAAAGGAATCGCAAACGATTAACATCAGCCAATCCTTTATTAGCATTAAGGTTAACAAGAAATAAACGAGTATCATAATTGTTTTTTAAAGCAAAAGGAGTAATAAATTATGAAACTTTGTTAATAACACAGGACTAATAATATCTAATTCTTTTTCAATATCAGAAGGATCAGTTGAAAAGTATAAACCTTTTAAAACTAGTCTGACCTGTTTTAATTCAGGAGGAGTGAAGGAATGGGAATCTATTCCCTGAGAACGTAAGAGTTCCATCATTTCAAGATAAACTGAAATATCTTCAAAGAAAAGTTTACTTTTATTTTTAGATATATTCACTATCTTAAATGTAACCTTTGGAGTTTTAGATTTTAATTGATCAACAAGTTTTGAAATATTAACGTTATACAAAACTATAGGGGGACAAAAAGGTTCCTTCCTTAATTTACCTGAGTTTTTAAGTCGATTATCGTTTGAGTTATGATTGCTATTTTTGATGTTAGAGGTTGGTGTTTGTGTATCATTCGTTTCTATGTTTAATTCTCCAAGTATTGCAAATCTATTTTGTGAAATTTGAGTGTTGCCAAGATATGTTAAATCGTTTTGAATCAAAACCATTAAATTCTGCATTTAAAGATGAAGATTCGTAATCCATGTCGTTTGAAATTATAATATTTTTTCCCAAAGAAGAAGCATATTCAATTTGAGATAAATCAGCAAAAGAAGATTTTGTATTGGTTAAACTTTTATTTGTAGATGATTTTTTTGGTTGTCTTTGATTTTGAAATAATTTTATCGTCCATTTTGCCATTATTTAAAATTATATGTGATGAAAAATCATGTAAACATGCTAAATTTGGCCGAATTTGTTCTAAACACCATTATGACCGTGGTTGTCTACACTAGAGTTCGAAACTGAAGAATTTCAAACTAAAATTTATGTTAAATTTGCCTGTGGAAAAGGCGACTTTGCAGCGACTATTTGCTTGTAATAAAGAGTGTGCGTGAAATAAATATAACATACTTTTGGGCTTATTCAACTTTTTCTTAAAAAAAAAAAATAAAAAAATGGATACCCTTAATTTGTTTAGACTTGTCATTACTGTCTAAAACCACGTGCTAATTGCTAAATCTTAGCTTCATTGCAATCGTAGTTTTTTCAATAATGGACAATCGCAAACGCATTAAAATTTTTAACGAATACCCAAGCAGGGGTAGTCCGGCAGACTGTTTCTCGGGTGATAAAAATTTATAAGGAGCTGCTGATCATCAAAAGAAAAGATGACTGTGGTAGAAAAAGTGGATTTTCATACCGTAAGAGAGCTGGGAAAGTAGTAAGTATTTTCGCCAAGAAACCAAATATTTCTGGAAGAAAAGTGGTCAAAATGTCAAATTGTTCAGAGACTTCCGTAAAAAAAATTAAAAAAGAGGCTGGTCTAAGACGTACAAAAAGTCTCAGACAGAAAATCCAAAAAAAAAAAAAATGTTGAGGCAAAAGAGCAAGCAAAAGTTTTGCAAACGAATTTTATCCGCAATTTGGAGCATTGTATTATGGATGACAAAGCCTTTCATTAATTTATATTGGTACCAAAGGTAGCTAATCCTCCAAATTGCCCAGAACTCCGACCGATTGAACAATATTGGGCTTTAGTTAAAAACATCTCAAGGCGACTAAAGGATCGGTTCGAACTGAGAAAGAGTTTGGGAAAAAGTAAACAGCTTCTACTAAAAAAGTGTCTAAAGACACCATTTTATCCCTTATGGAAGGCATTCCCGAAAAAGTTAAAAATTTTATTAAAAACATACAAATAATTTTATAACATTGTAAATTTTAAACTTGAATTAAACATTAGTTATTAAAAAAATATAAAAATATAATTAACTTGTTTTAATTTTATTACAAAAAATACATGTTATATTTACTTCGCGCGAGTTAAGTAATGGAAAGTCACTTTAGTTTTTATTTTTATAAAGAACCAAAAATGTTTCAACTTTATTGTTTCACATTGATCTTAAGACTAAATTTACAAAAATATTTTTCTTTTTAAGTCTAACTTCAGAATTCAGTTTTATTTTATCAATACTTTTTTAAGTGTCAGCAAAAGATACAATTATTGGGCAATCAATATTCCTGTTTTTAAAACACTTATGATTGCTAAACACAATTTCGATTTTATTTATCAATACTTTTGAAGTGTCAGAAAAAGATACAATTATTGGGCAATCAATATTATTTGTTTATAAAACATTTATGATTGCTAGACACAATAGGTTGTTGTGTTTGGTTCTTTTTTTTTTGTGGGCAACGACTTCTTGTAGTTTTACAAGTGTCGTTTGCCTAAATTTTTATTTATATTTTATTGTCATGGTTTAGTGTTTCAACTTTTGATCAACGACTTTTTATGTATTTTCAAAAGTGTCGTTGACTTAAGTTTTTATTTTAAATATTGATTTAATATGGTTTCTATATCTTTTGTAGAGGTTCGTTGTGTATGTGGAAGTACATACGTAACTCGCGCACTCTTTAATTCATGTTGTATTCATCCTATAGAATATTAAATAATTCGTACACATCGTATACATCTATATATGGAGTATCTTAAATGCAAAAATCAAGATATTTTTTTGCTTAAATTATGTACAGATAGACATCCGTATAAAAAAAGAAAAATCTCACCTATTTATATGTTATATGTAATAAAATAATACTAGCAGATTCCAGCCCTCGAGATTCGAGTGCAAATTCTAGAAAATTGTATTTTCATTAAATAAAGACCCTAAAGGTGTGCTAATCAATTATAGCAAATTAACAAATCAACACAAAAAAACAAACTCATTTTTATTACAAACACATTAACAAATTTAATAAACACACACATAGCATTGCATAATTTTATGTATGTGTTAGTAGCAACTTTAAATTCAATTTACTCAAAATAAAGGAAAAATTTTAAAATCTATAAATCGGCTAAAAAGAAATACCTTTCAAATAATATACGTTTGGTCAAAATCGGGATAAAACGGTAGAAAAAACATCGGTCACAAGAAATCGCCTAGCCTCTTAATATTATAGATACCACTTTTCAGTTATCTTTATCCATTTGTTCTACTAACTTTTTTCCCCATAAGGGTGCTGATGAAGCTAAAAATATATTATTAATGCTTAATTTTGTTTCGTTTACAACACTTTTTGGGATTTTTTTTTTTTTTTTGGCAACTTTCATTCCTTTTTCATTATCTGGCAAAGTAAAGATATTTTTAACTTGCCGAGTCAATATGAAGGATTTTCTCCAGTAAAATAAACAGTTTTGGACATAGGGAAAATAAAAGGAAGTACGAAAATTATAGTCAGCTAGTCCTACTATATGATATCCTATGGCATGAGTTTGGGGTAAGTATCTTAGGTGCAACTAATTGGATGTAGGAAATATATTTGCAACCTGACTACAGGATTTCTATGGACGCACAGACAGTCGGTCGGACGGGTATCGCTAAAAAAATAAATTAAATGTAGTTTTAGTTCTTTAAAATGTTGTACCGTTAACATTTTCAATTACGTAATTTTTTTTTTTATTCTGATTTTAAATAGAGTTGCGTAACCAAAAAGCCAGGGTATCCCATTCGTTTTGCCCCCATTTTGCCAACCATTGCCTACGCAACAAAAACCTTAAGCTTAAACTAAAAACGAAAGGTTATGTAACATAACCAGAGCGCATGCATAAAAGTACAGTTAACCTAACTGCATCCTGAGCAGCAACCAACAGGGCCACAAATCAAGCACAGACACGACAGTTCCTCTTATTCGAGGATAATAGAAGCAACGAAGTGTTGCTCACTCGATGGGACGCGGATAACAACTGAATTACTTCATTATGTGTTTGAAACAGCTGATTTATGTAAAAAAAAAATGTTCACCATTTGCATAAGAGAATCTAACGTTTGCTTTGTGGTCCTCCTGGTTGCTGCTCAGCCTACAGTTAGGTTACTGTACCTAATGTATGCACTCTGGTTATGCTGCTTAACCGTTTGTTTCGATTTTATTTGTACGAATAGCTCCCTAACCTCCAGAGGTAATGGCTGATTAAAGAAGGCTATACTTTAACTAACCTGGCAATAATTGGTTGTACCCCTCGATCATTTTAAATTTCAAAATAAAATAGGTTGATATTGCTTAAATAAAAAATTTTATTTTTATATAAATTATTTAAAACAACGCCTTTGCTGTTTATTTTGCCAAAACTAATTGGTCTTCTATAGTTAAAGTTTAATTTCTTAAAATTACACATTAATTTCCAACTATGTTGGCTTTACTTAAACTTAAACTACCCTAGTTTGTTTACGTTACTAGTTATGCAAAGTTGAGCGACAGGTATCCACTACCTATAAAGATTTCCACAACCTTCTTTTTAGCCAAACAATTATAATGAAAAAAAGCTTACTATCACACTTCGTGTGAATGGAATTTACAAAATAAAATTGCAACGCAATGTCTGTTGCGAAATAAATAATTTTATTTTGTTTTTTTGCACCGCGCGTGGAGCGCTATTTTTGGAGAAATGTTTACCGTTGCATTTCCTGTATTGCAAAATTGGATTTCAATTTTGCAGAAGTTTTAACCATTGCATTCTTTTAGTAAGGTAAAATTTATTTTATGTTAAGTTGTACTCTTGTACCTTAACTGCTCCCCCCTTTAAGCATCGGACGTCCTCGTCTGATCATAGCTGCGAAGGACATTGTTAATTTCGATTTTACGTTGCCTTTTGGTGACAACGTATGCAAGACAAATTGCGACAATAAGGACAAAAAGAGAGGCCGAAGTGTAAACGGTTCCTCTTACCTTCGAATGCAGGTGTGAGATATGTTTCAAATTCTCAATATTCCAATCATGAAGGTACTGCAATGATAATATAGCGGTATGGTCAGTTAAGTTTACTGTGTGAGCTATAGGAATTTCGGGGCTTTTAAAAGCAATTCTTCGAAAATTTCTGAATTCTGTTGAATTAACCGTTAGGGAATTTTCGAAAGTTATAAGGTATGTACCCGTTTGCAAAATTTTCGTCACATTCTCATAAATCACTTTAGAGGGTTAATTATTTATAATGACAATACCGTCATCGATTTCCCTCAGAGGTGGCACATCATGTGCGGAATTTGTGCCACAAGCAGCCGTGTTATTATTTAATAAATTTTTTAGGCATGCACCATCTTCACCGCCAAGTATTTCACAAAATGAGGTTGTAGATTTCCTTTTACAATTTTTTAGCATTACATATTCGTTAGCGCATTTTCCTACATCACTAATTTTCAATGACAGAATTACATTTTGGTGTATTACAGGAAATATTAACTTTTTCTTACAAGATTTTACAATTTTCGGAAATTTAATTAAAAATGTTATTATGTTCTCGTTATATAAAATCTTCAAATTTGAATTAGCAATTATCTCACTTATACTAACGTTCAAAGTTACTTCAGATTTTAAGATAAAATTCATATCAGAGCTGTCCAACAAAACAGAATTTATCATTTGCAATTTTCCTGAAGTTATGGACAAGGCAATATTGTCTAGATCTCTAAGTATAGCCCTATTTCTCTCGCTTAAAAGACTATAAAGGTATTCTGTATTGACCTCACTGACTTTCGTCGTACCTATAAGTGTATTCACAGTCCTAGTCAAATTATTTATTTGGGATTGAATCTCCGTGTTAATAATTATTTGCGCGTTACTAGCTGTGATTAGTTCGTTCTCCTTTCCACGCACCTCGGTAATGTCGTCGTAATCTGGCGTACCAGCTATGTATTTCAGTGCCGTTCCAAGAATGTTGATGCTACGCGCGTGTCTGTGGTGTACGCGAAGAGATTCTATAGCTTTCTGTATCTGATCTACGTCCGCTTCTAATAACTTTCTCATGTGCGTCTTTGGTAGTAGGTTTGTCAAGTTTCTGGTCTCCACTGCTATCACTGCTATGGGCCAATATCCCATAATTGTCAAAGACTGCAACATCACCGTCTGCTACCGGGATATAATGCGAAGAGGTGTAGTCCAGGATAGCAGCATAGTTAGCGGATACGAACACCGCAAGTGTCAGGATGCTGCAATGAGGAAACGAGTGTTATCTTTATGTACTATTTTGCCATCGATCTTGACAGTTGTCCCAAGATCTTGTTTAACTATCCTTTCAACAAAAGTCTTGCTAAATTTATTGTCTAAACGCTTATTAACCTTAACATAAACCTTTTCTCCTGGACTGTATGTTTTAACTATAGTTTTTTTTATTGTGATAGCCTAGATCTAATTTCTGCTTCGCGAGAATTTTGCGTTGGATTTTTTCCTTAAGATCAGCTGGTATGGATTGAATTATATCGATTGGCCTAAGTCCGGTGGTTGAATGAATTGACCTATTATACCTCGCGGTGGCCATAAGGACCAAATCTGTCGTGTCTTCGAGAGCACATTCTAATTTAAGACATCTAGCGATTTCCGTTAACGTTCCATGAAACCTTTCAACCTGACCATTGGAGGAGCTGTGCATAGGAGGGGTTGTGTAAATTTCTGCACCGAAGTTATTTTTGACCAATGCTTTTATGGTTTGTGAATTTAGGGACTTCTCGTTATCGCAAATTATCGTTTTCGATTCTTTGTAAAAATTTAAAACTTCCATTAGTGCCGGCTTGACGTCAATTATAGCCCTGGAGACTATCGGTTTCACTATGGCGAATTTTGAGAATTTGTCTAAACAAGTCAAGAAAAACATTTTATCCGTATTGTAAATGTCAATGTGAAGAATCTCACCTGGAAAGGAAGGTATGGGTGTTTCGCCAAGCTTCTGTTTCCGGGGATGCCTCTGGTATTTTGCCACATGACAAATATTACAGCTTTTCACAATTTCCCTCAGCTTTTGGCTTATATCCGGAAAATAATAATCCTGAAGGACCTGTTTAGTATTTTCCAAGATAGAGCGATGCGCTCTAATGTGCTCATTATTTAAAATCTCTATTTGGTCGTTGGGATTGAAAATATCCGTCACAAATTTACTTGAGTACCGAAATTTTACAGATGGGTAGTGTGTTATGAGGAAATGCTGGATTTGAGCTAACGTATGCAAGTCGCAATGAATTGCGTTAACTACTTGTGGATTTATACAATTTTCCATTACGTTCAAAAGGTTTTCAATTCCGTTATAAATTAGACGGTGCCGAATACGGTCTTTGAAAATAATTTTCGTTTCTTTTTACACTCAGTACCCTCGGTTAGAATAATTTGGTTCCTGAAACAGTTGACCGGATTTTCGACAGAGGGAATTACTTCGGTAAAAGAGATTTCGCTCCCACAGGCCCGAAGTGAAGTTGTCGACCCAGAATCTTCGAGATTATGAACAAATTGTCTGGAAAGAGCATCGGCGACTACGTTGTCCTTGCCGGGTTTACAAAAGAAAGTTGGGGAGTATTCCTCAATGAAGGCTCTCCACCGTTTCAATTTCGAGTTAGGATTTTTATCGGATATTGAGAATGTGAGGGGTTGATGGTCGGTAAATATGTTGATGTTATTAACCCCATACAAATAATGACTGAGATTTTTTAAAGCCCATACGATAGCTAAAAGTTCGCGCTCATTTGTTGCATAGTTTTCTTCGGCAGGGGACAGGGTTCGCGATATCATAGTGATAGGACGTCCATTCTGCGAAAGGACTGCTCCGATAGCGTGAGACGAAGCGTCGGTTGTAAGGTCAAATGGTTTTTCAAAATCTGGATACAAAAGGAGGACATCCTCAGAGGATAGTATTTTTTTCAATTTTTCGAAAGAATTTATAGCGTCCTCGTCAAGACATATTTCTATGTGTTTCGAGTCTTTGGTACCGACATGTCCATTCTCGCCCCGTAAGAATTTTGTAAGCGGTTTCGCAATAGCCGCATAATCCTTGACAAATCTCCTATAATACCCTGCCAAACTTAAAAAAGACCTTAAGCCTCTCAGCGTATTAGGGACCTTGTAGCTTACAATAGTTTCGATTTTCTGCGGACAGGTCTTTATTCCGTCAGTTGAAACAATGAAACCTAAATATTCTACATAGGTTTTAAAGAACTTAGACTTTTCCAATGACACCCTCATGTTAGCGTGGTATAATTTCTTTAGTATTCTATCGATATCGCCAATGTGCTTCTGCTCAGAATCAGAAAATATTATAATATCATCAATGTAAACGTGGCAAGATTTCCCTATTTCTTCACACAAAACATCGTCAATAGCCCTCTGGAAAATACTAGGTGCATTTTTGAGCCCAAATGGCAAACGGCAAAACTCGTATTTTCCGTTGTTAACGCTAAAAGCAGTTTTTTCACGGTCACGTTCGACCAACTCAATTTGGTGAAACCCACTTTTTAAATCTAGAGTTGTGAAAAATTTAGCCTTTCCGAGATTTGATAAGATAATAGACGGGTCAGGTATCGGGTATTTGTCTGGAATAGTTTTGGAGTTAAGTTTCGTAAAATCAAATACTAAACGCTTATTGGGTTTGCCATGTTCATCCAAACCTTTTTTATCAACGACCCACACCGGACTGTTATAAGGGGATCGCGACGGTCTTACAATGCCGTTCCTTAAAAGTTCCTTCACCTCCTTATTTACGAATTCTATAACTGAAATGGGGTATGATTGATACCTGGAATATACTGGCTCCTGGTCTTTGGTTCTAATTGTAGCCGAAATTTTGGTGTTGTACGGGTTTGCGAAAACGCCCGAGTTTTCATTAATTTTCTCGAAAAAAACCTCTTCCATATTCTTTGGAATGCAACCGTTACTTATTAAAGCATTAACTCTGTCTAGTTCAAGGTATCTCAATTTTTCCTGACCACCATCAAAGTGAATAATATCATGTTCCGTGTCGATAACCCCCTTTATGCTTTTTATGAAATTAAATCCAATGATACCATCGAATAGGGGTAAATTTGGAAGAATATAAAAGGTTTTAGTTCTATTAAGGACATTTACTAAGGTCTTTTGGTTTATTAGGTTAGCTCCATGAATGGATTTTACTTTTAAAAACGGGTTTTCTAAGTTTCTAATATTTCTTAATCCGATAACGTTTGTGATATAGCTTTTCGAGGCACCATTGTCGATCAAAAGTTTTATATTTCTACCACCTATTATTCTCTCAATATAGGGGAGTACTGGCCCTCCTCTAAAAAATTAATTCCATCCTCAAGGACTGGATTAGTATAATCCTGATCTTCTAATGGCTCTTGATAAGGCTGAATATCAGAGTCCGCCATGTAGTCATAGGTTTCCTCAAGAAACTCATTTTGTGGGACCTCATGTCCAAGTTGGTTAATTCTCTGAACCTTTCCGAGGATCTGTTTGTCAGATGCCAAGCCCCTTTTTTGCGCTTGGAATCCTTGAAAATTTTTACTTTGCACCGTTCTCATGCTTACGTCGGTGTCAACTGGTTGGGAATTTTGTGGAGGGCTAGACCCCTGTTGGTTTGGGTACTGGGCAGAATTCTGAGCAAATCCGCGAAGATTTGGATGAAATTGTGAATTAAAATTTGCATTACTATGACGTTGCGACTGATTGAAAGTCTGTTGAGGGCGATTCTGGTAAAGTGGTGCATTTTGTTGCCCAGAGTAACCTGGAGCGGATTATGGCTGGGACAATTGTTGGTAAAAAGGGGTTTGTCTAGTATTTTGCTGGTTTTGTCCTGAGGACAGTTGGGCTGAAGGATTTTGTAAAGCCTTATTAAGCCCACTATTATAAATGGCTGCGAAATTATATCGATTCTGATTTGTTCCCAGCTCCTGGGCTAGAGCTAATGCTGTCGGTAAGTCCGAAGGCTTACAAGAGAATAAGGTATCGCATAATGGTCTCTTAAGCCCAGAGACAAAAACTCGCAGTGCGTCATCCCGATACTTTTGATTCAGCGATTTAATCAAAGGATTATCGCCCTCATGTGACATTATAACCTTATTCACAATAGCGGTCAATTTACGTTCTACCTCGTCGTAGAATTGGATAATTGTCCTTTGTCCCTGTCTGAGCGTAGGAAGCTCCTGTTCTAAAGTAAATATGGACTTTTTGTCCATAGAAATGAAATCCAATCTAGCCATTATGGCCTTGAAATTCAAAACGGTATTATAGGCACTTAATGCGGCATCCGCGTTCCCTAAGATCTTATTTCTAAGAATTACCACCGCTTGATAATACTTGGAGCTTCCCTGGTAGGGCTCAAATAATTTGTGTGCCGTGATGACGGCCTGGCGCCAAGAAACATATTTTTGAGGTTCACCTTTGAACTCAGGGACCGACTTGACTATGTCTAGAGTCTCGTCACATTGCACACCTGGTGTGATCTGTATCTCCTTGTACTCTTCTACAGCCGATGGCGGTTCTAGATTACCAATCCGTGTGGTTAATTCACTGATCGTGGTTTCAAAATCCTGTCTAGTTCTTTGTATGGCACACTCAATGGCAGTGTCCAAAAGTATCTGGAGATTTGCCGGGTCCATGTTATTTTTGTTACTTTCGCTTACTACCGGACTGTCTGAGACGCTTAACCTTCCTATTATTATCGAGAGCTCGTCCATAAACTCTGGGAAAGATTGTCTAACAAATTTATTCTCCGAGTCAAACTCTATTTCAAAACCGAAACAAATATACTACATGAATTTTATCTCACAAGAAATTTATTTATTTATTACTACTTTTCTATCTATTTCTCGGTTCTAGTGAATTTTTAATAATTTAAAAGATATGTTCTTAAATTTATTTATCTATTACTACTTTTCTATCTATTTCTCGGTTCTAGTGAATTTTTAATAATTTAAAAGATATGTTCTTAAATTTATTTATTTATTACTACTTTTCTATCTATTTCTCGGTTCTAGTGAATTTTTAATAATTTTACGTGAAAGTTAATTTGTTATATTTCATTCTTAATACTAATGCTTACGTATATCTTATCATGTTGATATCTGCTGTTGATGTGAATATCGCTGCTACTTGTTGCTGCAGTTGTTGTTCTTGTTGCCGGAATTCTCTCGCTGCCCAGGCAGAAATCGTTGCCTGGTGACTTATTGGACGTTTTCAGAGAATTTTATTCTCTCTCCCGACTCCGTCACTCACTTTAATGGCTCCAATTAAAATTTCTAAATTGCCTTTGATTGATTTTCACTTTTTCAATTCAACACCAGCGATCACTGAATTCACTTGAGACACTTTGTTATATTTTTGTTTTTTTATAAAATAAGTTTGTTGTTTTTCAACATTAAGTTTTTTGTCTTTTTTTATTATAAGTTTGCTGTTTTTTTTATTATATTTTGTGTTTTTTTTTTTACAAAATAAGTTTGTTATTTTTTATCATTAAGTCTGTTGTTTTTTATTATAAGTTTTTTGTTTTGTTATTATATTTTGTTTTTTTTTTTATACCCTCCACTCTAGTGTGCAGAGGGTATATATAAGTTTGTCATTCCGTTTGTAATAATTAGAAAAAAAAATTTGGACCCCATAAAATATATATATTTGTGATCGTTATAACAACCGGAGTTGATATAGCAATGTCCGTCTGTCCGTCTGTCCGTCTGTCCGTCTGTGGAAATCACGATGACGGCATCAATCGGGCAGCTAGGGTGCTCGTTGGCATAAAAAATGATTCATTAACATCCTGAAAAGTTTGCTATTTAAAATCGTCCAAATCGGTCGGTTAGGGCCCGAGATTTGAATGAAGAACTAAAAAAAGTCTTGAAAAAATATAATTTTCTATGTTGTTCTTGTCACGATCACGCCCTCAATAGGATAATTTTTAGTGAGAATGATTCACCAAATTCATGGGAAGATTTCTACTTCAAAAATCATTAAAATCGGTGGAACAGGTCCAGGTAAATCTATGAAAAATTAAAAAAAAATGAAAAACATGATGTTTCCATATTGTTCCTGTTGTTATTCTAAATGTTGCATTGTTGTCATAGCTGGACTTGTTGTTTTTGTGGTCGTTGTGGTAATAATATAATAAAAACAAACCCTTTGTACATTTTTTTGTGAACTCTGGTAGAAAATTTTAAAAGTTTCAATTGTTTTGGCATCACTAAAAAAATTTGTTAGATCATTTCTGTCATTGCCACGAGCCTGCATACAAAATTTCAGATCGATTGGCTCACGGGAAAGGGGCTAAAAATCGATCCAAAATTTTGTCGACAAGCAGACACTACCAGTTAATATAAAGGCAGTAAGTAAAGGGAGTAAAAGTTCACCAATAATTTAAAAAACAAATTTTTATGTATTAATTTATTTAAAGAAAAAAATAATTAAATGAAATAGTAATAATAATAAAAAAAAATAATATACAATACAAAAAAAAAGAATATATAAATAAAATAAAATAAAAATAAATGCATTCATAGCATTATAATACATATAAAAGGTCAATGTTTTCTAACCGTAACCGTAACGAGTCAGTTGTTTTTTTTACATGAAAATCATTTAAAACAGTTACCGAACGTAACCGGAACGTCCCAATACTTTTCATGTGAAAAAAGGCTGACACGTTACGTAACAGTTACATGTCGCTAACTTGTTCTTTACACAGGCTACTGCTTTTGCAGCCAACTTCAAGTCTATTTATATAGTTTCGTAAGCATACTGATAAAATTGTTTCTATTATTTTTTGCTGTAAGTAATAAATTATAAATATACTGAATTTGCAAACTAAAATGGATACATATATTGGAGGTGCTTTAATACAAAAGAGTTAACGAAACAAAATCAAAAAAAAAAAAACAACTCTACAACATCAAAACAATAATAGTGTTGACAATATAACAAAATATGTAAAAGAAGTTAGTGCTATGAAATATTTTATTTTGTTTAAAAAAAAAATCGCAAAATGAAAGGCTATAATTCCATTAATAATCAAAAGGCGTTAAACTAATTTATTTATTTTTACGTTGTACTAATGCATTTTAAATAAGTAAAAGTAATTGTATATTTAAATAAAAATGCATTTGTATTATATGTTGCTGTCGTATTCAGAAAAATCAAGTAGCTGACTATACGACTACAAATGCTGCTGCCAGCAGTCGTCTATGTGTTTCATTCATGATGTTGCATTTTTTTGCGAGCAATACTTACATATATTCTAAATAAAGAAATAATAGTTCTTTTCATAAGAGCTGTACGCAGCTTGTTAAGGAATCTTAACAGAAAATTTTCATATATTTCTTAAAGAAAAAAAAGCACAAAAGTACCTTTCAGTGCAACGCTAGAAATCAGCTGTTTTCTGTCAATTATTAAGAATTGTGAAATTGAAAACAAATCAATTCTTCGGTTCTGCTTTATTTGGCCTGCTAAACGGTTTTTAAGCTCAGTATCAAAATTACCCATCCGCTTCTTGTTTTTTTTTGCCGAATTTTGTTCGTTTTTCCCAGGTTTGCAACTGAAAAATAACTTTTATTTTTTTTTAGCATATTACATTTTGTTTATGCTTACCTCTCCTGTCAAAATTCCTTTCAGAAAGAACGAAAAATTTGATATTCCTGCTCAAAGCCTGGGTTGCCTAACTTCATTTACGTCAAAAAAAAGTAGTAAAAACAATACTACTTTTTTAAAAAGCTGCGGACTATCAACAGAAATTTTTTGACAGAAAAATTCCTTAAGCATTTCTGAAGCGTTTTTTTATATGAAGTTTTTGATTCCTTAGCAAGCTGCGTACAGGCCTATACTGCGAAATCTATACAAATATATGTACAAATACTATATGTCAAATTTCAAATTTGCAATAATTGATACATTTTTGAAAGAAAATTGTATAATATGAAATGTCTTTAATTTATTTCATAGAAAACAATTTTTTGAGGTGCGTGGATTTTCCATATTTACTGTTTTACTATTTTCGTAATGAGGTTAAATGATTTAAAAAAATTTAAAATATTTGAAAATATTAGGTGAGGATCCTCAAGATGTAATATACGATCGGTCTAAAACTTTTCACTTAGAGCCACAGTTAAATTCGAAACAACAAAAACCCATATATTTTGTGCATAAAGTTTAACATTAAATGTGCTTTTCTAAAATGTCTATATATTTTTCTCATTCATTTCTGACCATCTTCAATGTAAATTTACCAAAGTTTTTTTTATTGCAATATGTATATAAAACTTAAAAATTTAATATTTTTTATTGTGTATTAACTTATTATTCTGCGATTTTCATTACATCACAAAATGTTACAAATTGGCACTACTGTTTCAAAAACAGAAAACTTCTAAATCAGTTGAAAACAGTTGATCTGTAAAGGTGCTATTACACGATGTGTTTTTTACATATGTACTGTCACTTTTTTTATCCATATGAAATTCCTCATGTCTGTCAGAATTGTCTTTTACATACGATTCATAATTTTTGCTATCACACGTGCTTATGTATTTCCGTATGACATAACTTCTAAATGTAAACAACAGCAGATTTAATTTGTGAATTTACAAAAATTGATTGTTAAAAAAAAGTTATATATTTTTTAATTGTTAATTAATATTAAACAATTTATTTTTCTTTCAATATTAATCTTTATAATTTACTCTGTTTTTCTTTCGCCACAAGCAGTGTTGTATTTTCATATATTTGTCATGCAAAAATAGAACCTGTTCTAATTGAAAAATGTACATGTGACTTTCCTCATGAATTGTACATAAACAATGTTTCATATGTATCACACGATGTGTACAACTTTTGTTGTGGGAAAATTTGACAGTACATATGTAAAAAACACATCATGTAATAGCACCTTAAAACTGTGTGTGAAATTGTGTCAAATAAAATTACAAATATTAATAAATATAATAATACATATATATATATTTTATTAATTTTGTTAAGAATTAGCACAAAATTGATTTTCCATTTTGCATTTCATTTATAAAGAATTCTGCCATATTTTGTTAAAGGGAAAATCCATTTTTGTTATATTAAAAAAAACAGACTTGCATTTAATTTTTCCGTGACTGCCTCAATAATTGCGTAGATGCCACCACAATATTTTTTCTAATTAAAACAGTTGATCTGTAAAACTGTGTGTGAAATTATGTCAAATAAAATTACAAATATTAATAAATATAATAATACATATATATATATTATTAATTTTGTTAAGAATTAGCACAAAATTGATTTTCCATTTTGCATTTCATTTATAAAGAATTCTGCCATATTTTGTTAAAGGGAAAATCCATTTTTGTTATATTAAAAAAAACAGACTTGCATTTAATTTTTCCGTGACTGCCTCAATAATTGCGTAGATGCCACCACAATATTTTTTCTAATTAAATATTAACCAATATCTAACTAGAATTATGATTTATTCTGACTAAAAAGTTCCAATTAAAAGTTATTCATCCCAATTATGAATATTCTCAAGGAATTTCTTTCTCACGGAAAATACATTTCTCGAGAAAAAAATTCCTCCAATTATAAATTCCACGTTAACAAAAAATGATTAACTGACATCATCGAATTTCGAAGCCACTTGCTTTGCTTATTGACAATTTATTTTCTATTTTTTGTGTGTGTGCAAACGACCCTACAATAAATGTCCCAATAAACATTTTTGTTTGCTATCAACTTGAGGTGCATTTGAGATCAAATACATTTCTCAAATCTCCAGCGTTAATTCTCAAATGCCCTCAATAGTTCGAATATAGTCTTCTCAACTTAAAAGGCACATTTTTATATGGCGATTTTCATAGTTATCAAATTGAGAAATTTGTGATTCTCAACTTGATAGCAAAGAAATATTTCCAATCGGTATCAAATGGAAGGTACGGAATTGCCATATTAAAAAATATTATACTAAATTTAGAAATGAAAACAATGTACTTTTTTAATGTTTCAATTTAATTTCATTATATATTTAACATTACTATGTATATATTTAACATTAAATGTACATATTATGTACATTTTTTAAAATCTAGAATTAACAAGTAAGAGTGTTAAATTCGGCTGTGCCGAATCTTTGATACCCTCCACCTCGCTTTGAGTCTTGATAATAAATGTAAATGAAAAAGTAAACAATTTGTTAAACTTAATACCAAATTATTTCAGCAAATTCTTTGGGTTGGTTTTCTTCTTTTCTATTATTTCGGATTTATTTCGGTGTTTGTTTTTTGGTCATCGTGGTTGCTGATCGGCATGCATTTTGGTTATACACCTATATGCATGTGTTTCCGGTTATATGACATAACTTCTCGTTTAATTTAGTTTTTGCTAATTAAATAGCTCGCCCTAACCTCCATTGCAAAGGTAATGGTTGTGTAGAGTGGCTATATGCATTAAATCGTGCTAATTGGAGATGGCTGTATAGTTTCTTTTAACTGGCCAAATATTTCTTCATTGTGGCCATATAGGTCGGATGGAGTAACAAAATAATAACCAAAAAAAGAAGCTCTCTCAACTTTTTTTTTAAATATTGCCATATTTTGAAAACATAGAGAATAAATTTATAATAATAAATAATCAAATTAGGGATGAAAAACGCAAAAAACGAAAAGTCCCAAACATTTTAAATAAAATGATTTAATGTTATCTTTATTTTCTGAAAAACTTCAAATTTTCATCCAAAAAAATTGTGAAAATTTATATATAAAAAATAACATTCTCATAAAATTACGTTTACTTATGTAACAATTTTTATGTTAGCAATTCTTAAATATCATTTGAAGTTTTCTTAAATTCATTGAATTTAAATTAATATCGACAAATCTGTTTTTCTATTTATTTAAATTGTAAAGGAGTGGCATCTCTGTCAAAATAAGCGAAAAACACAAAGAATAGAAAAAAACAAATTACTTCGTGTTTGACAGGATGATTTTATGTTTATGTTTAATATCTTTATTTTTTTTACTAATATTTCTGTTTATTTATTTGAAAATGAAATAATGAATTGAATATGCTATTTAATTTTTTTATTTATATAAAAAAGTTTTTTAATTAAAGCAAAATATTTTCACTATTTCTGATTTTAATTTATGTATGACGACATTTCAACCTAAAAATTTAAGTTTTTATCGATTGGATAAACAACACAAAAATGGTTGTCGTTTAGATAACAACAACAGCTGACTTTAACAATAGCGAATATCGTTTCAAAATTTTACTGATAATTTTGCAATTTTCTTTTTTTTTTACAATTCGACTATCGTTAAAAGAAGTTACTGAATCGCGGTACTGAAAAGTTATTAATATCTCCTGAATGGCAATATTTTTTTTTTAAATGTAAACATTTTTAAATGTAAAGATATTTCTAAATTTAAAATTATTATTTCCGACGTTTTGATATGATTTTCTGAAACTCAATTAATATTTTCTAATTTATAATTGGAAATTTTATTTTCAGTTTTTATTATAATTGATATTTTCTTAAATTTGAATGGAAAATTTAAAAAGTGAAATTTTGTATTTATGTGAATAATAATGCTTTATTAATTATAAACAATTTTTAAAAATTAGATGTAATCGCAATCAGATATTTTATAGGTAAAGCAGAATATTAATTCTATATAACTATGTAGAACTGTTTTGTAAGCAAAAAACTCATTGACGAACTCGGTAACTCTATTTTGTAAAGACAACAAAAAGTTAACCCCCCAATCTCATATCACACTGAAATTGTAAAATCGTTGTGTACGTATTATCAACGAAAAATTGTTCGAATTAGTCGAATCCATCGCCATTAAATTTTATGCTCAAACATCTGACTGCAATCTCATTTTTAAAATGTTGTCGAAGCGTAAACTTGAAAAAATTTGTGTACTTCTCTCTCTTATTTTATTTTAAATAGAGTTACCAAGTTTATTATACAGGCACATGTTTGAGGGAAAATGTTTACATTTATTATTATTAGTATTATTTTAATAATAGTTAATAATATTTATGCTCTATAATTAACAAACTTGCGTTTTTGTATGCGCATTTCAAAAAATAAATCATTATAATAGATTTAACAAGTTAAAACTTTAATTACAATTTTACAGAATCCAGTAAATTTGCATTAAATTTATAACAGGGTAACATTAATCATCGTTAGTGTCTGCCACTATTCGCACGAAAAATTTGGTGCCATTAGTGTGACCACTGCGGAAAATGTGTGTGTATTATTAAAAAAAATGTGAGTGTATTGAGTTTTTCGAACTTGCAGTGTGATGTGAGATTGGTGGGTAATATGCCAAACTTATGTTCATATTTGTAAAAGAATAATGAAAAAACGTATGAAATAAAAGACCAACCCGTGTATACTCTTAACATTGTTCTGTATGATATCTAGTTGAAAATATTAACATTCATGTTAAAATAGAAATAACTATTGCAAAGCTAATTAGAACAAACAAAAATTATGGCGGCATCTACTGTGGCATAGTCACGCTGAGCAAAATGAAGTGACACTCTTTAATACAAAAGAAATGTATTTTCCCCACAACAAAATACTGCAGAATTTTATGTAAATAAAATAACCGATTTATTTCTAACATGCAGTTACTATGAATATACATACATACATATATATAATATATGTACATTATTTGTATTATTTAATATGTGTATGTATGTATATTTAAATATTACACACAAAAAATACAACATCAAACGTTATTTTTGTGTTTTTCTCTTTAAATAAATTAATACATAAATTTTTTTGCTAAATTTACATTTGGGCAATTCACAACAGGTGTTGTATATTGTATGTTGTATTGAAATACACAATACATTCATTTGTTGTGAACACTCAGTTGTATTTTCAGATTGTAAAACGCTTTCTTTAGTAATTTTCGATCCAACGAGGAAAGATCGCTTCGTCGCTTCTGCTATTTTGTATAAGAGAAAACACTTGTCAGTGTTTGCTTTTTGGTCGTGAGATATACCCTGCATTTTAATTTATAATGAAAAAAAAAAAATGTTAAATGTTTTGGTTGGTACTGAAAGAGAAAATACATAGATACTAAAAATATAAACATTAATTTTTATATAAATAAACTTATCGATGTATTTGCGTTATTTGCATTATTTGCCATATTTTATTTTATAATTATTTATGCTGATAATATTCTATGTATTTGTTTTATCTTTTTCATAAAAACTGGCATTCACTTGGAACTGATATGTTATGATACAATATACAACATTTACTAAACATAGCAAATGAAGTTGGATCGTGTATCCGATTTTTCAGTGAAAATTACCAACAACAATTTTACACTATTGTAAAGTGATACACGATACAAGAGATACAACGATACATTACCCATTGTGAATTGCCCAATTGTTTTTTTTATTAACAACTAGGTATTTTAGCATTATTTGCTTTAGATGTTGGTGAATTTTTACTCCCTTTATATTAACTCGTAGTGTCTGCTTGTCGAAAAAATTTTGGATCGATTTTTCCCGTGACCCAATCGATCTGAAATTTTGCAGGCAGGCTTGTGGCAATGACAGAAATGATCTAACATATTTTTTTAGTGATGCCAAAACAATGGAAACTTTTAAATTTTTCTACCAGAGTTGATAAAAAAATGTACAAAGGGTTTGTTTTTGTTATATTATTACCATAACGACCACAAAAACAACAAGTCCAGCTATGAAAACAATGCAACATTTAGAATAACAACAAGAACAATATAGAAATATCATGTTTTTCATTTTTTTTTACTTTTTCAGAGATTTCCCTGGACCTGTTCCACCGATTTTAATGATTTTTGAAGTAGAAATCTTTCCATGAATTTGGTGAATCATTCTCACTAAAAATGATCACTGTAGCTGCACTATTGAGGGCGTGATCGTGACAAGAACAACATAGAAAATTATTTTTTTTCAAGACTTTTTTAGTTCTTCATTCAAATCTCGGGCCCTAATTGACCGATTTGGACGATTTTAAATAGCAAACTTCTCAGGATGTTAGTGAATCATTTTTATGTCAACGAGTACCCTAGCTGCCGGATTGATGCCGTCATCGTGATTTCCACAGACGGACAGACGGACATCGCTATATCAACTCCGGTTGTTATAAGGATCACAAATATATAAATTTTATGGGGTCCAAAATTTTTTTTCTAATTATTACAAACGGAATGACAAACTTATATATACCCTCTGCACACTGGAGTGGAGGGTATAACAACTCTACAACAGCAACAATGACAGTCATATATTTTTCAAATAGGAAAAAACTGTTTATGTGTTAGTTTCGGTCATTCCCCAGTATGCATTGAAATATTATTTCTCCAATGTTGGAGAAAAGTTAAGTTCTTAAATTGATGTCAAATGTAATTCTCAACTTGGGTTGAACAATTTTTCTCCTTGTTTGCTTTCAACTTGACATCAAGTTGAGACTTAACATTTTTTCCAATCTTTGATAAACATTTTTACTCTCAATTGGATATCCAACACTTTTCTCCACTTGAGACCAAACATTTTTTCAACTTGAATACGATTTGTGTTAAGTCTGAGATATTATTTAAATATGTCATAAATAATAAATTAAATTAAAAAATGCCAAAAAAGTACAAATAAATCATTGATATATTTTTAATTATTTCTGCTTTTTGTCGAATTTTTCAAAAAATGTACAACTAATTAATTCATTTATTTTTAATTCTAGATTTTAAAAAATGTACATAATATGTACATTTAATGTTAAATATGTACATAGTAATGTTAAATATATAATGAAATTAAATTGAAACATTAAAAAAAGTACATTGTTTTCATTTCTAAAATTAGTATAATATTTTTTAATATGGCAATTCCGTACCTTCCATTTGATACCGATTGGAAATATTTCTTTGCTATCAAGTTGAGAATCACAAATTTCTCAATTTGATAACTATGAAAATCGCCATATAAAAAATGTGCCTTTTAAGTTGAGAAGACTATATTCGAACTATTGAGGGCATTTGAGAATTAACGTTGCAGATTTGAAAAATGTATTTGATCTCAAATGCACCTCAAGTTGATAGCAAACAAAAATGTTTATTGGGACATTTATTGTAGGGTCGTTTGCACACACACAAAAAATAGAAAATAAATTGTCAATAAGCAAAGCAAGTGGCTTCGAAATTCGATGATGCCAGTTAATCATTTTTTGTTCACGCGGAATTTATAATTGGAGGAATTTTTTTCTCGAGAAATGTATTTTCCGTGAGAAAGAAATTCCTTGAGAATATTCAAAATTGGGATGAATAACTTTTAATTGGAACTTTTTAGTCAGAATAAATCATAATTCTAGTTAGATATTGGTTAATATTTAATTTAAAAAAATATTGTGGTGGCATCTACGCAATTATTGAGGCAGTCACGGAAAAATTAAATGCAAGTCTGTTTTTTTTTACTATAACAAAAATGGATTTTCCATTTAACAAAATATGGCAGAATTCTTTATAAATGAAATGCAAAATGGAAAATCAATTCTGTGCTAATTCTTAACAAAATTAATAAAATATATATATGTATTATTATATTTATTAATATTTGTAATTTTATTTGACACAATTTCACACACAGTTTTACAGATCAACTGTTTTAATTAGAAAAAATATTGTGGTGGCATCTACGCAATTATTGAGGCAGTCACGGAAAAAGTAAATGCAAGTCTGTTTTTTTTAATATAACAAAAATGGATTTTCCCTTTAACAAAATATGGCAGAATTCTTTATAAATGAAATGCAAAATGGAAAATCAATTTTGTGCTAATTCTTAACAAAATTAATAAAATATATATATATGTATTATTATATTTATTAATATTTGTAATTTTATTTGACACAATTTCACACACAGTTTTACAGATCAACTGTTTTCAACTGATTTAGAAGTTTTCTGTTTTTGAAACAGTAGTGCCAATTTGTAACATTTTGTGATGTAATGAAAATCGCAGAATAATAAGTTAATACACAATAAAAATATTAATTTTTTAAGTTTTATATACATATTGCAATAAAAAAAACTTTGGTAAATTTACATTGAAGATGGTCAGAAATGAATGAGAAAAAATATATAGACATTTTAGAAAAGCACATTTTATGTTAAACTTTATGCACAAAATATATGGGTTTTTGTTGTTTCGAATTTAACTGTGGCTCTAAGTGAAAAGTTTTAGACCGATCGTATATTACATCTTGAGGATCCTCACCTAATATTTTCAAATATTTTAAATTCTTTTTAACTCATTTAACCTCATTACGAAAATAGTAAAACAGTAAATATGGAAAATCCACGCACCTCAAAAAATTGTTTTCTATGAAATAAATTAAAGACATTTCATATTATACAATTTTCTTTCAAAAATGTATCAATTATTGCAAATTTGAAATTTGACATATAGTATTTGTACATATATTTGTATAGATTTCGCAGTATGAAAAGGACTATTATTTCTTTATTTAGAATATATGTAAGTATTGCTCGCAAAAAAATGCAACATCATGAATGAAACACATAGACGACTGCTGGCAGCAGCATTTGTAGTCGTATAGTCAGCTACTTGATTTTTCTGAATACGACAGCAACATATAATACAAATGCATTTTTATTTAAATATACAATTACTTTTACTTATTTAAAATGCATTAGTACAACGTTAAAATAAATAAATTAGTTTAACGCCTTTTGATTATTAATGGAATTATAGCCTTTCATTTTGCGATTTTTTTTTTTAAACAAAATAAAATATTTCATAGCACTAACTTCTTTTACATATTTTGTTATATTGTCAACACTATTTTTGTTTTGTAGCCAACAAAACACACTTGCAGTTTTTTTTTCTATTTGAAGAACATATGACTGCCATTGTTGATGTTGTAGAGTTGTTTTTTTTTTTTGATTTTGTTTCGTTAACTCTTTTGTATTAAAGCACCTCCAATATATGTATCCATTTTAGTTTGCAAATTCAGTATATTTATAATTTATTACTTACAGCAAAAAATAATAGAAACAATTTTATCAGTTATGCTTACGAAACTATATAAATAGACTTGAAGTTGGCTGCAAAAGCAGTAGCCTGTGTAAAGAACAAGTTAGCGACATGTAACTGTTACTTAACGTGTCAGCCTTTTTTTCACATGAAAAGTATTGGGACGTTCCGGTTACGTTCGGTAACTGTTTTAAATGATTTTCATGTAAAAAAAAACAACTGACTCGTTACGGTTACGGTTAGAAAACATTGACCTTTTATATGTATTATAATGCTATGAATGCATTTATCTTTATTTCATTTTATTTATATATTCTTTTTTTTTGTATTGTATATTATTTTTTTTTTTATTATTATTACTATTTCATTTAATTATTTTTTTCTTTAAATAAATTAATACATAAAAATTTGTTTTTTAAATTATTGGTGAACTTTTACTCCCTTTATTTACTGCCTTTATATTAACTGGTAGTGTCTGCTTGTCGACAAAATTTTGGATCGATTTTTAGCCCCTTTCCCGTGAGCCAATCGATCTGAAATTTTGCATGCAGGCTCGTGGCAATGACAGAAATGATCTAACAAATTTTTTTAGTGATGCCAAAACAATGGAAACTTTTAAAATTTTCTACCAGAGTTCACAAAAAAATGTACAAAGGGTTTGTTTTTATTATATTATTACCACAACGACCACAAAAACAACAAGTCCAGCTATGACAACAATGCAACATTTAGAATAACAACAGCAACAATATGGAAACATCATGTTTTTCATTTTTTTTTTAATTTTTCATAGATTTACCTGGACCTTTTCCACCGATTTTAATGATTTTTGAAGTAGAAATCTTCCCATGAATTTGGTGAATCATCCTCACTAAAAATTATCACCCTAGCTATCCTATTGAGGGCGTGATCGTGACAAGAACAACATAGAAAATTATATTTTTTCAAGACTTTTTTTAGTTCTTCATTCAAATCTCGGGCCCTAACCGACCGATTTGGACGATTTTAAATAGCAAACTTTTCAGGATGTTAATGAATCATTTTTTATGCCAACGAGCACCCTAGCTGCCCGATTGATGCCGTCATCGTGATTTCCACAGACGGACAGACGGACAGACGGACATCGCTATATCAACTCCGGTTGTTATAAGGATCACAAATATATATATTTTATGGCGTTCAAATTTTTTTTCTAATTATTACAAACGGAATGACAAACTTATATATACCCTCTGCACACTGGAGTGGAGGGTATAAAAATGAATTAATTAGTTGTACATTTTTTGAAAAATTCGACAAAAAGCAGAAATAATTAAAAATATATCAATGATTTATTTGTACTTTTTTGGCATTTTTTAATTTAATTTATTATTTATGACATATTTAAATAATATCTCAGACTTAACACAAATCGTATTCAAGTTGAAAAAATGTTTGGTCTCAAGTGGAGAAAAGTGTTGGATATCCAATTGAGAGTAAAAATGTTTCTCAAAGATTGGAAAAAATGTTAAGTCTCAACTTGATGTCAAGTTGAAAGCAAACAAGGAGAAAAATTGTTCAACCCAAGTTGAGAATTACATATGACATCAATTTAAGAACTTAACTTTTCTCCAACATTGGAGAAATAATATTTCAATGCATACTGGGGAATGACCAAAACTAACACATAAACAGTTTTTTCCTATTTGAAAAACATATGACTGTCATTGTTGCTGTTGTAGAGTTGTTATACCCTCCACTCCAGTGTGCAGAGGGTATATATAAGTTTGTCATTCCGTTTGTAATAATTAGAAAAAAAATTTTGGACCCCATAAAATTTATATATTTGTGATCCTTATAACAACCGGAGTTGATATAGTGATGTCCGTCTGTCCGTCTGTGGAAATCATGATGACGGCATCAATCCGGCAGCTAGGGTACTCGTTGACATAAAAATGATTCACTAACATCCTGAGAAGTTTGCTATTTAAAATCGTCCAAATCGGTCGATTAGGGCCCGAGATTTGAATGAAGAACTAAAAAAGTCTTGAAAAAAAAATAATTTTCTATGTTGTTCTTGTCACGATCACGCCCTCAATAGTGCAGCTACAGTGATCATTTTTAGTGAGAATGATTCACCAAATTCATGGAAAGATTTCTACTTCAAAAATCATTAAAATCGGTGGAACAGGTCCAGGGAAATCTCTGAAAAAGTAAAAAAAAAATGAAAAACATGATATTTCTATATTGTTCTTGTTGTTATTCTAAATGTTGCATTGTTTTCATAGCTGGACTTGTTGTTTTTGTGGTCGTTATGGTAATAATATAACAAAAACAAACCCTTTGTACATTTTTTTATCAACTCTGGTAGAAAAATTTAAAAGTTTCCATTGTTTTGGCATCACTAAAAAAATATGTTAGATCATTTCTGTCATTGCCACAAGCCTGCCTGCAAAATTTCAGATCGATTGGGTCACGGGAAAGTGGTTAAAATCGATCCAAAATTTTTTCGACAAGCAGACACTACGAGTTAATATAAAGGGGGTAAAAATTCACCAACATCTAAAGCAAATAATGCTAAAATACCTAGTTGTTAATAAAAAAAACAATTGGGCAATTCACAATGGGTAATGTATCGTTGTATCTCTTGTATCGTGTATCACTTTACAATAGTGTAAAATTGTTGTTGGTAATTTTCACTGAAAAATCTGATACACGATCCAACTTCATTTGCTATGTTTAGTAAATGTTGTATATTGTATCATAACATATCAGTTCCAAGTGAATGCCAGTTTTTATGAAAAAGAAAAAACAAATACATAGAATATTATCAGCATAAATAATTATAAAATAAAATATGGCAAATAATGCAAATAACGCAAATACATCGATAAGTTTATTTATATAAAAATTAATGTTTATATTTTTAGTATGTATTTTCTCTTTCAGTACCAACCAAAACATTTAACATTTTTTTTTTTTCATTATAAATTAAAATGCAAGAGGTACGTAACTAAAACTCCAGGGTATATCTCACGACCAAAAAGCAAACACTGACAAGTGTTTTCTCTTATACAAAATAGCAGAAGCGACGAAGCGATCTTTCCTCGAAAATTACTAAAGAAAGCGTTTTACAATATGAAAATACAACTGAGTGTTCACAACAAATGATTGTATTGTGTATTTCAATACAACATACAATATACAACACCTGTTGTGAATTGCCCAAATGTAAATTTAGCAAAAAAATTTATGTATTAATTTATTTAAAGAGAAAAACACAAAAATAACGTTTGATGTTGTATTTTTTGTGTGTAATATTTAAATATACATACATACACATATTAAATAATACAAATAATGTACATATATTATATATATGTATGTATGTATATTCATAGTAACTGCATATTAGAAATAAATCGGTTATTTTATTTACATAAAATTCTGCAGTATTTTGTTGTGGGGAAAATACATTTCTTTTGTATTAACAGAGTGTCACTTCATTTTGCTCAGCGTGACTATGCCACAGTAGATGCCGCCATAATTTTTGTTTGTTCTAATTATACCCTATACCACTATGTGGTTTGGGTATAATGACTTTGTGCTGCTGTTTGTAACAACCAAAAATATTTGACCTACACCCATCTTTAATTATACCGATCGAATCAGAATCACTATCTGATTCGATTTAATGGTGTCCGTCCGTCCGTCCGTCCGTCCGTCTGTGTGTCCATGTAAAGCTTGTAATCAAACTGCAGGTCGCAAATATGAATATATTTTGATGAAATTTGGTATTTATTCTTTTATCGGCCATGGGATGAACGCTATTGAAATTGGTGAGAATCGGTCCATGTTCAGACCTAGCCCCCATACAAATTACCCATATGAAATCGACATAAATTGCCATAAGATCCAAATTGTCATATAGATCTTACTCAAATAGGGTTTGTATGCGTTCACTACATCCATTAATGAGTAGTCCAAAAATGATCCCTTTGACCCCATATAGAGCTGCTTCCCGATCTTCACTTAAATCTATTAAAAAACAAAAATATTGCACTGATTCTTCTCAAATTTTGTTTGTATATATTTTTGCAAAATACAAGAGACTTTACCAAACGTGATCAGAATCGGTCCATTTTTGGACCTAGTCCTTATATAGATATAGCATCCGATATTAACTTTTTCATATTTGCAGCCAAAAAAATTAATAAAATCCCACTCAAATTTGGTTTTGGTTATTTTCTATGTCCAGTTAGTTGGGCCTAAGAGATAGGGTTTCTAAACGCATGGTATAGGGTATCGTATAGTCGGTCTAGACCGACTATAATTTTCTTACTTGTTAGCTTTGCAATAGTTATTTCTATTTTAACATGAATGTTAATATTTTCAACTAGATATCATACAGAACAATGTTAAGAGTATACACGGGTTGGTCTTTTATTTCATACGTTTTTTCATTATTCTTTTACAAATATGAACATAAGTTTGGCATATTACCCACCAATCTCACATCACACTGCAAGTTCGAAAAACTCAATACACTCACATTTTTTTTACTAATACACACACATTTTCCGCAGTGGTTACACTAATGGCACCAAATATTTCGTGCGAATAGTGGCAGACACTAACGATGATTAATGTTACCCTGTTATAAATTTAATGCAAATTTACTGGATCCTGTAAAATTGTAATTAAAGTTTTAACTTGTTAAATCTATTATAATGATTTATTTTTTGAAATGCGCATACAAAAACGTTTGTTAATTATAGAGCATAAATATTATTAACTATTATTAAAATAATACTAATAATAATAAATGTAAACATTTTCCCTCAAACATGTGCCTGTATAATAAACTTGGTAACTCTACTTAAAATAAAATAAGAGAGAGAAGTATACAAATTTTTTCAAGTTTACGCTTCGACAACATTTTAAAAATGAGATTGCAGTCAGATGTTTGAGCATAAAATTTAATGGCGATGGATTCGACTAATTCGAACAATTTTTCGTTGATAATACGTACACAACGATTTTACAATTTCAGCGTGATGTGAGATTGGGGGGTTAACTTTTTGTTGTCTTTACAAAATAGAGTTACCGAGTTCGTCAATGAGTTTTTTGCTTACAAAACAGTTCTACATAGTTATATAGAATTATTATTCTGCTTTACCTATAAAATATCTGATTGCGATTACATCTAATTTTTAAAAATTGTTTATAATTAATAAAGCATTATTATTCACATAAATACAAAATTTCACTTTTTAAATTTTCCATTCAAATTTAAGAAAATATCAATTATAATAAAAACTGAAAATAAAATTTCCAATTATAAATTAGAAAATATTAATTGAGTTTCAGAAAATCATATCAAAACGTCGGAAATAATAATTTTAAATTTAGAAATATCTTTACATTTAAAAATGTTTACATTTAAAAAAAATATTGCCATTCAGGAGATATTAATAACTTTTCAGTACCGCGATTCAGTAACTTCTTTTAACGATAGTCGAATTGTAAAAAAAAAGAAAATTGCAAAATTATCAGTAAAATTTTGAAACGATATTCGCTATTGTTAAAGTCAGCTGTTGTTGTTATCTAAACGACAACCATTTTTGTGTTGTTTATCCAATCGATAAAAACTTAAATTTTTAGGTTGAAATGTCGTCATACATAAATAAAAATCATGAAATAGTGAAAATATTTTGCTTTAATTAAAAAACTTTTTTATATAAATAAAAAAATGAAATAGCATATTCAATTCATTATTTCATTTTCAAATAAATAAACAGAAATATTAGTAAAAAAAAATAAAGATATTAAACATAAACATAAAATCATCCTGTCAAACACGAAGTAATTTGTTTTTTTCTATTCTTTGTGTTTTTCGCTTATTTTGACAGAGATGCCACTCCTTTACAATTTAAATAAATAGAAAAACAGATTTGTCGATATTAATTTAAATTCAATGAATTTAAGAAAACCTCAAATGATATTTAAGAATTGCTAACATAAAAATTGTTACATAAGTAAACGTAATTTTATGAGAATGTTATTTTTTATATATAAATTTTCACAATTTTTTTTGGATGAAAATTTGAAGTTTTTCAGAAAATAAAGATAACATTAAATTATTTTATTTAAAATGTTTGGGACTTTTCGTTTTTTGCGTTTTTCATCCCTAATTTGATTATTTATTATTATAAATTTATTCTCTATGTTTTCAAAATATGGCAATATTTTAAAAAAAAGTTGAGAGTTTTTTTTTTGGTTATTATTTTGTTACTCCATCCGACCTATATGGCCACAATGAAGAAATATTTGGCCAGTTAAAAGAAACTATACAGCCATCTCCAATTAGCATGATTTAATGCATATAGCCACTCTACACAACCATTACCTTTGCAATGGAGGTTAGGGCGAGCTATTTAATTAGCAAAAACTAAATTAAACGAGAAGTTATGTCATATAACCGGAAACGCATGCATATAGGTATATAACCAAAATGCATGCCGATCAGCAACCACGATGACCAAAAAGCAAACACCGAAATAAATCCGAAATAATAGAAAAGAAGAAAACCAACCCAAAGAATTTGCTGAAATAATTTGGTATTAAGTTTAACAAATTGTTTACTTTTTCATTTACATTTATTATCAAGACTCAAACCGAGGTGGAGGGTATCAAAGATTCGGCACAGCCGAATTTAACACTCTTACTTGTTTTAATATAAGCTTGTTGTTTTTTGTTTCTCAGGACTATGTCCAGTTGTTTTCTTTTGTTTTTCAGAACTATGTCCAGTTGTTTTGTTTTTTTTTTTTGTTCTTCAGGGATATGTCCAGTTGTCACTTAATTTACGTTGGGCGCCAATTATTTAAAACAACGCCTTTGCTGTTTATTTTGCCAAAACTAATTGGTCTTCTTTATTTAAAGTTTAATTTCTTAAAATTACACATTAATTTCCAACTATGTTGGCTTTACTTAAACTTAAACTACCCTAGTTTGTTTACGTTACTAGTTATGCAAAGTTGAGCGACAGGTATCCACTAACTATAAAGATTTCCACAACCTTCTTTTTAGCCAAACAATTATAATGAAAAAATGCTTACTATCACACTTCGTGTGAATGGAATTTACAAAATAAAATTGCAACGCAATGTCTTTGCGAAATAAATAATTTTATTTTGTTATTTTGCACCGCGCGTGGAGCGCTAATTTTGGAGAAATGTTTACCGTTGCATTTCCTGTATTGCAAAATTGGATTTCAATTTTGCAGAAGTTTTAACCATTGCATTCTTTTAGTAAGGTAAAATTTATTTTATGTTAAGTTGTACTCTTGTACCTTAACTTATATTATGTATATTGCAAGAAAAAATACGGGTCTTATTATAATTATACTAGCAGAACCGAGCCCTCGAAATTCGAATGCAAATTCTAGGAAATTTTATTTTATCATTCAATTTATTTCTTTCAATGTTTTAAATCTATTTAATTCATTAAGTTTATTTCATTATAAATATTTGTTAAACACACATAAATAAAGGCCACCTTGTATGCCGCCTAAAGGTATTCAAATTTTAGGCAATTCATAATTCAACACAGGGTATGTGTTATGCAATTATTGTAATGAAATCTGTACGTTAACTTTCGTGTTGCATAATGTAAATTTGATTGTGCACACAAGAAAGAGCTTGATCCACTGAGTGTTCTAAGACTTGTGTCAACAGCCTACGTTAATTAGAACTCTAGTTATAGAGGTTTGAGTGAAGGAAAATGTTGAAAAAAACTTGAAAAATTGAATGTAAAGTTGATTGTGCACGCATAACTTTCCTCAAACACAACAAAATTAAGCAGTTAATAGCTGAAAAGGAAGATCTTGATCCACTGATTGTTCCAAGGGTGAAACGATCAAGATCCATTCATTAGAAGAGGAGCTATGAGAATTCGAATTGCTTGAGTGAATGTGTCCCATAAGAAATGTACAGGGAAGAATCGCGTTTGAGTATAACTTGAGTAAGGTGGGAGTTGATTAAATTTCAATGATTGATGACATATATCTGTGTCTAAATACCTTTCATTAAAAAAAAAATGAAGGAAACCGGCCGGATAGAACGGCCAGACGGACTGACTTTAGTTTTCATAAATTTTTTTAATATATGTATAAGATATGTTTATGAAAAAATTAAAGCACAACTATTTAAAAAATGGCAACGAAACATTATTAGTAATTTAAATGATAAGTTTTAATTATATGTTCTAGTTTTTTTATTAAGATTTATATTTGTGTTTATATTGTTTAAACTTTTTTTCTTAATGTGATTTTTTATAAGATAAATTTAGTTGCAAAAACATTTTCACAAACGGAGTGTTGATTCGCGAATTTATCGATAGATTTCGTGCAAATCTCGGCTATTGTCAATATTTTAACTTGCAAAAAGTGCAACCGTGTTTCTGTATTTCTTCGGTTTGTAATTAAAATACAGTTGCAATATTAACTGCTAAAAAAATTGAAAACATAAAGCAAACAGAATTGTTAGGTAATAAAGTTAAAGTAAATGCAAATTATACTAAAGTGGATCACCTAAAATCGCAAAATTTGGAGCGAAATAAAGCAACTGCAGCATGAAAAGGGTCACCAATAAATAATATACCTACAAGAGCATATCCAAAGGAACAATATCGTGTTCACGGATATTCCATCGAACGCTTCCATGGAAAATGCCGTTATTGTGTTCTAGATCGACCTAAAATTTGCTTAATAAATGTGTTTGATAGCTACCAGAAAGTTATACGCGAAAGAAGATAACTTGAGGAAATTAGCACAACAGGAACAGTTAGGGATCTTAAAAAACACAAGAAGGTTAACAGACAACAAATATTATTAGAAGATATAATATATAAAATACATAATTTAAAGAATTTTACATACGGCTTTGACATTGTCGTTAACCGGGTGTCTGGAAGTAATACGATCCGGTTCTAGGACATGTCAATTTACGTGGCCATGCCATTGGTTGACCTGTCACAGAACTAATACTAAACATGTCGGAAGCTGCCAATTCAATCAAACAGGGCAGGTTACAAGCGGCCCATAATACATAACTTCAATATAACCCTGAAATGGTTATTGTTGTTTTTATATATTTTTTCATTTACTAAATCTATATACAGTGGTTCACAGCTTATTTCAACCATTTAAAATATTTAACTGAGTATAACTTCTACGCAAAACATAAATTCGGAACTATTGAGATGTAGTTTTATAAATATCACAATTTAAATAGTGGTTTCCTAAATTAACTAGAACAGAAAACGTAGTTATGATGCTGCCTACACACGATGCAACCGGTTGAAGCAATGGTTGTAGCAACAATGATATACACGTAGCAACGGTTGCCTCAACCAACGAAAAATATCAAAACTTCTTGATATTTCTGGCTAATTGAGGCAACCGTTGATACGTGTGTATCATTGTTGCTACAACCATTGCTTCAACCGGTTGCATCGTGTGTAGCTAGCATGACACTCAAGTTTACATCACATCGGAGAACTTTTACGACCGCACTATTTCTTCGAATAGCGGTACATTGTCATGAGTATTCTTTGTTTTCATGTTCGCAATGATTTAGATAAGTTTTTAGTATATTTTCGTCAGTCAAATGGTACACAAGCGGATTTTTTTTACAATGGGAAATCGTACTATCAGAGAACAGCGAGAATTTGTCATCAGCCATTTCAAAAGCGGCCACTCGCGCTAAAAAATAGTTGAATGGTCCAAGTGATTCTACAGTGCAAAGCATATCTCGCTTTGTGCGTCAAAATAAGATTCATAATAAGGGCAGAAAAGCTCCCAACAAAATTTTTAATGACACTGACGAGCGCTACATCGTTCGAAAAAATAAGGGAAAACCCAAAGTTATCTGCTCCAAAGCAGATGGTCAAACATATATATGGCGTAAACCAAATACAGAGCACAAAAACTTAAAGGCTACAGTCAAACACGGCGGCAGCGTCATAGTTTGGGCCTGTATGTCAGCAGCCGTGTGTTTTAATGAATTAAAAACAGTTAATATAAAATGTCCGTAAATGCATATCAAATGTATATGTAAGAAAAAATCATACTTCCTAACAGTTTAATTTGTCCAAGTGTCGGTTAGACACCTCATCATTCGTGTCATTAGTAATATAAAGACAGCTTACGCTGTTGTTGCCTTTCTTATTCACGCAATAGGGGCTTCTAATGGTCCGTGCAAATACTATGGTGCTGTTTTACGTCTTTTTTGGTGGTGAACAATTAAAACTCGTCGTTTGCAACATGGTTGAACATTAAAAAACTCTGGAGGTTAATTACTGAATAAAGATCCATTCGTGGACTAACTTGTCAATGTTTGTTTTTTTGCACAGACATTTTTAACATAAGAATTCGAAAAATATTCCAAAAAGTATAAGTTATTGTTAAAAATTTATTGTATTAAAGTTTTTTATATTTAACTTCATATATTTACAGATGTTTTCCAAACCATTTGTGGTCTACAGGAGACAACCATCTATGACATCCACTCAAATTATTTTGTATAACATATTTCATTGTAAAGTAATTCTGGTTAGATTCAATCAATTTCTGTTCTTCTAAGTTCCTACTCTCAAGCATTTGCTGTGAAACCACTTCGGCTTTTAAAGGTAATATATTACATACTAATTGCAAAAATGGCTTTACTTCAGCAAATTCACATTTTCCTGCAATTTCTAAAATCACTCGACCTGCTTTTACAGGCGTTACGTAATGGTCAATAGCTCCCTTTCCACCACCCATCCGTTGTCCTTGGCCTTTCTTCGTAATTGGTTGCCATGGAGCAGGTACTCTCCAAATAGCAAACATTCTGTTAATGTCCATTTTGCGACCAATTGTGAGACGCAACATTTCAAAATGACCCCACCGTAAACGGCCACCACCGGTTGCAATTATGCCGTACTGTTTGTGCAACAAGGTATTATGTATTATTTCTGGTCCTCTCATGAATTTTAATTTTTTTTGCATTTTTGGAGGACGAAGGTTAGGCGGATACTGAGGTGCTCTATCCATAATCCGCAACTTTGGTCTCTCTACCTTTTCAAAATCTGAAAATATTTGTTAATAATAATGTATTAAAGATATGTAACATTCACATACCATTATATTTAAGAGGTGCAGCAAAGTACTTTAGCCCAGAAACCTTCAGACTGTGATCAACAATACCTACAAAACATAATTTATTAATATTCTTTATTAACTTGGTAATACTCACTTTGGTTGGTACAAGATAATAATTTTGCGCACCGTAACATTTTAACTAAAACAATCTGATGTTCAACAAGACTTCCAATCTTATTTCCTTGATAAACCAAACCAATGTTATGTGAAACTTATTTTTTGTGTTAATATAAAATTTGATAAAATTTTGTAGTTGAAGTTATTAATATATAATAGTATTAATCGAAGCATGTCGATAGTACTATCGCTAGTATAACATAATTGCAAGTTCTAAAAATAAATAAAAGTGGTAACGCGATTTTAAAAGAATTTGGGAATAAAAGTAAGCATTACGTAGAAAATATAAGGTCACACCAAATATATTGTTATTTTGAACAATGGTTTCGAATTTTTAAATAAAATAAAACTTGTTGCTCAACCAAATAAGAAATATATTTTTTACATAAAAAGATAAAAAAGATTTGACTTAAAAAAGAGGAACCGTTCTTTACTTTACAAAAGGTTACAGTGAAGTTCATAAAAGAGAACAGCTTTAAAAAATTCGTTAAATTAAGAATAAAACTGAACAAAATTACTTATTAATAGCACTTGGTGTTAAATCTCAGTTCGAATCTTATTCTCTTTACGAACGGTCGTGCAAATAATTAAAGAGTACTACAATTTAAAAATAAAACAAGTGTATATTTTTGTTTTTGTAATTGCCTAATATTGATTTCATTTGAGCTCACGTGGTAGTCAATTCATCTTCAAAACAGTAATAAAAATTTAGCGATGGCTTAAGAGGCCAAACCTGTATAAAAAAATCATGTGAGTCCGATCACAGGGGAGATGTGTAAACATCTAAGATTTTTATGGCATTTTGCAATATGGAACAGAAAGCGTCATATATGTATCACTTATAGCAAACAAGCAGGGGATCTGCTAATATAAAAATATTTATTATTATTAATTATTTCAACAGGTTAATTTTAAAATTTTTATTTTTCATTTTTCGTTTTTAATTTTTTATTTTTCATTTTTTATTTTGCATTTTTATTTTTTTTTTCATTTCCCATATATTTAATTTTTTTTCTCATGCATTTATTTATAGGATCTTCACATAGTGAGCTAACAATAATTATTCAAATCTTAGAACTAATACTTAACTTATTAAATCCGGCCATACCAGACAAAATTTAATGTTTCTACATAAATTCGAAATAAATAAATATTCATTGGCTTAGATAACCTCAAGCATTTATTATAAGATCTGCAGTGTCTCTCCTTCTTAGGCGTTGCGATTGTTGAGAAGGTCACGTGCTAACAGATTCGGATGAGTTTCTAGTTTTTTCAAGTAGCTTGAACAGTTTTTCATAATTTCGACTTTAACTAGGGGTTCGTTTAATTCTCTATGCAATTGTGAGTTTCTCACATACCATGGGGCGCGGACAATCAATTTTAAGATCTTATGTTGCCATCTTTGTATTTTCTCTATAATAGAAGCTGAATCGATTCCCCATAACTGTATACCGTATAACCAAATGGGTTTCATGATTGAATTATAAATCAATAACTTGCAATCAAGACTTAGCTTTGAATTTCTGCCAATTAGCCACGTAAGTTGAACTAATTTTAATTTTATTTGTGTTAATTTTGATTCTATGTGATTGTTCCAAGTAAGTTGGCGGTCAAGTTGAAGTCGCAAATATTTTACATCGGAATGTTGCGGAATTTTCTGATTGTTTATTCGGGTTTGAGGGCATGTTTCTCTTCTGAGCGTAAAAGTAACGTGGATAAATTTTTTATTCTTATTTTCCACCTGCGTAACCAGTACTCCAATTGAAAACAAGTAAGAAAATTATAGTCACTCTAGACGAACTATACGATACCCTATACCATGCGTTTAGAGACCCTATCTCTTAGGCCCAACTAATTGGATATAGAAAATAAGCATAAACCAAATTTGAGTGGCATTTTTATTATTTTTTTTGGCTGCAAATATAAAAAAGTTCATATCGGATGCTATGTCTATATGGGGATAAGGTCCAAAAATGGCCCGATCCTGACCATGGTTGGTAAAGTCTCTTGTATTTTCCGAAAATGTATACAAACAAAATTTGAGATGAATCAGAGCAATATTTTTGTTTTTTTGATAGATTTAAGTGAAGATCGGGAAGCAGCTCTATATGGGGCCTATGACCAAGAGTTGTCCCATAGGGACCGTTTTTGGACTATTCATTAATGGATGTAATAAACACATACAACCCCAATTTGACTAAGATCTATACGACAATTTGGATCTTATGGCAATTTATGTCGATTTTATAGTGGTCATTTGTATGGGGGCTAGGTTGTTACGGATTTTCTTTTTTTGGCGTATAAATACAACCCTGCCTCCAATTATCCGATTACCTCAAAAATGCAACCCTGTATGGTCAACATGGTTAATTTTCATTATATTCGCGTTTGTTTTATGGCACGATAATCCCGTTATATCCTTTGACCAATGGGATCGTGACAACTAGCAAGAAAAAATTTAAGAAGAAAAGGAGAGACAAAAGTAGATATAAAAAAGAAGACACGCGGCGTCTAGTTATCAGTTGACAGTAATGGTATCGTGCGGTCGAAACACGCTGGAAGAATTACCGAAAAAAAATAACTAATTAAAAGAGTGTGTTAAAAAAAAAATTAAAGAACTTAAAAACTGAACTTGGAATATAAAAAAAAAGAACAAAAATTTGTGGAAATTTTGAATTGTATATGTATTTATTTGAAGAATTAATGAAACTGTAAAATAATTAAAAGTTGAGCTGTTAATATAAAAACTGAAAATAAAAAGTGGTAAAGTTTGTGAAAATAAGGCATTCAATTGAAAAATTAACAAAAGGCACAATAATTAAGAATTGTAATGTAAATATAAAAAACTGAAAAGACAATATAAAGTAAAGTTTTTGAAAATTATGTATTTATTTGAAGAACTAATGAAACTGTAAAATAATTAAAAGTTAAACTGTTTAAAACTGAAAACTGTATAAAAAAAAAAACTGAAAACTGTATAAAAACTGAAAATAAAAAGTAGCAAAGTTTGTGAAAATTATGTATATCTTTGAATAATTAATGAAAATGTAAAATAATTAAAAGTTTAACTGTTAATATAAAAACTGAAAATAAAAAGTAGCAAAGTTTGTGAAAATTATGTATATCTTTGAAGAATTAATGAAAATGTAAAAATACTTAAAAGTTAAACTGTTAATATAAAAACTGAAAATAAAAAGTAGTAAAGTTTATAAAAAAAAATTATGCGTTTAATTAAAGAATTAACGAAACTGAAAAAAGTTTAAAAGTTGAACTGTAAATATAGAAACTGAAAAGAATGTTTGATATGCTCAATCAGAAGTGGTATAAAAACTCTGCAACTTGTAAAAGCCAAGATGGACAAAACACGATGGAGCTAATTCCGCAGCAGTGCAGCCATTACCGACTAACTACCACCACAGCGACGGAGTCTCAGCGTAAATATATTAAAAAAAAAAAAAAAAAAACACGAAAAAGATTAACTCAATTTTTTTATACCTACCTATATATATATATATTACATTTATCCTATTACTATTACCAAAAATCAAAAAAAAAAAAAAAAAATTAATTACCTTACCTTTTTCATATACTTACCACTCCTTATGTTTAAAACCAAACCAAAAAATTAAATTGCCTTAAATTTATACAAATACTTACCTATATATTTACTCCATTTATAATACTATTATACTTACCTTATTATACTTACCTTATACTTGAAATTACAGAGAAAACAAAAAAAAAATAAAATAATAGAATCATTCTAGACCCTTCCATGTATTTCCATTCCATTTATAAAATGACCAAATTACTTACTATTAAATAAAAGTTATAATTATACATCTAACATGATGAAACCCTAATTTTTTTATTTGAGATGAAGGCTAACAAAGAGCAGGTATGTGTAAATAGAGTATCGACGAATACCGCAGTTCCCCTACTTTGGAAAAATTTCAGTATCGATTCCTCTCCTCACTTACTACATTTAGCAAATTAATTTCTACTTTTTTTCCTTTTCTTTGTTTTGGTTTTTACATCTGAAAGGCAAAAATAAAATTTTTTTATGTTTACGCGGCGACAAATTAGGGTCAAGAACCAAACCAACATGGCAGAGCTAGCCGGACCATCTCTTATGCCTTTCACTTCCCTTTTATTTTTGTTATTTTTACAAACTAAGTTTGTTGAATAATAAATAATTTGTTGTCGAATTAGACCGCGCGTAACATAAATGGCGCCCAACGGAAAGCTACCTTTAGGTAGCCTAATGAAATTCAGTGCAGTAGTAGATCTAACAAAAAAAAAAAAATTTTTTTTTAAAGAAAAATTGCTTAGAAAATAATTTAATAAAAAAAAAAAATAAGACGGCGAAATCAATGCCAGACAATTGTTTTAAAATAAACCCAAATTCTAAACCAATTTTCAATCAAAACATTTTTTTTATACGTGCGATGAATCGATGCTGAAAGTTTACCAACATTTTTTTTTGCAAACTTTTCGGAATGTGAGTCTTTAATGTTGAAATTAAGTAGGTATATTATGTCATACCACCTTCCCAATAGTTAGGAAAATTCTCTTTAAATTTAACATCAAATTCATATCTTGTTTTCAGAAGTTCTATCAGTTAAGCTTTATAAGATTATAATTCTTTTATGTATTGACGGTAGAAAATTTGAGGCACGCGTATGGGTTACGGCTCCCTTAAAAAATTTACTAAGCCACAATTTTTTCATACTTCTCATTGAAATATTAGTTTTGCGGTACAATTTAGGAGAACCTCAGTGAACTTGGCTTTAAGCTTAACACCCTATATAAGGAGAAACATATTTAAAAAAAATTTTTTTTTATTTTTTTTTTTTCAAATCAGACTGTTTCATATTTGAATATTAGATGAGGCAGAATCATTGTTGAAAACGTTTTATACAAGCCGGTATAAACCCGTCACAAAACGTTATACATAGCGGTATAAAACTAAAACTCTATTTACCTATATCCCTCAAAAGTTAGCTGGATTCTCAAAATTTTTATAACTGATATTTCCAAATATTTAATACATTACTTTTCTTTAATTCCCTAACAAAGAATTATCTAATTAAATTGGTTTATTCTACAGATTTTTTATTCTTTTTACTGATAAATTGGTTTCAGATTACTAAAATCTACTTCAGTTCTAAAAGAAGAAAATTTTTGATTGGACTTTGCACAATTTTGTTTCAAACTTTACATTTTTATTTAAATTAATTTTTTTTTATTATTGTTCTTCATATTGAAAAAAAAAAAAATAATAATAAAGTACAACTGGGTTTTGTTGTACGAACGAGAATTGACGTTCTAACATAAATTGGTTAAATTTTCACAAATTTTTGGTTTTTTTTTTATTCGTTTCACGATTTTTATTTATTGTTTGGGCAAGAAGTTTGTCGACGGTCTATGTATAGTATGAGCATTCTTACGCGTAGTTCGGCTCGCGGTTCGAAAAATAGCTCAAACTCACCCAGAGGTAGGGGCAGACCTTTAAATACAACTAAATCGTTAGAAGATCTTCTTATCCCTTCTCAGACGTAACCTAAAGTAGTTCACTCACCTCCACGTAGCTCGAGTGCTTCAGTTGTCAGTAACATTTTACCATCCTTTACCTCGGAACATCCCAATAGTATTCTTACTCAGCAACAGGAAAAATTATCTGACCTTTCTAAATTAAGTCAAAGTTCCTTACAAGACTTTTTTCAACCTACCGGTTTTATCGATAATCAAAATCAGTTGCACACTTGCTTCAATATGGCTTCGTCCAATGATAAGGTACCTCCTAATCAGCCAAGTGCGGCCGAAAATGCTGAAAAAACTAACGATTTGATAGCCATGGTGCAACAAGCCATTCGATCAACTCAAGATGAGTTCAGATCAGAACTTAACTCGTTAAAAGCCACTATTTCTCATTTGACCCAAATCCCACATTCTTCTGGAAACCCACCTATAAATGGCCAGTACGAAAACATTCACAATAATGAACCATCATACACTGCACCCGAAGGTATGATCCAGCCACCAATGTTTCATAGATCAACTAAAGTAGACTTGGAAAAATGGAAAGTTTCATTTGATGGTACAGGAGACGTTTCTGACTTCCTATTTAAAATTGATACCCTTATGAAAAGATCTCGTTGTTCTAATGAATATTTACTTTCAAATTTCCAAATCTTCCTTAGCGGAAAGGCCGAAAAATGGTACTGGGATTTCATGAAACAAGATAGTGCCCCTTCGTATCCCTTTCTTCAATATAGCTTAACCCAAGAATTTGGTACTTTAGAAACGGATCACGATATTTTACTGAAAATTCACATGCGAAAACAGCAACCAAAAGAATCATATGATGATTTCCATTGCTCAATCATTTCTATGAATTCTCGAATGAAGGAACCTATAAGTGAAGCCAAGCTTATAGATATATTGAAGAAAAACGTTAATTCTAACCTTAAGTTATTGTTATTTAATACTAACCCTAGGGGTCTACACTCTTTAAAAGATTTTGCCCGGAATGCAGAAATGGTTCTTAGTGAAACCAAAGTCTCCCTACCGGTCACAAACACAAAATTTACACGCCATGTCAATGAAATAGAAATTGATTCTGTAGAGGAAGATGATAGTGAAGTAGAGAACGACCCACAGATAGATGCAATCCAATTTTCACGTCGCAATACGAAACCAGATTATTCTAAAATCAAATGTTGGAATTGCTTATCCCTGGGACATTCTTACATTTATTGCCCTGAGGAAATTAGGAACATCTTTTGTTACAAGTGTGGTGAACGCGGTGTAGTTACCACAAGGTGCAAAAATCAACATCTGGGAAACCGGAAACGGAGCGAGATGGCCACCGGGGACTCTCGTTCCCAGACATTAACCCCGAGTTCCTAATCGATCGAACGAGGAATCTTCCACAGGAAGATGAATCTAGATCACAGCTCTCGAAAAAACTTTCAGATAACAGATAACAGACCCTGTACACCTCGCCCTCCATTTGCGACAATTTCCAGAAAAGTCTTGAAATGTAGGCTTCGCTTCAAGAAAAGAAAAGCTTTTCGTAAGATAATAGAATCTTCCTCATTGTGTGTCACAGAAGATGAAATGTTAAATTTTAGGCAAAAACATTTTTGGCTTACTGGACTCAGGGGCCAGGGTTTCTGTGTTAGGCAAAAATAGTTTGGATTTTGTTAAATTACACAATATACATTTAAGACCTTTTCGATCCTTTATATCAACAGCTGATGGCTCCAAAAATACCGTTTTAGGGCATTGCAAACTACCCGTTCTGTATAAAGGCGTTACCAAAGATATAGATTTTTATATTGTACCCTCGTTGACCCAAGAAGCTTATTTAGGATTAGACTTTTGGCGAAATTTCGCTATTGCTCCAAATATTATACCTACCTTAGAATCTTTAGATCTCGAACCTTCAGAAAATAAGGACCTACTGTTTCATGATTTAACGCCTGAGCAAAAACTACAGCTGGAATCAGTAGTCTTTCAATTTCCGTCTTTTGAAAATTTGGGCCTTGGTTGCACAAACCTTTTGGAACACCACATCGACACTGGTGATTCTGTTCCCATAAAATGCAAACATTATCCACTTTCACCGCCAAGACAAGCCGAAGTCTATCAAGAGATTGATCGACTACTAAAAATGGGAGTAATAGAGGAGTCCAACTCACCTTGGTGCTTCCCAATTGTTAACGTTAGAAAACCCGGTAAGGTGCGGGTATGCCTTGACTCTCGGAAATTGAATCTTATTACAAAAAAGGACTCTTATCCTCTTCCCCATATTAACGGCCTGCTCAGCAGATTGAAGGACACCCATTTCATTAGCGGTATTGACTTGAAGGATGCTTTTTTCCAAATACGACTCACAGAGTCGTCAAAGGAGAAAACTGCCTTTGCAGTCCCTGGTAGACCCCTCTATCAATATCGTGTTATGCCCTTCGGGCTCTGTAATGTTCCTCAATCAATGTCCCGTTTAATGGACAAGACAATACCATCTCGTTTAAGGGAAAATGTCTTTATATACCTAGACGACCTTTTGGTCTGCAGTTCCACTTTTGAAGAACATGTAGATTTACTTCGACAAGTAGCCAAATGCCTGAAAGACGCAGGCTTAACCATTAATGTGGCTAAGAGCAAATTTTGCCAAAGTGAGATTAAATATTTAGGATACCGCATTGGTAAAGGCTGTCTCAAAGTGGACCCAGATAAGGTATCTGCGATAGCTAATTTTCCATTACCGAAAACCCCTCGTCAAGTTCGCCGTTTTATAGGTATGGCAAACTGGTACCGATCTTTTATAAATAATTTTGCTAACATGGCTGGACCTCTTACTGATTGTTTACGTTAACAAAATGGCAAGTTTTCGCTTACTCCTGACGCAATTGATAGTTTCGAGAAACTTAAAATAGCTCTGTCTAGTGCCCCCGTCTTGGCCCAACCCGATTTTTCGAAAGAATTTATCATTCAATGTGATGCCTCACGTGTTGGCGTAGGTGGTGTATTATTCCAGGTGGATGATAACGGCAGGGAAAGACCCATATCCTTTGTTTCCCAAAAGCTAAACGGTTGTCAGCCTAACTACACTGTAACAGAGCTAGAGTGTTTAGCAGCAGTAGTAAGTGTTAAAAGATTCAGACCCTATATAGAGGGATTGCCTTTTCGAATAATCACAGACCATTCCAGTTTAAAATGGTTGATGGACCAAAAAGACTTGAGCGGAAGACTCGCGCGATGGAGTCTCAAGTTACAGGGATTTGATTTCAAAATGGAACATAGAAAAGGTTCTCTAAATGTAGTCCCAGACACCCTGTCACGTTTCGACGTTGATTCTATGGAAATCAATGATAGTTTCCCTGAAATTGATCTGACCTCTAATGACTTCAATTGTACGGAGTACGAAGTTTTAAAAAAGAATATCTCTGATAATAAAGATAAATTGCCCGATCTCTGCCTGTCTGATAATCTTGTTTATAAAAGAGTAAAGTTTCGTCAGGGAATTGATAACGAGGAAGAAAATCTATGGAGATTATGGCTCCCTAAATCCTTAGCGAAAAAAATTATAAAAGTAACACATGAATCTAATTGTCATGGCGGATATTTTAAAACCCTTTCAAGAGTACGCCAAAAGTACTATTGGCCCTCAATGGCCCGTGACATAAAACTATATGTAGCACAATGTGATGACTGCAAAATAATAAAAGCCCCCACTCAAATTTATCGACCCCCCATGGGTAACGCATTCACAACAGTACGACCTTTACAACGGTTATATTGTGATTTTCTGGGGCCCTATCCCTGTTCAAGGTCTAAAAATACTTGTTTGTTTATCGCAATTGACCATTTCACCAAATTTATTTTCCTCAAGACTTTAAGGGCAGCCACGTCAATAAATGTGATCGATTTCTTACAGAATCATTTATTCAACACTTTTGGTGTTCCGCAGTTCCTACATAGTGATAACGCTAAACAATTTGTTTCAAAAGAAATGCAAGATTTCTTTTTACTCTATGGTGTTACTCACATTAAAACAGGTTTATATTCTCCCCAAGCAAATGCGTCCGAGCGCGCCAATCGAGAGATAATTTCAAAAATTCGTTTTTTTCTTAAATGTGAATCGCATCATTTAAATTGGGATTCTTCTATTCCCCGCATTTTATCCATCTTACGAAGCGACTTTCACACCGCCATTAATTGTTCTCCCTATTATGCCATGTTTGGTCAAAATATGTGTTTGCACGGTTCCTCCTACCATCTATTGGACAAACTTAACATGTTAGAGGACGACACAGTAGTTCAACGAGCAGACAAACTGTCACACATACGGGAGAGGATAACTGCAAACTTAGGTAAATCTCATGATAAAGCCACTAAAACATATAATACTCGCACCAAAGCGGTCAACTATAGAGTTGGACAAGAGGTATTTAGGAAAAATCATAATTTAAGTAACTTCCAACAGTTAATAAATGCCAAATTTACCCCTAAGTACATAAAAGGTCGGATACGGGAACAAATAGGGAATTCACTTTATGATGTAGAAGATCTTCAAGGAAAATTAGTTGGGAGATTCCATGCTTCGGATCTAAGATCATGAAACCTTTGCCTCTTATATGCTTGCCCGGCTTGTCGTGGGTCGTGCCACACGTTTTATCCCGCGTTTATCGCGCGATCTAAATCCTTTTCCTGTTCGTTAATTAATTTACATTCGCATAACGAAGCAGTTTTGTTACGGATTTTCTTTTTTTGGCGTATAAATACAACCCTGCCTCCAATTATCCGATTACCTCAAAAATGCAACCCTGTATGGTCAACATGGTTAATTTTCATTATATTCGCGTTTGTTTTATGGCACGATAATCCCGTTATATCCTTTGACCAATGGGATCGTGACAACTAGCAAGAAAAAATTTAAGAAGAAAAGGAGAGACAAAAGTAGATATAAAAAAGAAGACACGCGGCGTCTAGTTATCAGTTGACAGTAATGGTATCGTGCGGTCGAAACACGCTGGAAGAATTACCGAAAAAAATAACTAATTAAAAGAGTGTGTTAAAAAAAAATTAAAGAACTTAAAAACTGAACTTGGAATATAAAAAAAAAGAACAAAAATTTGTGGAAATTTTGAATTGTATATGTATTTATTTGAAGAATTAATGAAACTGTAAAATAATTAAAAGTTGAGCTGTTAATATAAAAACTGAAAATAAAAAGTGGTAAAGTTTGTGAAAATAAGGCATTCAATTGAAAAATTAACAAAAGGCACAATAATTAAGAATTGTAATGTAAATATAAAAAACTGAAAAGACAATATAAAGTAAAGTTTTTGAAAATTATGTATTTATTTGAAGAACTAATGAAACTGTAAAATAATTAAAAGTTAAACTGTTTAAAACTGAAAACTGTATAAAAAAAAAAAACTGAAAACTGTATAAAAACTGAAAATAAAAAGTAGCAAAGTTTGTGAAAATTATGTATATCTTTGAATAATTAATGAAAATGTAAAATAATTAAAAGTTAAACTGTTAATATAAAAACTGAAAATAAAAAGTAGCAAAGTTTGTGAAAATTATGTATATCTTTGAAGAATTAATGAAAATGTAAAAATACTTAAAAGTTAAACTGTTAATATAAAAACTGAAAATAAAAAGTAGTAAAGTTTAAAAAAAAAAATTATGCGTTTAATTAAAGAATTAACGAAACTGAAAAAAGTTTAAAAGTTGAACTGTAAATATAGAAACTGAAAAGAATGTTTAATATGCTCAATCAGAAGTGGTATAAAAACTCTGCAACTTGTAAAAGCCAAGATGGACAAAACACGATGGAGCTAATTCCGCAGCAGTGCAGCCATTACCGACTAACTACCACCACAGCGACGGCGTCTCAGCGTAAATATGTTTAAAAAAAAAAAAAAAAACACGAAAAAGATTAACTCAATTTTTTTATACTTACCTATATATATATATATATTACATTTATCCTATTACTATTACCAAAAATCAAAAAAAAAAAAAAAAATTAATTACCTTACCTTTTTCATATACTTACTTACCACTCCTTATGTTTAAAACCAAACCAAAAAATTAAATTGCCTTAAATTTATACAAATACTTACCTATATATTTACTCCATTTATAATACTATTATACTTACCTTATTATACTTACCTTATACTTGAAATTACAGAGAAAACAAAAAAAAAAAATAATAGAATCATTCTAAACCCTTCCATGTATTTCCATTCCATTTATAAAATGACCAAATTACTTACTATTAAATAAAAGTTATAATTATACATCTAACATGATGAAACCCTAATTTTTTTATTTGAGATGAAGGCTAACAAAGAGCAGGTATGTGTAAATAGAGTATCGACGAATACCGCAGTTCCCCTACTTTGGAAAAATTTCAGTATCGATTCCTCTCCTCACTTACTACATTTAGCAAATTAATTTCTACTTTTTTTCCTTTTCTTTGTTTTGGTTTTTACATCTGAAAGGCAAAAATAAAATTTTTTTATGTTTACGCGGCGACAAATTAGGGTCAAGAACCAAACCAACATGGCAGAGCTAGCCGGACCATCTCTTATGCCTTTCACTTCCCTTTTATTTTTGTTATTTTTACAAACTAAGTTTGTTGAATAATAAATAATTTGTTGTCGAATTAGACCGCGCGTAACAAGGTCTGAACATGGACCGATTGTCACTAATTTCAATAGCTTCATCCCATGGCCGATGAAAGCTTATATACCAAATTTCATCAAAATATATTCATATTTGCGACCTGCAGTTTGATTACAAGGTTTACATGAACACACAGATGGATCTAGGTCAAATATTTTTGGTTGTTACAAACAGCAGCACAAAGTCATTATACCCAAACCACATAGTGGTATAGGGTATAAACATGTCGTTGTATAAGTGTAGAAGTGTACCGTGTCAGAGAGACACGAAAATGAAATTTAATCTTTAGTGTAAATGAAAAAAAAAGTGTACATCACCGTTCAAATACAACTCAGACAGCGTTGTAATAATTGCCGAATAGAAAGTAGCAAACGTCAACCATGACACCGTGACGTTGGTCGCTGTTCGGTAGGCAAAAAGGCCACCATCTTGATGACGGTATTTCCGTTTTTTTGGGTTTGAAGAGCCGAACGAACAGGTCGACAGCAGAGTGGTTCGATAAATTTCAGTGAGTAAGCAATCTCGACGTATATTTATACAACAGGACGCAAGTGCAGCCGAAGACAGCATCCAACCAAAGAGCTTTCCAAAAGGAAAATACACACCACCAGCCACCACGACAGCAGCTGCAGCTGCCGGGGGTATTTTCCATACAAACCCTGCCGGCTCTGGGCGAACTTTGTGCAGCGGAAGACAGGTCACACGTGACTTGCCGGTCCCCAAAAGCTGTCTGAAAATATTTTTGTGATAAGAAGCCAGTAACATCGACGACTGGGTAGGAGGCAAAAACGGTTTTGCTAAAATACGAGAATAAAAGAGACACGCTGCTCCACCTAACTAAAGGCGGTTAAATAACGACCACACAAAACCGCAGGGAAGATTGAGAAAAGTGTCTAACAGCAACATCATCTTCAAGGCCATCTCTTCAGACCAGAAAATATCATCTTCGTAGACATCTTTAGACCAGCAACATCATCTCCATAGCCATCTTTAGACCAAAAACACCACATCTCCATAGCCATCTTTAGACCAAAAACACCATCTTCATAGACATCTTTAGACCAGCAACATCATCTTCATAGCTATCTTTAGACCAAAAACATCATCTTCATAGCCATCTTTAGACCAAAAACATCTCCATAGCCATCTTTAGACTAAAAACACCATCTTCATAGACATCTTTAGACCAGCAACATCATCTTCATAGCCATCTTTAGACCAAAAACATAATCTTCATATACATCTTAAGACCAAAAACACCACATCTTCATAGCCATCTTTACACCTGAACCTCAGCATCAATGATAGCAACGCTCACATCATCAGAATACAACAAAACCATCCATAACAACATCATGGCAACCCCATCATCCATAGCGACCGCATAAAAAGATAAGTACAAATGATATATTTAGTTAAAGAGTCGATTCGCAAGGGTTTGAAAAAACATTTTTTTACAACACGCATTCTATCATTTGGCCAAAGAGAAATTAATGAGCAACTAGTTCTAAAAATTTTATACCGCTATCCAGAATTGTGACTACTGCCAAGTCCGTTGAATAGTCGAAAAATCCATACAATTGTTGTAGATTGAATGATACAAAAAAAAAAATATAGGAAATAAACCCAGCTGAGACTACAGACTCCGTGTAGTTCAAGGGGTACATATTTTATGTTAACTAAAAGAGACGAAAAGAAGAATATAAATATAATTAGTTTTTTTTGTAACATTGCTTACAACCATATAAAGCTAGGTTGTATTAAAGTAACATCATGATAACAATATTATATTATACCTCCTTGTTTAGTTAGGTAAATAGTATAGAATTTTGGATTAAGTTCACCTCAACTAATAAAAGATTTTTCTGGCTATTTGTATTTCGATGTAATAATAATAATAATGTGAAAAAAAAAAAAATTATGATGAGGAAGGAAAAATAATCATTTACCCACATACATAAATATATCGGTTGAACCACAACCTACATTAAAATAAGAACAAACTCATATTCAGGCAGGAACAAAATATGTGACGGTGATCTTTTTTTGCTCTGCACTGTAACAAAAGAATTTCTGTTACAAGCAGAATAAGAAAGAAGAAAAAAAATAATAACCTTGATCTTGAAATTATTTTCAAGTTCAAGTATGTACATATAAACAACAACTTATATGGTAATAGGTTGATGGGATTTTTTTTTTTTATGGCGCATTTTTTCTCTTCATTGTGTTGAAGTAAATCATGAACACATTCATATGCAATCATGCTGGTCAAACCACGTATTTTCTTGTATTGATCTCACTTGCTCTCATAGTCATATATGAGTGTGAGTGTTATAAATACTAGAGACTATTATGAATGCATATGAATGTTCTCATTGAATTGGTGGTGATTTTGTTTGTTTAATAAACAGGTTTTTATCTGTAGAGATAATGAATGAAGGAAAAAGATTAACTTAAATAAAAAGTCATTTTATAATTAAGGAGGAGTTGAAATTTGATAGCAGAATATAAAGGTTGAAGAAAAACCTCCGAAAATTAAATTAAAATGTAGTGTTTAAGAAAAAGAAATAAGAAAGGTTAAATTAAATTTAAGAAAGTTAAGTAAATAAAAAGTGCATATTGTTAAAAAAAACAAAATTGTTTTGCATAAAAGAACTTAAGAAAGAAAAAATTTAAAGATTAAGAAATTTGAAGTTCTGGTTGTTGAGGAGTTTGGTTCGGTCTTCTGAAGGAATGAGTCGTTTAAAACGTTTACATCCTCCAAGCTTATTTTTTGTTACTGTGAAGTGAATACTAAAAGAAAAAAATCTTTTGCTTATACAGAAAATTTCCAAGTCCATTAAAAAAAAAAAAAAGTTTCTTTTAACATAAAATCTAAAGTGAATAAAAAGCTGAATTAACCGTAATATTTAGTATTATTTTCCAAAAACTGCAATTTATTAAACGAAGCTCCATGCTGGGGGCATAATTGTAAACCTAAATTTTGAACAGAAAAGACTGAAATTCGATATGAAGTCGAAAAACTAAAAACTTGAAAGAAAACCAACTTAATGTAAACTTGGTGAAACAGAAAAAAAAACTTATTTGTAAGAAACCTAAAATTTGAACAAAAATTAATAAATGTGTAAATCTAAAATAAAAACTGAATTTTTGAACTAATTTTAACTTCGACAACTGTACTCCCGCCACGATCCCACGCTTCAGATGTAAAACCACGCTAGCTACAATTGTAATAGAGCAGTGCAGCCACCAAGCAACACCCCGGCGTCCAGCGACAGCAACATCATGCGGTAAATAATAATTTTTAATACCTTCGTGGAATGACCCTACTAAAATAAAATATTGAAATAAAGATTTTCGAAAATAGTAAATTAGAATTTTAAGCATAAATTGAATTCAAAAACAAAGTTTCTGCATTAAAAATTGTTTGAAATATAAAATTAAACTAACAATTTTCTAAGATTAAAAGTTGTTCTAAAACTAAAAATTGTCTAAAGTAAATTCTATTTTTAGTATTATACATAAAATTAACTACAAGGGCAGAAAATTTTTCTTAAATTGTGCTACAAATTTTACTAAAATTAAGCTAAAATTTTTCTAAATTTAAAATAATCCTTAAATCTAATACTATACCATGATTAAGATTTTGTTAGCATAAACGTAAAATACCAATTTTCTACATTTTCTAAAACTAAAATTAATCAAAAATGCCTAAATTTGGCCAAATTATAAAATCGTCCTAAATTAAAATATTGTTAAATATAAAATGATGGGTGAATAAACAAACTTGTAAAACCAATGTAGAAAACCAAACCAAACCTAATCTTTTCATTGAAGTGGGTTACCTCCAAGTAAGATGGAGTCGAGGTAACATGGTTGGGAGGGCAAAAGGGGCAGAACACCTAGTCCCCAATCCCAAGGTAAGTATGGCCGTCCATCCTTTTAGCGTCCGTTTTAGTGACCGTGTTTTTTTTAAATCGCACGTGAAAATCTGTAGTGCGGTTTCCCTGGGCCTGAGCAAGACCCCACCCATCCGGCGAGCTAGGCCCCTTCGCAAGCACGTGCGACCAGCAAAGGCTCAGCGAAACAGGAAGCGGAACTTCCACCCCAACCGTACCATTACAGAAATGGCGCCACAACGTGGGGCCTGAACGACAATAGCCCAGTTTTTACTTCAATTTTTTTTGCCTAAATAGGAACTTATTATTTATTTTAATTTTTTTAACATCTGTGCACCGGGGAGGCACCAATTGTTCCTAATTCCTAATTTTTTATATATGTGTTCTTAAATTCATGCCTCCTTTCAATTTCTGGAATTTTGATTAAATATGCGTATATCGCTATTTATATTAACCGAAATTGGGATGGGTTTTGAATTTTAGTTCACCCTACAAAAATTTAATTTTATTTTTGGATTTTCTAATTTGCTATGGTACTTAAAGGTTGTTCCTGGAATACAAGAACTTCGTTCTAAATGAACCGGTTACTTGTCCGAAACAATTTTTATAGCACGAAATATCAGCAAACTCTCGGAAAAAATATTAAAGTCTCAAATTTAAAATTTTTATTTTTTTTGATGGATGGTCATACTTACTTACGGATTTTTGTAGTAATTGGTTTGGATAACTTAACTACATTGGGTTGACAATTTATTGAAATTTTTTTGAAAATATATTGAAAAGTATATTGAAAATTTTTGTGGAAATCTTTCTGAAGTTAATATCGAAATTATAATTGAAATTTTTTTTGAAATATTTTGAAAATTTTTATATTGAAAATTAAATTTTGAAAACTATAGTGAAAAGCTATATTGAAAATTAAAATATTGAAAAATTATATTGAAATACTACATTGAATTATATTAAATTTATACTGAAAATTATATATTAAAAATTCACTAACAATTTATTGAATTTTAACTCTATTTGAAAAGTTATATTGAAATTTTTAGAATTTTTTGACATTAAGAATTGTATTTGAACTGGTTTGAAATTTTGATGAAATTATATTAAATTTATATTGAAAATTATATTAAAACTTTATATAGACATTATGAAACTTTGTTGAAAATTAATTTTGAACTTCTTAATTTTTCTTAACTTTAATTTTGAAATCTTTTTTTTGGCAATTTAGATTTTTGAAGAATCTAGAACTTTATTAAATTTAATGGAACTTATATTGAAACTTTTTGATAATTTTTGTAAAATTTAAGTCTGCTTTGAAACTTATTTGAAAATTTAATTTTTTTTGCGTGGGTTCGATTTGAATCTAATTTAAATTTTAGAATCCGATTTAATTTTCCAAAGTTTTTTTTTGATATTAATTTAAATTTAATTCATTATGAAATTGTTGACATTAAGCTAGTCTTCATTCATTCATTATCTCATAACATAGCCTAACACCATTTTAGAGGTAGTCATGTATCACGCCCTTTGCCAACAACACCTCTGTTTAAAGCCTTTTTGTTTATGATAAGAGGGTTCAAAACACCGGTTTTCATTTAGTAAGGTCCCCCAAAACCTCTGCGTCCATGTCCCTTGTTTAATGAGAGAACTTAAATCACCGAATTTTGAAAAGAACAAAAATCGCTGGTTTAAGGTCTCTGTCAGATATAAGAATCCAATACACTGAATTTTTAAAAATAACCAAAAATCTCTGTGTTGGAATCTTTTCCGTTGAACGATGGATATCGAACCATGTTTTGAAAAACCCCAACAGCGTAAACTGCTGTTTTGATTTCTTTTTTTATATGCAGAAGACCTAAACTCAAGGCAAAGTTTTAAAAATGGCAAACCTTAAAACCCATCGAACCGTTTCAGTTGATTTTTCCTTTCATGGAAATCAAAACCATCTGTTTTGTGACGGTGATCTTTTTTTGCTCTGCACTGTAACAAAAGAATTTCTGTTACAAGCAGAATAAGAAAGAAGAAAAAAAATAATAACCTTGATCTTGAAATTATTTTCAAGTTCAAGTATGTACATATAAACAACAACTTATATGGTAATAGGTTGATGGCATTTTTTTTTTATGGCGCATTTTTTCTCTTCATTGTGTTGAAGTAAATCATGAACACATTCATATGCAATCATGCTGGTCAAACCACGTATTTTCTTGTATTGATCTCACTTGCTCTCATAGTCATATATGAGTGTGAGTGTTATAAATACTAGAGACTATTATGAATGCATATGAATGTTCTCATTGAATTGGTGGTGATTTTGTTTGTTTAATAAACAGGTTTTTATCTGTAGAGATAATGAATGAAGGCAAAAGATTAGCTTAAATAAAAAGTCATTTTATAATTAAGGAGGAGTTGAAATTTGATAGCAGAATGTAAAGGTTGAAGAAAAACCTCCGAAAATTAAATTAAAATGTAGTGTTTAAGAAAAAGAAATAAGAAAGGTCAAATTAAATTTAAGAAAGTTAAGTAAATAAAAAGTGCATATGGTTGAAAAAAACAAAATTGTTTTGCATAAAAGAACTTAAGAAAGAAAAAATTTAAAGATTAAGAAATTTGAAGTTCTGGTTGTTGAGGAGTTTGGTTCGGTCTTCTGAAGGAATGAGTCGTTTAAAACGTTTATTTTTTGTTACTTTGAAGTGAATACTAAAAGAAAAAAATCTTTTGCTTATACAGAAAATTTCCAAGTCCATTAAAAAAAAAAAAGTTTCTTTTAACATAAAATCTAAAGTGAATAAAAAGCCGAATTAACCGTAATATTTAGTATTATTTTCCAAAAACTGCAATTTATTAAACGAAGCTCCATGCTGGGGGCATAATTGTAAACCTAAATTTTGAACAGAAAAGACTGAAATTCGATATGAAGTCGAAAAACTAAAAACTTGAAAGAAAACCAACTTAATGTAAACTTGGTGAAACAAAAAAAAAACTTATTTGTAAGAAACCTAAAATTTGAACAAAAATTAATAAATGTGTAAATCTAAAATAAAAACTGAATTTTTGAACTAATTGTAACTTCGACAACTGTACTCCCGCCACGATCCCACGCTTCAGATGTGAAACCACGCTAGCTACAATTGTAATACAGCAGTGCAGCCACCAAGCAACACCCCGGCGTCCAGCGACAGCAACATCATGCGGTAAATAATAATTTTTAATACCTTCGTGGAATGACCCTACTAAAATAAAATATTGAAATAAAGATTTTCGAAAATAATAAATTAGAATTTTAAGCATAAATTGAATTCAAAAACAAAGTTTCTGCATTAAAAATTGTTTGAAATATAAAATTAAACTAACAATTTTCTAAGATTAAAAGTTGTTCTAAAACTAAAAATTGTCTAAAGTAAATTCTATTTTTAGTATTATACATAAAATTAACTACAAGGGCAGAAAATTTTTCTTAAATTGTGCTACAAATTTTACTAAAATTAAGCTAAAATTTTTCTAAATTTAAAATAATCCTTAAATCTAATACTATACCATGATTAAGATTTTGTTAGCATAAACGTAAAATACCAATTTTCTACATTTTCTAAAACTAAAATTAATCAAAAATGCCTAAATTTGGCCAAATTATAAAATCGTCCTAAATTAAAATATTGTTAAATATAAAATGATGGGTGAATAAACAAACTTGTAAAACCAATGTAGAAAACAAAACCAAACCTAATCTTTTCATTGAGGTGGGTTACCTCCAAGTAAGATGGAGTCGAGGTAACATGGTTGGGAGGGCAAAAGGGGCAGAACACCTAGTCTCCAATCCCAAGGTAAGTATGGCCGTCCATCCTTTTAGCGTCCGTTTTAGTGACCGTGTTTTTTTTAAATCGCACGTGAAAATCTGTAGTGCGGTTTCCCTGGGCCTGAGCAAGACCCCACCCATCCGGCGAGCTAGGCCCCTACGCCAGCACGTGCGACCAGCAAAGGCTCAGGGAAGCGGATCTTCCACCAAAACCGTACCACTACAAATACCTTAACTTATTAATATAAACATAGCGCTATAGACACATGTAGTTATAGTTAGGCATATGCATATATATGTACATATGCATATATATATATATCTGCAGACACGGAACACCAACTAAATCAAGTCTAGGGAAAGATGAGTAAACCTACCTATAGGTGAAAAGGAAATAAAATCTTAAAATAAGGCTAAATGAGAATACAAATATAGTATATAAATAGGAATCTATGTGAAACCGCAACATAAGTAAATAGATAAAAAGCAGAATGAACCAAAGTTCTTACAAAGTCAAAAAGTATCAAACATACTGAAACAAGACCCTATACCGATAGCCGCATATACATCTAGGTGTGTATATGCATATGCATCTGTATGGTAAACTAATACATGTTGACCTATAAAGGAATAGCAATCCTGTTTCCAAAAATTAAGCTAAAGACATAAACATTATTAAGTGAACCAGATATATGTGTATGGATGTACATATGGAAATGTATAGGGGTTAGACCTCGGTAGACTTAAAATATAGGAGAAAAAACCGTAAATTAGCACATATGCTTGAACAACTGGCCTGTAGCAAAGTAACATAAGATTACCAGGAAATATCGATATAAATATAGATATAAATACATTCCCGGACTAGACCATAAAATACTCGAGTATACAAAACGGGACTATACGGACCTTGTCAATTTAGCCTAAACCAAAAGGCATACAAAAATTTAATTTATAACCTATTGACTGTAGGATCAACGCTCGTGGCATGTCCTAGAAAACCATAGGGGTTGACGAGCTAGTCCAGGGTTATTTCAAAACCTGTCTCCGCCTAAAAGGGCGTACAAAATTTATTTCATTGATCAATTGATCATAGTGTTGACGCCAGTGGTCTGTGTGCAAACAACCACAGGGGCCGACGAATAAGCTCAGGGTTATCCCAAACATAGCTTAGCCTAAAAGGCTTACAAAAATTTGCATGATATTGTACCGGCTCCCGGGTCAGATCGGCTAATAAGATACCGGGACGGATATCCTAATTGTTGTTTTTTCAAGGTCGTACAGGGCGTCCACAGCCGGAAGCCCCGCGTCTAGTAAAATTTGTAAGGGGAGCCCAAAATTGTTTGGGGGAGTTTTCCACTTAAGAAAGAGTCATGGTGGATGGGATTTACCTTCACTGGTATACTCGAGGAGCGGGTTACTCTCCGGGAAAGCAAAGAGGCCTCGGTTGGAGGGTCTCCTACACTAATTCAGGCAGCAGTTTCATTCTGTCGGTATTGGTGTACGAATCAACACTGATGATAAGAGATTTCTGACGGGATCTAGTTCTTTCGCATCGTAGGCAAAGTCCATGGAACCTCGACTTTAGCTGAGAAGGAAGTTTCATTTTTTTTATTTTAAATTTTTTTGATTTTTAATATTATATGTATTTTGTAAGCACTTCTGTATTTTTCCGAAGGCGAACAACCCAATAGGTGTGACAACTGTTTCATGAAGACTAATAAAAAAGAAAAAAGAAAAAAAAACTCAAAACGCTTTTGACAACTTACTCTTTTTGAAATTCATATGTAATAGAATACCTTTAGAATAAAAAAAAAATAGAAAAACTCGAATCATATTTGATAGAGTAATTTTTTAATTCACAATCAGCCTAGACAACTTATAGTTTTAGGTAAAATACACAACCATCTTCGATAAACGATGTTTTTGTAAACCCCCAATCGTATTCGATAGCTGACCTTTTTGTTTAAAGTTCTTTTTCATTTTTGAAGGCGGCATAGATAACTAATTGCCCTTTGATAATTTCAAAACAAGAGACGAGTAATTTGTTTATACATATGCCTATAAACTCACGTTTGAAGTTCTTAGATGGGGAGAAACCGACTTGTTTCTTTACACGTTATTTGTAGGCCAAGTTTTTGTCAAATTCAGCTTCCGATTAACTTCGGTCGTTTAACTAAAGTCGAATTCAGTTCAAGGTTTACAAAATCAGTGTTTATGGACTTACCTCTTTATTAAATTCAAAATTGTTGCCACTAGTAAACGATTAAGCAGAGGTGAGAAATTATTGGTTTACCGACAAGTCTCACAGTATCGGAATTCAATACAACTAGTGAGAAATAACAGATAGATTCATTGAGACATTCGACGAACTACCATTCGTCCCTGATTAATTGATAAGAAACTTAATGAATTTACATTGCCTATCACTATATTTAAGAACGAAATAAATCGACTGTAAGTTAAGCTATAATATACTTGTTGCTATTGTTATGTATAATTATCTTTCAATAAGGACCATTGGTCAAAAACGAAATTTATGAAATCACACCGTAGGCATAATAGCTGTAAGTTTTTTTTTTGAATTTGTACCACAATAAGATTAATTATATGTATGATCTTGAATTGAAATTCATAGTTTGTTTTTTTTAGCGATGGCTGAGTAAGAGATTTTAAGGTAAGTGTCGAAGGGTGATGATGCCATTTAATGGCACCATGTATAAGGGGAGGGTAAGGTAGGCGCACAACACCAAAGTCTACACTACGAAAGACAAGTGACGACTACATCTTTAGTTCTATTCGCACTGGTAAAATTTTTCTAGTCGCAGCCAAGACAGACGCTTCACCGTAACGAACCACCGCCCAAGACCGCGAGCATTAGCCGTGCCCAAATCGACAAGTTGCCAGTGTGTCGGTGATGCGTGTGTAAGTATTAGGACCGTGGGATTTTTTTCGAGATTTGTTTGAGGTTTTTTTACATTAAATGTTAACCACAATAAAGACAAGAAGAAAACTTCCTAGGTTTAGGAGAGAATCATATTTTTGTTAAAATTAGTTCGACACCGAGACGCGACAGATGCTGTTGAGGGGTCCTCATGAATACTTAAAATTGTCGTGTCATCTGCAAAGGTTGAAGTAATCGTGTTTTCATTAGTTGGCATGTCCGCTGTATAAAGGATGTATATGAGCGGACCCAGAATACTGCCCTGTGGAACACCAGCTTTTATATCCTGAGGGGGGCTTGTAAAGTTGCTCTCCTTTACTCAAGATTTCCTATTAATTATATAGCTTTCCACTAGTTTATGAACGTTTGGTGGCAACAACATTTTAGTTTTATAGAGTAGACCCTCATGCCAAACCTTATCAATAAAAAGAGCAGAGCAGTACTTTTTTCTTCAAAGGCTTTTCTTATAGCGCTTACTAACCTATGGACTTGCTCAATTGTGCTGTATATTCGCCTAAATCCGAATTGATGTGCTGGGATGACATTATATTGATCTAGAGCTACATTAAGCTTATTAGTATTTTCTCGACAATTTTGACAGATTTGACAATAAACTGATGTACCATGATAACGAGCGAAACCTTCCATTCTGAGGGATAATATTCAAGGCGTAATATAGCGTTAAATATAAAAAGAATTATTCTCAATGCTATTCTGGGTAACTCCAAGAGCATTTTATTACTGATCCTGTCGATGCCCGACACTTTTTTAGGGTTAAGATCAGAAATGGCATTTTCAACTTCTCTAATCTCAAATCGAAGTGAGACTGCACTGTGCTGGCTTATTACTGGTGGTAACTCATTTATTGAACTAGTAGTTATATTCGGAGTAAAAACTTTTTTCAAATGGTCTACAAATAGATTACCTTTTTCTATACCATTTCTAGCTCAGCCTCCATTTTGTATTCTTAATGGTGGTTTACGTATAACGGGTCTTTTAAGATTTTTTGTAGCTCGCCATAACGTTTAATCAGTTCTTGAAGTCGGATCTAATTTTTCGAGATATCTGCCTAATTTATCATGTCTTTGGGTTTCAAGTAACTTTCTTCATTTAATAGCCGCTCAACATCTACCGAACAAGTTCTATACTGCCCTCTGTGTCAATGGGGTTTCGCAGAAAGTTGAGAAGATATTTTGAGGTTTTGTTCAAAGTTACCAATAGCCAGGTCAATATCATCTAGTGTTCTTAGTGGTAACCTATCCGTACAATGAGTACTGAGAAACTTTCTATACTTTAACCAATCTATAATACTTGGCGCTAAATTACCATTCGGGGACACAATTTCTCGGGGGTTAGAAATAGTAACAATAACTGGTGTGTGATCTGATAAGAGTTCCAATGAGGATTCAGAATTTATAAGTTCTCTCGCAATGGTCTTCGTAACTCCAAAATCGATTAGATCGGGAATCTTTTGTCTATCTGTCGGTCAGTATGTTGGTTCTCCGCTTGAGATAACATTTAGGCCCATATTAGAAATTGTGCCAAACAAAATGGGGCCTTTCCGGGAGATTAAACGTGACCCCCAGAATATATGCTTGGCATTGTAATCGCCAGCAGCAATAAAACGAGGGCCAAGTGATTCAAAAAATCTTTTGTATTGACTTTCCGTTATAGAAAATCTTGGTGGAAAATATATTAATGAGATAACTAAATTGTTATCAAATTCTTGAAAGCAGATTGTAGTAGCTTGAAGGTAATCTTCGCAATGATCACATATTAGCTGATGCCTCAGTCAGGGTTTAATAAGAATGGCTGAGCCACCACATGCTCTGGCTCTTGGATCTTTTGTATCACACAAAATATATCCACGCAATGAGAATTGACTCCTAGAAGTCAAATGAGTGAAATAGGCGAGTTCTTCTTTATTTCGGCTTAAGCCGTTTACGTTCCAGTAACATATTTTTAAACAGTTCATGGTTTAATTAATAAAGCTTGCAATATCATAGATTGCATCTTCATCATCTCCTGCATCATGCTATTCATAGCATTAGTAAAATTATTTATTGTTTGAAAAGTGTGTGTCATTTTATTTCCAAACACTTCCTAATGAAATCATGATTTCAATTTATCTCCAAACACTTCCTAATCTTTTCACCAATACAATCTACCTCATACCGTTTTTGTCTTACTCTGTTTTTGTGTTTCTATTGTGAATTAGATTTTTACCCCCCTGAGCGCATAGATGTTTACACAATAAAAATATGCAGATATTTATAAACTGTGAAATTGGTTTAAAATCTCGTGTTTTTGCTCAAAATCTTTTTTAAACTCTAGTACCGGTTACATGTGTTTATTACTTCATTCATTTATTAAAAATAATATTAAATGCAGTGATAATTGTTTAATATATATGGAATAAATTCTAATGTTATTAATAATTTTAAATGATTGAGAAAATCTATATATTAATACGTGAAGAAACATTTTTAGTTCCCTTGTTAAGCAATATATAGGCACGGAGGAGCGTGAAAATTGGTATAGTTGTAGTTCATATGAAGGAGAAGCTGAGAATGATAAAAATTTATGTTTAATTTGTCTTAAAAATATATTAAATAAAATAAAATATTTCTAATAATTCGTTACGCCCTGTTAATGCGAATGACTTAAAGCTGTATGTAATGTGGTTAATTTAAATCTGTCAATATCAAACACGTGTATTGTCTTATGAGAGTGTATTGGTGCAAAAATAATGATATTTTGATATTGCAACTACCAAGTTGATACTTGATACGATAACAGTTTTTAGTATTTAATTTCCTTGAAAAAATAAAATAAATTTATTAATAACAAAAACACAACAATTTGCATAAATTTTCTGACATTTCTTTTGCAGTTTGTTACAGAGTTGTACAAAATATGTATTTATCATATGAGTCATTGTTGTGAGTGAGTTAGGTAGAGACACGTAATGTCCCAAATAGACTACACAAAATGATTGCGTAAAATCGCGTTTGCACAACAGCTAAAATCGATATACACTACACAAATTTCATTAGCACAAGCATAGAATTTTTGTTTGTTTTTTACATTTTTATTTTATTTGCTTTTAATTTTCAAAAGAGCTGCCAATTTTTTGTATTCGTCGATTCGTCTTCATCAAAAATTTTTTTTCCGACATTTTGCTAAACGTATCTTACGCAAATTTCTTATTATTGTTCTTAATATTATTTAATTTTTCTTCCGCCTGTGTTGACAACGCGAGATGATTTAAAAAGTGGCAATTTTGTATGGGAAATTGCCTATACACTACACAAAACTGTTGCGCAAGATTTCAAAAAATCAAATCGATTTGACTTTTGCACAACTTTTGCACAAACATGAAAAATACCTCTATACACCACACAAACACGATTTTGTTCAATCATTTTGTGTTGTCTATTTGGGCTTTAATAAACTTTCTGACAATTACAAAAACATTTATGTCTAAAAATACTTCTAAGGCTGGATTTATGCGTCGTCGTTTTTCTTAATTCTCTTTTGAAGCTGCTGAATTCATTGAATGAGCTGCATGTCTTTTTTAGCCAGGGTTGATTTTTATTGTTTAATTGCTTAATCTGCTTAAGTGACCCTACAAGAACAGTGACGGTCATTTGACCGGTGATATGACCGTCACTACTGACTAAAGTGTCGGTCATCGCGTAGAACAAAGTTTCTATCATTTTATTAAGGCAAATATGCCAAAACTGACCGAAACTTTTGTATACATGTGATTTTGCATCTTACTCTAACCTGTGAAAGTATGTAAACCATATAATATATATCTGAACTGCTCACTTTACCGCTGTTTAGTAGTCAACGATGATAGATATATATATCATCGTTGACCGATCACATTTGATGGATATATACATCATCATTGACCGGTCACGCTTGATTATAATGAAACACGACTTATTATATTTTATTTATTTATTTATTGTGTTAAAAATCAAATTCAAAATTAAAAATAAACATTAAATATTAAAAATACAACAATATCACTAATTCCGAAACGTGGTGATAACTTTGAGACAATGTTGAAACAGGACAATGGGCTTAACTTAAAACAGATATTTAAACAACTTTGCTGACTTTTCACTCGAAACATCCCTAAACTCAATAGAAATTTCCGGTAATGGGCCTTAGTGCAATCAGTAGTTTCTTAAAGAAAACAATTTATTATAACACTTACATATATATCAACAATTTATATTATTTTGAGTGTTGTGAATTAACAATTTCGGCCAAACCTGATACAATTTATTTGGAAAATTGATGAGTAAATGATGTATCCATTCAAATACTGCTACCTTTGTTTGTACAGAACGGTGTGTGAGATATTGTGATAATACCTCCATAAATCAATTTGTTCAATATTCTGAGATCTTTGTTCTTTTGAAGAAACTAATTTCATTTCATATTATCAACATCATATTGCAGACACTATATTCCAGAATGGCATAAATTAAAACATTCAAATATTAAAACAAACTCCCATATCCATGTTATGGCAACAGGCTGAAAGATAGATATAAGAATTAGTGTAAAATGCTGCAAGGAAGATTTACTTTGTTTCTAGCTACAATTTTTAATAAAATGTCAGTACATTACCTTAATAAGTTCATTTGCTGATTGCGCATGTATTAACAATATATTTATAGTGTCTTCCATGCGCACTTAACTGGAATCATTACGAATAGATTTAATAAACTGTGTCAGCGTTGTTTCACACAATTATATTTCTTGTGTATTATCTTCCATCATAAAAAGTCCATCAATAATATCAAATAGATAACCATATTATTTTCTGGTACAGCATTCACAATCGAAATCCAGGATATAACATATTGTCGCACAATATAATTCTTTACACAAATGCGTTTCCTAAGAGGTATAAAAGTTCTAGATTGAAAGTTTGTGAAGATTCTACAGCAATATCTTTAAGTTAACGATCCAACAGGAATAGGCCACAAGAGAGCAAAAAATAAATTGTGGAAGGGTATAATGGAGGGACGTGCCACCCCAATTGAGAATGGCACTAACGAATTCACTAACATATTTTGAAGAATCCTAAAGAAACAACAAAAATTAACTTGAACTTTTAATTTAATTAATTACTTACCTTTCCTAAACCTTAACAAAAACAACTCTACAACAGCAACAATGACAGTCATATGTTTTTAAATAGAAAAAAACTGCAAGTGTGTTGGTACAAAAATTGTTTATGTGTTAGTTTCAGTCATTCATTTCTTGTAGGGTGATGTTTCGCATTAATAGTGCGTTCACACTGAGGAAAATCTAGTAGATTTTAGTTGAAATCTATTTCAAAATCTTTACCGTTTACATCTATTTTGACATTTTGTTAGATTTTGTTTCCACAACAATAAACAGCTGATTAAAATAAAACATATAAACTAGATATACGAATTTCAATTATATATTCTTCCTTTATTTACATATTTTAACAAATTTGATATTCACATATGAGATCTTATCTTTACATATAGATATTGCAACAAATAATAAATAGGATCTAAAGATATTAAATAGTTTTTATTTTATTTTTTAATGATACTATAATACTGATAATACTATCTGAAAATATTTATGTGCTTATAGGAGGTTAATTAGAAATAATAGACCTCTATAAGCACATAATTTTCAATTTGATTTTTTTTAACTATACGTTAATTCTCTACATTCTCTTATCAGTGGGTAAGAGGAATTTTCAATTTTGGCAAAGTAATTGTTATTAATCCTTGTTATGAAATCGATAATTTTTTCATAACCTATTTCTTCATGAAGAAGATTTGTAGGATACCTCCAGGGCTTTTTATTTATCATTTTAAGACATTTGTTTTGTATAATTTGTAAGCGTTTTAGGTGGCAGTTGGCAGCGTCACTCCAAATAGGACACGCGTATGTTAATATTGGCCTTATAACACTTTTGAAGAGTAGATTTTTGTTTTTGGGGTTTAGAAATGACCTTCTATTTAGTAGTGGTCATAAAGCTTTAAATGAATTTATAGCTTTTTGGCACGTAGCCATAATATGTTGTTTAAAAGTAAGCTTTTTGTCCAAGACAACTCCGAGATATTTGACATGATTAAGTACATTTATGGTATTATTTCCAATAAGAAGATGGCGTCTTGGCAGTCTTTTGGGAGATTTGTTGAATGGAAAAATTATTGCTTGGGTCTTGTTTGGATTTATTTTGATTTTCCATTTGTGAAAATATTTACTGCATTTTACAAGTCCCTTTTCCATTTTCTTCTTTCTTATATATAGAGTAAAGCAATCGCGACAAGACTGATCCTTGAGGTAACCCTGTGGTAATGGTTTTTGGAGATGATGTTTCATTATTAATCGCAACTTTAAAGTTTCTGCCGTGAATGAAATCTGAAATAAGTTTGCATAAATATTTTGGTATATTTGCATCAAGAAGCTTAAATACTAGGCCATTATGCTAAACGGTGTCAAACCCTTTTTCAATATCTAACAATATTACTCCCGTTGAACGTTTATTGTTTTTATTGGTGATTATTTGATTTATAATTCTGTTTATTTGGTGAGTAGTGATATGTCCTTTTTTAAATCCAAATTGTTCTTAACAACAATAGAATTGGTCGTTACAAATTCACTAAGACGAGAATGTAGAATTTTTTCAAATATTTTACCAAAGTTACTTAATAGACTGATAGGTCTGTAGCTGTTTGGGTTATTTTTAGGCTTGCTCGGTTTGTTAATAGCTATAACCTCAGCATTTTTGGAATGGTTTGGGAAATAGTTGAGTTTGATGCAGCTGTTAAATATTATAACCAGTAATTTTAGAGCTTTGAGTGGTGGTTTTATTGATGAGACAATATTCATTACTTCTTCAAGAGATGTATAAATAGCTGATTCAGAGCTAGGATTTTCATTCTTAAAATTATTTACTGTTGAATTTATTAATGTATCCGCTGAATGGTTGTAGTTCGAAGTGAGGTTATTTGCTTGGACAAATGTATTTGCCAGGACTTCAGCCTTGTCCTTATCAGATGTTATTTTTGTATTTCCAACTTTAAAGTGAGAGATTTGATTTTTTCCTCGCAAGTTCCTGCTTATTTTCCAAAATGATTTATCACCTGGTTTTAAATTGGATAATAATTGACACGATTTCTTATTACGTTCCGAATTAATACTTTTATCAATCATGTTGTTTAGAAACTTAGTACATAGATTATAAAAAGTTTGCTCGGCTATATTTGAAGATCGTTGGCTTTTTCTTTTAAAGCTTCTTCTTAGTTTTATATATTTCACAGTACTTTCTGGCAATGTGTAATTATTTTGTTAAGTTATTTTAGGTGTAGACACATCCCTTGCTTCGAAAACTACATTTATAAATTTTTGGATTTCGTGATCAATTACTGCCTTGGTATTGTACATATCGGAATATAACGTGATTTTATTGTCTAAAAAATTCATATAAATGTTCCAGTTGGTTGCACTATAATCACAATAATTGAGGTCAACCTGCAAGGCCATTGATCTTTTAAGTGTACATATAATGGGGCGATGGTCTGATGGTATTTCGTAATCCATTGTTTTTACGTCTATATTTAAAGCGGAGTTGCTTAAAATAATATCAAGTGTGGATGCTTCGCGATTATGTTGATGGGGGAATAGGGTTGGACTATTTGGATAGTGTATGAAAAAATTGCTTGATTGCTGTAGATTGTTCAGTGCGATTCCCTCCGTATTATTTGAACGACAATTCCAAGAACAATGTTTGGCATTTAGGTCAGCAAAAACTATATATTCTATGGAGAAAGGTGTTAGGTTCAAGATATCAGCACAGAAGTTATGGGTATATTTTGGTGAATATAACGAAGATACAACAATAGGTCTATTATTTATAATAACTTCAATTGAGATGTTTTCGATTGATGAGGTGTTTGATATAAAGAGGTTTTTATGAGCGACAGATTTATGAATTAACAGAGCTACTCCTCCTCCTCTTGCATCTGTTCTGTCACTTCTATATAAATAATAATTTTTAAAATAGGGTCTATGATTTTCTGAAAAAAATGTTTCATTCAAAGACGCTATTTTAATATTTTCTCGTTCAATTAGTATCTCAAATTGTTTTCATTTAGAAAAGTTTGAAATGCCATTAGCATTCAAGTGAAGCATTTTGAATTCGTTTAAATTATTAGTATAATTCATAGGCGTATTTTACCATTGACATTACAACTTTGATTTGTTGTACTTTTGAAGTGCACCTATGCAAATCATCCATAGCTGTAGTGAAAATATCAAAAAGCTCATCAATGCTAAATAAATCGTTGTTTGTTTTCAGCTGGTTAGCATATGTAGCTTTACTGTTATTATTGATGTTATTGCTACAATTTGTGTTGTTGTTACTTAAATTTGGGAAATTAACCTTTGATTGAAATGAAAAATTTTGTTGTTGTCTGCTGTTGTTATGACTTTTGGAAGTTATTCTTGTACTAGTTTTCAAATAGAGAGAACGTAACGGACAGTCGATGTCGTTTGCAGAGTGATCAGTTCTCTCTTTTCCATGTTTTTTGCAATTAAAGCATGTAAAAACAGCTGCTCTTTTTTCATTTGTGTTAAACGGACACACACTTGTATGATGTTGTTCTGCACATATCATACACGCAGCACTTCAATGGTAATGTTCACCGCCATGGCCATACATTAAGCAGTTCCAGCATTGAGTTGGTCTGCTCCTGGATTTCGATTTGTATTTTTTCCAAGAAGTTATAATATTGGAAATTGTTCGTACATGTTTTAAGGCAGTTGGATTAAAATTTTTACGAACAAATTGAACTTTATAAACTGCATTATTGTTTGAACTGAATTTGGTGACTATTTCAGTTACGGAAGAAGGGGATAGGTTGTAGTTTTTTAACTCCTTGGAGATTTCCTCAGAGCTTATGCGGGGTAAACCGTGTAAAAAGGTGGTGTATAACAATAGGAAAATGGATGTATTGAAAATTCTAAAAAGAAACAGATTTTATAATTATATTATGCATCAAAAATTAAAAAAGCACAAACTGAAATAGAAATTTTGCGAAATAAAATCAGCATTTGTTAAATGTATTGTTTGAGCAGCAGAAACAAATTCATTTTCCACAATTATTATTTAGCAGATTGGAATGGGCACATGTCAGTATAAAAAGTTATAACTTTTCAATTACTAAATATTTTTTTATCATAGATTCGTATTTTTTTTTTTGTTAATAATATATCATTTCCTTTTTATCCCACTTGTTTGCTTTTGTTTTAAATATCAATTTTTCAGTCACTGCGTTGTAATTTTCTACTACAATATTAAAAAAACTGTAATATTCAATATTGATATTACTTAAAAATTAATAATAAAAAAATAAAAAAAATTCAAACAACAAAAAAAAAAAAAACCTACAAATCTTTTTAAAATAATCTGTCACTAACCTAAACCTTAATATTTATATGGTTTGTGTCTCCACTAAAGTCAGTAAATAGATTCGATAACAGTGCGAAGATATTGATGTATTATGCTTGCAGCAAAATAAAGATTAAAATATCTTGGTTAGTTTATTATAAAGATAATTGCGTAATTGTTCTTACTTTAAAAATAATTCATAAAATATAAAACAAAATATTATTAATTACTAAGAATGGTGGTGTGTTTAGTGTGTAAAATCATTTGGTCAAATCGATGCAACAGTCAAAAAAGTACTTGCGGTAAAAGCTTTACATATGTGAATAAAGCAAGATAAACTTGAACTCTGTTGTGTTTGCGGGTTGAAAGCACATGTATTTTTGCCTTAACCAACCAAAGATATAACATCAGTCGACATAGAAAAAATAAAATTAAAGAAAAGTCGCTCTAAATAATATTTAATTAAAAAAAAAAAAGAAGTGTAAAACCCAGGTAATCCTTCACGCATTTTAATAGTTCCTCCAAAACAAAAATAAAAGTTAACTTATTAATTTAATTAAGAAACGTGAACAAGGTGCATCCACATTTCGATTGGAAGCATTTCAATGTGGTTAGGTTTCAGTCCACGTGCCATATGATACTGTGTATGGTCATATATCTTTCATCAGGTAACTATATTATACTTTGTATAATTCGCGGTTTTAATTTTTCTCTACACTTCATCTGGCAGACAAAGAAATTTTCATGAACTCACGGTGTTAAGAGATTAAAAACCTAATACAGAAAGCCACGTATTAGAGAAGTCCCCTTTGCATCATAAAATTTCTATACTCTTCAATCGTCCAAAAAACGCAAGGCATCTATAAAGATATGCCATCAACGACAATTAGCAGCACACCACACACAATCTCCGAATCAAACGAACTACCCAATCTCACGTTAAACATATTTTGGGTAGAATGCTTGGAAATCACTTAACCTAGACCTTACGTTAATTGGATAGTAATATTAAAACTACAGAATGGTTCGTTAATGTTTGTTGTTTTTCTTGCATGAAAAAAAAAAATACCGTTTCGTCTGTATGTGATTTGTTTAAATGTTTGTTTGTGTTTTCTGTACTCTTTAATAAAACACTTGATGTTGGTTTTTTTTGTTACCAACTGTCTGTTTTATTGTTGTCCATTCACTCAATCATAAACTTTACAATCACTCTGGTCAAACCACTTTTTTTTTGTTCTTGTATTGATTTCACGTACTCTCGTCGTCATACATGAGTGAGCGTGTTTTCAATGCTAGAGAGTATTATAAATGAGTGTGAATGGTCTCAATGAATTGGTGGCGATTTTTTTAATAAACAGGTTTTTATTTTGAGATAATGAATGAATGAAGATTGGCTTAAATAAAAATACATTTAAAATTAAAGAGGAGTTGAATTTTGAGTCGTGCAAAGAAAGGTTGAGGAAAAACCTGAAATTAAAATTAAATTTAAATATGTAGTTCAAGGAGTCGAAATGTAGTTGTGCAAGGAAAAGGTTGAGGAAAAACCTCAAAAAAAATTAAGTTTAAGAAAAAAAAATTAAAATTTAAGAATTTTAGAATTTTATTTTAAGAGTTGAAATGTGAATTTAGAAAAAGAAGGTTGAGGAAAAACCTCTTAAAATAAAAATGTAGAGTTAAGTGAAATTAAAAGTAGTGTAAAATTTAAGAAATAAAAACAAATAAAAATTAAAATAAACTTTAAGAAAAAAAACTTTAAATTTGATGGACATGTGAATAAAGAAAAATTTGGTGTTAATTAATAATATTTCTGTTTTTGCTAAAGAAAGCGTTCTGAGCAAAAATTTTAAGTAAATTTAAATTAAAAAAAAAGACACTAATATTAAGAAAGAAAATAATGTTTAAAATTAATAATTGAAAAATACAATAAACATATAAGACAACACAAGTTGATAAAACGAAATTAAGGAATTAAATTAAAGTTAACCTCATAAACCGATCAAGCTTATACAACAAAGTCGCATAAATAGTTCTTTGGTGTTTACTATCTCCATATAAACATTTTATATTGAAATCAGCAACAATATCATTATTAATGCAGCTATGGCCAATTTTTTCAATGACATATTGCGAGACACAACCACGGCGTCTGGCGGCAGCAGCTTCATCTGTACAACCATATGGCGGTAATTAAAAGAAACTAATTAAAATGTTTTCTTAAATCTAAATTAAATAAAAAATTTCCTAAGATTTGTCTAACTATAAACTAAAATTATTTTTTAAAGATTTTTCTAATTATAAATCAAAATTTTTTCTAAATATAAATTTAAACTAAAATTTTTCTACGTTAATAAAATTTACTAAATATAAATTTTAACTAAAAACTTTCTAAATTAAGAACTTTGCTATATATAAAATTAAACTAAAAAATCTTCCTAAATGAAAATAAAATTGAGCTAAGATTAAAAATTATAATAAGAAATATAATTTACCTAAAATTAAAATTTTGCTGTAAAGAAAATTATTCTAAATTTAAAATCAAAACTAAATTAAAATCCCAAGATTTTTATATATTTAAAATTACTTGAAAATTTAAAATTAATCTAAATTTAAAATTATAGATATTTAAGAGAATTTACAAAATGGTATCATATTAAAAAAAAAAAAAAGAAAATTTTTTTTGTTAAAGTTAAAATTAAAACTAAATTTAAAATATTATTATTATTACTCTGTAGTGCTACCATTAAATTTTGCTAAAATTCAAATTTTGTTAACACTAAAAATTTCATAAATTAAAATAATTTTCTTAATATTTTCTTAAGCTAAATTTAAAAATTTTCCTAAAATTAATATTTCCCTAAAATTAAATTTTGCAAACTTAAAATTTTGCTAAAGATTAAAATTTGGCTAAAAAAATAATATGTTGCTAAACTTAAAAATTTGTCTAAAAAGTAAAATTTTGTGGAAATATAAAAATAAAATAAATTTTGTTAAACCCAATGTAGAAACCAAACCAAACCAGATTCTTATCATTGATGTGGGTTACCTCCAATTAAGAGGGAGTCGAGGTAACATGGTAGGGAGGGCAAAACGGGCAGAACACCTCGTTCCCAATCCCAAGGTAAGTATGGCCATCCGTCCCATTTAGCGTCCGTTTTTTTGACAGTTTTTTTTAGTAAATCGCACGTGAACATCTGTAGTGCGGTTTCCCTGGGTCTTAACAAGATCCCACCCCTCCGGCGAGCTAGGCCCCCTGCCAGCACGTGCGACCCGTTAAGGCTCAGGGAAACAGGAGGCGGAAGTTCCACCACCGCCGCACCATTACAAGAATTGATAAAGTTAATTTGGGGCCAACATAACCTAAAATGATGATTTAGCACTTATAAACTTCAAGTTCATAGTATGATCTTTAAACCTAACTATGTATACACCTTTTAAGATAAAGTTTACAAATCGCCTAAACCTCTTATAGAATAACTACCTAATTCTACAGTAGCTTACATAGTAAGTTTCCTATATACATTCCACCATCCATTTAATTCCACACTATTGTTGAACCCTGCTTCAAACTTATGATTAAGTTTTATACATACTTCTCTTAGCTTAACTCATTTACGAAAAATGGTTGTATTATCCTGGCTTGAGGATATGAATGTATAAATAATTGAATATGCCACAGTACCGTAAAAACAAAATATTAAATTTAATCATCAAACTAGTATGATGTCAACCATTCGAATAAATATAAATAACCCCCTAATTATGTAAATTTACTTTTCTCTTAAAAGTATTACGAATATCCAATTACTCGTCTTAATTCCTGCCACAATGAATTACTATAACACCTTATTTTAAGGGAGTACCCTAAATGATCATTAGTAACGAAATAAGAAAATATCATTATTAAGTTATATGTGTAAACAAACAACTTTTAACACAATTTTTATACAGCAACAACTACTGCAAGTTCGAGAGGCCTCATCGTGCTACAGCAGAATATTTTTGGTGAGTTTACATAAATGAAACTTCATTATCATTAAAATGTTTATTTGCATATGTACATTGTTAACAATTCAAAAGTAGTAGCAACTAACATTCCCTTTTACGTAAAGAGAATCTAATGTAAATTAATATTTTTTTAGAGATCTTAATTATCGTGGTTCTTGATTTTAACAGGAACAAGTGAAATGTAAAACCTTCAATCATTGTACAAAACAATATTAAGTTAGTTTTTGCTTATTTACGAAATTTAGAGTGTTCACATCCTAGCCCTATGATAAGCTTTTTATTGAATCTGGGTTTTTGTTCTTATTAATATACCATTGTTTACAATGGTAATATATTAATAATATTAATATAATATATTAATAGTATTAATATAGTATATTAATAATATTATTAATAATAATAATATTAATTAATAATATTAATATAATATATTGATGGTATTAATATAATATATTAATAATATTAATATACCATTGTAACTCATTTTTTCTCTATTCACAAGTTTTACCACATATGTAGTTAGGTTAGGTTAGGTTGAAAAAGAGGAGCCATGTATACACATAGCTCATATCCGCTTTTCCCGGATATACACTTAAGCCAGAAAGTCGGCTTGTTGTGCGCTCTACATCCTCGTGCTCATCCGTTAATCTACTCCTTATTTAACTTAGGAGTTCGGTCTCGATAGCAAATCTCCTGAGTGCTTTCCAGCGTATCCCCCTAAGAGCCGCTAGGCCTGGTATGATTTCGTTGGATAAATTTCTGACCCTTGTTCCGGCAAATGCAGGACAGTAACAAAGGTAGTGTTCTAGGGTCTCATCATCCTCTCCACAAGCTCTGCATGTGGCCGATTCTGCCCGTCCTATACGGTATAGATGAGCCCTCAGTTCAGAGTGTCCAGTGAGGATGCCAATAATCCTACTCAGTTCCTTTCTATTTAGACTAAGGATTTCCTTAGTCTTCGAAGTGTTTGGAGAGCCCCATAGTATCTTCGTAGCCTTACCCACGTCAGTTTCCTCCCAAATTGAAGTATGTGAATTAGTTGCCCACTCCGATAGTTTCAATTTGAGAGCCTGGAAAGGTATTGGGTTTTCCAAATTGACACCCTCCAGGAAAGAACCCTTCCTGGCCAGTTCATCTGCAATCTCGTTTCCCATTATACCACTGTGTCCTGGGATCCAAATGATTTCAAGTCTGCCTCTTGTAGTGAAGTTCGCAATTTCTTCCTTACATCTGAGGACAGTCCTTGATCTAGTTTTGTCCGAGGATATCACCCTGATAGCCGCTAGACTGTCCGAAAATATTTTCACGTCTCCGGGGCTTGGGATTGCCCGTACGTTAATAGATCTTATGCATTCCGTTATCGCGACCACTTCGGCCTGAAAGACAGAGTTGTGGTCCGGAATGCGTAGGTGTATGCCATTGGAACGGTCCTCATCATAGAAACCTATACCAGTCCTACCATGCAGACTAGATCCGTCTGTGTAGTAGTGTGACCATGGAAGGTTTCGTAGAAAATTTTCGTTCAACCAGCTTTCCCTGTCAGGTATCCTTATACTGCAGGGTATGTTTGTCGACACTTCCGCGATTCTATCACAGCTAAAATCCACTGTGTTGAATTCCGGTATCTGGTCCAATATTGTTTGGTGTCTGGTCATATGGTCGGTGATGTATTCCCCTGTTACTCTTAGTCGTAACATGGCCAGAGCTGCTTCATATTTAATTCTAATCTCGATCGGGTGTATAGATAGTATCGTCTCTAAAGCCCTCGTAGATGTAGTCCGTATTGCGCCGCTGATTCCTATGCAGCAGAGGCGTTGTATTTTTTGGAATGGTTTAATATAGCATTTCCTGTTCATTGATGTCCATGTGACTACGGATGCGTAGGTTAGAATTGGTCTAACGACGCTTGTGTAAAGCCAATGAGTCATCCTCGGGTTTAAACCCCATTTTGAACTTATAGCTCTTCTGCAAATGGCCCATATCCGATGAGCCTTCGCGACTTTGCTCTCAATATAGTCCTTCCAAGTGAGCTTTTTGTCGAGAATCACCCCAAGGTATTTCACCGTTTGTGTGATTCTAATCGTTTTGCCCTCGAAGCGGGGTTCATCGAATTCGACTATTTTCGTCTTCCTAGTAAAGAGGCATATTTCAGTCTTTTCCGGGTTCACATTTAATCCCCTTGGTTGTGCCCAATCGTATGCTATTTCGAGTGCATCCGATGCCCTCCTACATAAATTTCTAGGATCTTTCCCCCTTAACAGTATCGCTACATCGTCTGCGTAGCAGACAGGTTGGAAACCCTTATCGGTTAGAATCCTTAGAAGACTGTTTATAGTGGTCACCCAGAGAAGGGGGGATAGAATTCCCCCTTGAGGTGTCCTACAGCAAACCTTGTCTCTTATTTTAATGCCACCAACCTCGCAACTTATCCATCTATTCTTTCTATGTGGTGAACTACTTCATGAAGCGCAGTTTCTACTGAGCGTCCCTTTAAATAAGCGTGTTGTTTGAACTTCAACAGCTCATTTGGGATTTGAGATTTAACCATGTTATCGGCTATTCGCTCCATGGTTTTCAGTAGGAAGGATGTACGACTTATCGGTCGATAGGCCTTAGGGTTCGCGTAGCTTTCCTTTCCCGGCTTTGGTATGAAGACCACTTTGGCCTCCTGCCATGCTCTTGGGGTATACGCAAGTTTTAGACAAGCAGAGAATATGCCAGCCAGACTACTGCCAATCAAGTCCCCGCTCTTTTGTTATAGAGCAGGAAAGATTTCATCTGGGCCTGCTGCCTTAAAGAGGGCAAAGCTTTGTATTGCCTTAATTACCATATTTTCGGTTATTCTATCATATCTTTCCTCTCAATATTGTTCCTCATTAGGCCCTTCATATTGTTCCCCTGCGGGTCCCGTCTGCTGTTCCACGTTGGTTCCAGTTCGTCGGGACACATTGGTACCAAATTCAGGGTCCCTATTCGGCCCATATTCTTCGGTAAGAAAGTGTGTTTCCATCAATATTCTTAAGGATTGTTCACAGAAGTGTCTCCAGGAGTTGCGTTTGGCTATTCGAATCTTTTTGTTGTAATCCCTGAGCTTAACATGGTAGTCATCCCAGTATATTGCGTGTTTTTTACGACGAGCCCTATTGAAAAGTCTTCGGACGTCCTTCCCAAGATTTATCAGTTCCCCTGTTAGCCAGGGTTTATCTCGGGAAGATCTCCTTTCCCGGAGTGGACAGCATTCCTTGAAGGACTCAATTAGGCTCCCCGTTATTTTGTCCACTTCCTCGTCAACCTCTTCGACATACCTTAAGTCTGTGCGAGGAGTAGTTAGACGGGCTTGTAGATTTCTTCTAAATTTAGGCCAATCAGTCTTAGCCTTATTCCTGAACTTGATGGGTTCAGGTGGTCGGTGTGTCAGTTTAAATAAAATGTATCGATGATCCGAGAAGGAATGTTCGCTAGAGACATGCCAATCTTGGATATCATCCACTAAATTTTTCGAACAAATTGAAATATCTAGAACCTCTTCCCTTAATTTCTTAACATAGGTTGCCGTGTTCCCAACATTAAGGGTAAAAAGGTCATTTTCGTTAAGGAATTCAAGTAAAGCATCCCCCCTTTGGTTACAGTTCGAACTTCCCCAAGCTATATGGTGAGAATTCGCATCGCACCCTATGAGAATTTCCTTACTTGTTATCCTGGCCGTTTTTACCATCTCTTCAAGTTCCGACGTCGGTGGAGGTGTCGGTGAGTCCGACGGTAGATAAACCGATGCTAAGAGCATTGGTTGGCTTCCGTGTTGCAGGACGGTGGCATCTGCGGTGGACAAGTCTGGGGAAAAGAGATAGTTTAGGTTTTTGTGACAAATAATACAAGTTCTCGGTCGAGTTCCTGTATGAGCATAGAAAATTTGGTAATTAGGATCATTTAGTCCAGTAACCTTGTCATTTACCGTCCAAGGTTCCTGTACTAGAACGACATGTAACTTACCTTTTTGTAGTTTTTCCATCAGAGTTTGAGTAGCCGTTTTGCTCCGATGGAGGTTGATCTGCATGAGCATGATCATTGTTCGGTTAAAAGTTCATCCTCTTGGGAGTTGGTTATTTCTAACTCTCACTTTGTAGCTGAGGTGGATGGTGTTAGGTCTGTGGAAGTCCCCTCACTATTGCCCGCCTTGGATTCGTCATTTGCCTTCTCCCAGCCGATGGTCTTCTTGCCTACTTTAAAGTAGACTGCTGCTGAGACGAAAAAGGCTTTACCTTTTGTGGTCTTTAGGCTGGCCATTGACTCCTGATCAATCCCTACCACGATAAGAGTGCCGTCTGGGCCCTCCTCTCTATGGAAGATCTCCCATTTGTCAGTGGCTAGACCTTTATTTTGCTTTCCCAAGACCTTCACAACGTCTTCGCTAGCAAGTTTGCTGCCCCAACCTTTTATGAAGAAGGAGGCTTTGGTCAGGGATGGAATGTCCGACTTTTTGACTAGGGATAGTTTGGCACCATCCCAAGGAGCTGGTATGCATTCCACCATTTTCTCCAGGGTTTGTACACATGCATTGGATGCAAGTTGTAGCATTAGTACATCCATGGAGAACCTGCAGCTGTTAATTTGGATCTTCTGGTCATCGTTCTCGGCCTCTAGGGTGTATTCCAGGATCCTTTTATTGAATGCCTCTTCGAGAACTTGTCTCTGGTCTACAGGGATTTTGCCTGTGGGGCTACTTGAATCGACAATGGCGTAGCAGAGTTCGTCCATTGCTGGTCTTTTCGCCATACTAGCATATGAAGTCGATTGTTCCTTGCCTGATGGTGCAATCTGTTTTCTCTTCATTGCTTGTCTTTCATCTTTGGAAGGGTTCCGCACTTGCAATGAGGGATTACATTTTGCATCACTTTTCCTAGTTGACGTTGGCCCAATAACCTCTCCTTTGGATTGAGTTCCCGTGATGGTACCTCTGTTCTTCTGGTTGGGGTTATTGGTCAACTGTGTACTAGTTGGCATGGAGTTTCTCTTCTTCTTTTTAGCTTCTGCAATGTTCTGCTCCTCAGGAGAACGTATCCGCTTGCCCACTTCCGAGGATGCGGGTGTAGCAGGTCCATTATCCTTTGGAGCATCTTGCTTCGCTTCAGCTTTTTGAGTTTTCTGGTTCATTTTGGCGATTTTTCGTCGTTGGGCCCCAGATAACCTTTTCTTATTGGTAGAGAGTTTAGCTATGCTGGCGCTTACTTCCTCTACCATTTTATTAACTTCTGAGTTTGCCTTTTCAGGCTGTGTGGCAATGATTGTATCATTGCCTTCATTTGAGGAGTTCCATTCGTCGGAATATGTAGTTACAAGTCAATATAATTATACCTTTCTAATTTGAACTCGGAAATCAAATTGTCCTATTTCTGAATTAATCACTAATCCTTCGGATTATAGCTTACTAAAATAAAAAATAAATAAAAAAAAACAATAAAATTTAAATTATAAGTTTATGAATATAAATATAATTATAAAAGGATTTTTTTAAGCAAACCATAAATATGAATTCTAAATAAATTTGTAAGTTTTGAAAATGGATTATTAAAGAAATCTTTTGGGTGTTCTTCTTTCAAGGAGATGAAATAAAGTTAGGTTACTAAGAGTTTGGGGTTTCCGATAAAAAAATTTTACGCTTCGGAAACATTTGGTTGGTGAGGGTATTGAAGCGGATATCTTTCATTTCATCTGAAAGATTTAAATGGAGAGGGTAAAGCGACTGATACCATTTAAGAATTTAAAGTATTTCCTTAAGGTGACTAGAGCGGGGCATTCTTTTTTTTCTCTAGTCATTCTGGCCCTGTAAAGTTAGATTTTAATAAATAAAAAGGGAGTCTATAATAATATGATTTTAAAATTAGAATTAGTTTAGATTAGGAAGGACACGAACCCTCCACCCGGCTGCATTTGCTAGCAAAAGAAAAGGCTCCCGCAGTCCTATCCTACGTAACTCGGCATCTTTCTAACACCTCATCTGTTTTTTCAGAGTGTTCGTTACAAGAAATGGCGCCCAAAGTGGGGCCGAAAGAATTTGTAGTTCTTTTATGCTCTGTTTTTTTTTGTTTTAATAAAAGTTAAAGTTCACTAAATTGCTTAAATCAAAAATTCTTCTTTATAGTATGAAAGTTTTTAATGAATAATCGCTGTTAATTCTTTCTGATTTTTTTTATTTTTAACAAAATAAAAACAAATCTTTATGGAATTAAAATTATTTGGTTCTCACCGTTTTGTCAAGCAAATCGTGTGAATTGCTGCGTCTGCAAAATTCATGAATAAACTTTACACGCGCATGTATGCATTTGCAGTCAGACGGTAATGAAACATAATATCAGCTTTGCTTTGGCTGACGGTGAGAGCCCAATTTAATGCAGCAACTAATGAACAGTGGCTTTGGTTCCCACGGTTTGTCAAGCAAAGCGTGAGATTTGCTGCGACTGCATAATTCATGGCTTGAACCACGTAAATAAACTTTACACGTGCCTATATGAATTGGCAGTCGCATTAAAATGCAATATCTGTTTTGTTTTGACTGACTGTGGGAAACAAATGAATGAACCGTTTTAGCATATGTATGTATTTTAATTTTAGTTAATTTTTTATATACACATTTTTTGGCTTTACATTTGTTTTATATGCTTTGGTTATATTTTATATGCATTGTTTTTATTGCATTTTTATTTTTTACAGTTAACTTTATTGATTTGATGATATATATATAGCATAAGTTTATTAATAAAATTGCCATTATTATTTTGCCACTCAAGTAATCAACAGGTTTTTTTTTTTTACTTGAACACAACGTTGACCTGGTGTACCACTTGGATAACTATCCTTCACAAATTTGAATATACATTATCCTGGTGTACCACTAGGATAATTTAAATTTAAAAACACTAAATAAATAACTTGCTGCAACACCAAGTTACCCCCCCGTTTTTTTATCATTTTTTCTTTATAAAGTTGAGCGAGGCAAACGAGCCAAGCTTCAACATATTGGCGACCGTGACAGGACCCGAAATCCTGTACTCTTCAAACCGCAAGCGCCCAGCCGCAATCACCAAACTTTCAACCGAAAGCCACTACAAGCGCCCAGCCGCAATCACCACGCTTTCAACCGAAAGCTACCAGCGCCCAGCCGCAAGATATTAAGCTACAAGCGCCCAGCCGCAAGCTATAACACTACAAGCGCCCAGCCGCAAGCTATTAAGCTTTAAACGCCCAGCCGCATACTATAAAGCTACAAGCGCCCAGCCGCAAGCTATAACGTTACAAGCGCCCAGCCGCAACCTCTACGTAAGCGATAAAGCTACAAGCGCCCAGCCGCAAGCTACAACCTACATCGTTCACCGCAAGCTACAAGCTTCAACCGTAAGCAGACCAAAGCCATGGCAAGGACAGCAAAGCAACTTCTTCGCCAGCTGAACGAAACTGGGGAATCTATTACCACCATCATCCGAAATTTCACCAAGGATTCAGCCAGTCGGAAAACAGCAACCTATTATCAGGATCGATTGTCCCGTATCAAAACAGCGTGGGCAGAGTTTGATACTGCAGATAATGAGTTGCGGGGCTTAAAGGACCTAGACACATCCGATGAGTACTTCACATCCGACTACTACACTCGAATTCAGGCGTTGGCAGTAAAGTACATAGAGATCATGGAACGTGAGCTTGGTGCCCAAGGCCTAGAATCTGGTGGAAAAGAATTTTCTGATTCCAAAACGGCGACCACTGTTCAGCCACAAGTAGGTACAGTAGGTACAGTAGGTCCAGCTAATGCATCTGTCGCCGCAGGTGGTCACGATGGACTCATCAGTCGGTGCCTTGGAAAAATGGCAGCTCTCACTCGACAACTAGAAGGCCTTCACCTGCAACCAGGACAAGATGGGTCTTATTATGATGTAAAAAAGGGCACCATCACCCAATTATGGCAGCAACTGGAAAGGCTTAATGATGAAGTGTTGGATAAATATCCCGACCCAGACATTGCAGGCTACGATTCAAGAAGATATGTTCACCTCGAACAAGCTTCCCAGTCCGCAATCATCCAGCTCACCACTGCAAATCGACAACACCACCACTCAACCACAGAAACTATGGCTAGACCATCTGCTCTACCATTACCCACGATCACCATTACCAAATTTGATGGCGATTATATGAAGTGGACATCGTTCTCTAACTTATTTAAGAAAATTGTTCATGAGCAACAGATGTCGGACGCACATAAGATGTGGTATTTAAAAACCAACGTCATAGGCGAAGCAGCAAACCTTATCAATCATCTCGATGTTACCGCAGAAAATTATCAAGCTGCCTGGCAACTGCTCCACGATCGGTATGACAACAAAAGAATAATAGTAGCAACAGCGGTTCAACGACTCCTTGACCAACCATCTGGTGCATTCACATTAAGTGCGATTAAGCGATTGCACGACACAACGAAAGAATGTTTGGCTGCTCTCTCCAATATGGGACTCCAAATTTCATCCTGGGATCCGCTCCTGATACACATATTGGTTAAAAAGGTGGACAAAACAATTCATACTCAATATGAGCAATCGATTGCCAACCCAAAGGAGCTGCAAACAATTAGACAATTTCTCATCTTCCTCGAGAATCATTTCCATACTCTTGAGGCAATGGGATACAAGGAAAAACCAATTTCCACTAACAAAACATGCACACTGACGGCACAGTCCCGACCCGATAATCGGCTATGCATAGGTTGCAAGCAAGATTCGCATCCATTATATCGATGCAAGGAATTCACCCAGCTAAGCCCACCAAACAGACTTCACCTAGTACAAAAGCATAAATTATGTGTCAACTGCTTCAATAGTAGCCATTTTACCAAACAGTGCACCACTTCGGGCCGCTGCCAAAAATGTGGAAAACGGCACCATACCCTGGTACATTTGGATTCACTCCCACAAGTAAATTTAACTTCAAAGAAACGCAGTAACTTTAAAAATGAGTCAACCAAAGAAGCAATTACACGTAATAATCCGGCAAAAGAAACAGCGACTTCACTAGTCAACACCCCAGTAGACGAAGCTGAAAGCATGGCAGTTAGTTCCAGGAACACAAGACCCTATGTCTTACTTGGAACAGCATTGGTAAAAGTCAAAGCAAATGGGTTGGAAACTGAATGCAAGGCGATTCTTGATTCGGGATCACAAGTCAACCTCATTACGGAGAGGTTGGTCACACGGCTTGGACTCCCAGCAAGGGCCACATCAATTTCAATCAACGGTATTGGAAAAAACCGCACCAAGGTTCAACACCGAGTCAACATCACGCTTCAATCCCGACTCAACAATTTCTCAACCCGGCTTGAGGCATTTGTATTACCACAAATAATTGCTCCACAACCCGCTCAACTGCTCACTATAGATAAGTGGTCAATTCCCAATAATATACCATTAGCAGACCCAACTTTTAACCGCCCAGAAAAAATCGACATTTTGTTAGGGGCGGAATATTACCATCAACTACTCGCCATCGGTCAAATCAAACTGGCTGATGACCTCCCAAGGTTACAAAATACAACTTTTGGCTGGATAGTATCCGGGAAGGTATCTGGTAAACACCTATCATCAGCGATATGCGGTGTCCTAACTGATGAGGACAACATGAATCTGGCTATTGAACGATTTTGGAAACTTGAGGAGATCGAAAGCAGACAGCAACAATTATCTTCTTATGATGCACAATGTGAGGCACATTTTAATCAGCATACTAGTCGTGATAATGGAGGACGATTCGTGGTACGACTTCCATTTTGTATGGAAACGTCAGCATTAGGAGCTTCACATAGTATTGCATTCAACCGATTTCTCTCATTAGAATGCAGATTATTGAAAGACCCTTCACTAAAAGATCAGTATGTGCAATTTATGAAGGACTATGAAGCAATGGGGCACATGTCGAAAATCCAAATAGACGATGTAAAAGGGCATAAATACTTTATCCCTCATCACTGCGTGTTACGACCTGAAAGCAGCACCACTAAACTTAGGGTGGTATTCGATGCTTCAGCGAAAACAGCGTCAGGAAAATCATTAAATGACATTCTACACACCGGGCCACCACTACAAAACGATCTGTTTACGGTTCTCTTACGATTTCGGATGCCGTGTTTCGTGTTCACTACAGACATAGAAAAAATGTACCGCCAAATATTGATCCACCCCAAAGACCAACAGTTCCAGATAATCCTGTGGCGAAATGATGTTTCTGAACCCATCAGTTATTTTCAATTAAACACAGTGACATATGGCACTAGGTCCGCGCCATATTTGGCAATCAAATGCTTGAAGGAGATAAGCCATGACAATAAGGTTCAATTTCCTTTAGCAGCCAGCTTTCTGGAAAGAAATTTTTATGTCGATGACGGATTAGGCGGAGCCGATAGTTTGAACACCGCCCTCGAAACTCAACGCCAACTACAACATGTCATGGCTAAGTATGGGTTCCATTTAAGAAAGTGGTGCGCCAATCACACCCAACTGCTCCGCAACATTCCCAATGATGATCAAGAAGTCAATCTAGACTTTTCCAAAGAAGAAACGGATTGTACAACAACGCTAGGATTAGTGTGGCTACCCAAAGGTGATCTCCTTAAAATCAAGGTTAACATACAACCAATTAAGGCTGTGACTAAAAGGACAGTCACGTCGGATTTAGCACGCATTTTTGACCCACTCGGGCTACTGTCCCCAGTAGTCGTCCGAGCAAAAATGTTTGTTCAAGAACTATGGACCTTGAATCTGTCATGGGACGAGGCTGTGCCATCAGAATTTGATTCACGCTGGCGAAATTTCCGAAACAATCTAAGTGAACTTGAAAACTTTCAAGTGCATCGGCATGTCTATAAGGGAGGTATTCCTAGCAAGACACAACTGCATGTTTTTACAGATGCCTCCGAAAAGGCGTATGGAGCCGCAATATACGTTAGAACATTTCTACCAAATAAAACAGTCATCGTATACCTGCTATGTGCGAAATCTCGTATAGCTCCTCTTAAACAGCAAACGCTCCCAAGGTTGGAATTATGCGCTGCCCAGCTGGGTGCCAACTTGGCAGCAAAGGTTAAGCTCGATCTGGACATGAGTACAACGCCAACATTCTACTGGTCCGATTCGAAAATAGTCTTAGCCTGGATACATTCAAGATCATCTTCATTTCATACATTTGTGGCAAATCGAATAGCTTCAATTCAAGAAAGCACATCACCTGAGCAATGGCGGCATGTGGGTTCAAAAGATAACCCAGCAGATATATTATCCAGAGGATTAGATCCACGACAGTTACAACATACACCACACTGGATGTATGGGCCATTCTTTCTTCATGGAGACGAAAAACATTGGCCTCCTACTTTTTGTTTAAGCTCTGACATAACAATAACTGAACAGAAGCAAAACCCTTACAACTCACTAGTGGCGGTTAATAGTGAAAGTTTTCTGCACAACATAAATCACAGAAATTCATGGAAAACGCTTCAACGAATTATGGGATACATCCTGAGGTTTATTAAAAACACAAAAACTATTAAGGCAGAGCGACAAACCCAGCGAACTCTGACCCCTATTGAACTTCACGACGCGATTGCCATCATTATTCGAATTACCCAACAGTCTGCGTTCACAGAAGATATTAAGCAATTACAAGGACAAAAGGACCTTCAGGCATCCAGTCAAATTAAAAGCTTATCACCATTTCTTGATGAACATAATATTCTACGAGTTGGAGGCAGATTAGAAGCATCCCCGTTATCTTTTAATGCCAAACATCCAATGTTGCTGCCCTACAACGATACAATCAGCAGACTAATCTTTGAGTCAACACATAGGGAAAATAAACATTGCGGTCCTAGCGCACTTCTTGGAACTGTAAGACAACGCTTTTGGCCCATCAAAGGCAAACACCTGGCTCGGGAAACTGTTCATAAATGTGTCCAATGTGCAAGATCGAGACCAAAACTTCTTCAGCAAATCATGGGAAATTTACCGGAGAGAAGAGTAACGCCAGCAAGACCCTTCATTAATGCAGGAGTTGACTACTGTGGCCCTATCTGGGTTCACTTTAAAACCAGAGGAAAACGACCCCAAAAGGCGTACATTGCTGTGTTTTGCTGCTTTTCTACAAAGGCAGTCCATCTAGAACTAGTGACGGACCTTACAACCGACGCCTTCATTGGGGCGCTTAAGAGATTTATAAGCCGCAGGGGCCACTGTCAGCATCTTTATTGCGACAATGCAACCAATTTTGTGGGAGCTCGGAATCAATTAGAAGAGTTGTCAACTGCCCTTTTCGCTACACCAGCTCAAGAAAAAATTCAACAAGAATGCGCCAGCAAAAGCATTACTTTCCATTTTATTCCTCCTCGAGCCCCGCATTTTGGTGGACTGTGGGAAGCTGCAGTCAAATCCGCCAAAAGATTATTGGTGAAGGAAATGGCAAATGCGACTCTGACTTATGAGGAAATGGAAACCGTAATCATAGAAGTTGAAGCGATCCTCAACTCAAGACCAATCGCACCATTGTCGAGTAATCCTAATGACGAAGCTGCACTCACGCCTGGCCATTTCCTGATTGGTGAACCGCTCACGGCACAAGTTGATGCAACTGCACAATCAACGTCAAAACCACTTGCCAAACGATGGGAATTAGTATCGCGAATAAAACATCAATTTTGGGACCGATGGTCACAGGAATACCTCAATGAACTCCAACAGCGTAACAAGTGGCAAACTAAGGCTCAAAATCTGCAATCAGGGACCATAGTTATCATAAAGGATAACTCGCCGGTCATGACGTGGCGTCTCGGAAAGGTAATCAACACATACCCCGGTCCAGACGGCGCCGTCAGAACAGCGGATGTCAAAACGTCTAATGGCATCATTAAGCGAGCAATTCACCTACTAGCTCCTCTTCCTCTGGAAGTACCAATAACGACAGCTGACAATGAAGCAATACCTCCCAACTCAACACTTAAAAGAAGCAGTTCATCCATCGGTGAAAATGAAGGTACACCAACCCCGAAACGTAGCCCCTTAACTGCAACAACCATGCTGGTGCTCCTAGCACTATTATTTCCATTAGTCGTATGCCAACCAGTTGTTTACACGAAGATCACTAGCAATCCTGGCCTGCATTTTGAAAATATCGGTCACGTTAAACCAATCATTGCAGAGTGGAAACTTCTCATTTATTTTGAACTGGCACCCTTCCATACAGAATTGCAGCTTTTAATCAATGGGACCTCTGCCTTGAAAAAGGCCTGCAATCATCAATCCCTCACCAATCAATGCGACGGACTACTAACCCATTTTCAAAATCTCCAGAACGAGATGGAGGCCGGTCTAGAAGATCTAGCGCGAAGAAGAAAACGAGGAGCGATAGATATCGTTGGAAATGTCGCTAATTCTTTATTTGGCATCCTTGACTCAAAGTATGCAGAAGAAATGACCACAACTATTCACCGTATAAAAACTAACGAAGCCTACTTGCACAGCCTTCTGCGGAATCAAACGTCGTTTCTCGATTCAACTCTTAATCTGATGAAGCAATCTGAAAACCGTACACAAACTAACTTCGAAAAACTCAATTTCAAAATCAGTAGTCTAATGAACCTCACAAACAATGATAACAACCATCGATCACAGATCATCTTGTCTCTGAGCGTCCAATTACTTACCATTGCTGATAATTTGCAAAAAATGCACGCATCCATGATCAACTTGTTAGCTGACACTTATCATGGTCGAATAAGCCCTATTCTGTTAACACCACGACAGTTTTCGGCCGAAGTTGATAACATAAAAGCGAATCTTCCTGCAGATCTGACCCTCCCAGTCACAGATATCATCCATTTATATGGTATAGTAACAGCTCATGCAGCAATTTCGAACCAGCACATCATCTGCACTTTGCTCATCCCACTAGCACATCAAAATGAATATGATTTATTTTATATTACGCCAGTACCACAGCCAATAAATAATTCGTTAGTAGCTATCCTACCGGCATCTAAAATGATGGCTCTCAACGCTCATCGAGACGAATATTTCCCTATGGATGATGCCACACTTCGGGACTGCAATAAACTTGAGCATGATACCTTTTTATGCCCGAACATTCAAGCTACATACTACAAGGGTTCTCCAGTCTGTCGCTGTGAAATACATTTATTTAATAATGAATCTGACACGAGTTGCAATATAGAATTAATCGCCAGCAATAACGTATGGTATCAACTCTACAAAAGGAATCAGTGGCTAATCTCAACTCAACAAAAACTTAAACTAAGCACAGTATGCAATGGAGAAAGTAGCTCTCAGTTTTTGGAAGGCACCGGCTTCCTTACGCTCCCAGCGGGATGCACAATGAAAAGCGAAGGGACCACCATATACGGTCCCCAAACAATTACCTCAATTTTACAGCAATCATACACAAGCAATGGGATATCGTTCTCCCATCTACTACAGAATGTGGACAGGCTAACCCAACCCCTACCATACTCTTCGACTATTGACAACATAACCCGGTTGCAAGCGGAAGTAAAGGCGCAACTACAAAATTTACCGGCAACAGCACTAAATCATAAGGTGCACAGTTTGACCATCAGCTATGTGGGACTAGCACTAATTATAACACTGATCATCATCCTACTAATTAAACAAATATTGAAACTAAGACGCAAAACAGTTCCACAGCCTTCACCAAGGTCTAACTGGAACGTTTCTTTGGAACCAACACCTTAGCTAATCTCAGCATTTATTATTAAAAATCGTTCATTTGTTCCGCCCATTGATATTGCCGATCGTTGGGGCCGCAATATGTTAATTCTTTCTGATTTTTTTTATTTTTAACAAAATAAAAACAAATCTTTATGGAATTAAAATTATTTGGTTCTCACCGTTTTGTCAAGCAAATCGTGTGAATTGCTGCGTCTGCAAAATTCATGAATAAACTTTACACGCGCATGTATGCATTTGCAGTCAGACGGTAATGAAACATAATATCAGCTTTGCTTTGGCTGACGGTGAGAGCCCAATTTAATGCAGCAACTAATGAACAGTGGCTTTGGTTCCCACGGTTTGTCAAGCAAAGCGTGAGATTTGCTGCGACTGCATAATTCATGGCTTGAACCACGTAAATAAACTTTACACGTGCCTATATGAATTGGCAGTCGCATTAAAATGCAATATCTGTTTTGTTTTGACTGACTGTGGGAAACAAATGAATGAACCGTTTTAGCATATGTATGTATTTTAATTTTAGTTAATTTTTTATATACACATTTTTTGGCTTTACATTTGTTTTATATGCTTTGGTTATATTTTATATGCATTGTTTTTATTGCATTTTTATTTTTTACAGTTAACTTTATTGATTTGATGATATATATATAGCATAAGTTTATTAATAAAATTGCCATTATTATTTTGCCACTCAAGTAATCAACAGGTTTTTTTTTTTTACTTGAACACAACGTTGTCCTGGTGTACCACTTGGATAACTATCCTTCACAAATTTGAATATACATTATCCTGGTGTACCACTAGGATAATTTAAATTTAAAAACACTAAATAAATAACTTGGTGCAACACCAAGTTACCCCCCCGTTTTTTTATCATTTTTTCTTTATAAAGTTGAGCGAGGCAAACGAGCCAAGCTTCAACAATCGCCAAATCTTAATTGGAACTTTCAGCAGCTTGATAAATACAGTTTGAGTATGCTGACCATTACTAATTTGTAGGTAGTTTCATTGATTTTTTTGAATATTGTGAAGAAAATTTTTATTTATTGCGGGGTTGTTATCAGCACTTAATTCACAAATCGGAATTCATTAATTCTGCTTCCAGCAATTTAATGACCTTTGTCTATTAAGAATTTAAAAAAAAAAACAAGGACATAAATAACCAGGCTGGTTTGTCTTAATATATTGAATTCTTTTTTTGTTATACTTTCTGAAATAGACCGGTTTTGTAAACCTGTATCAGTCGATCAGCCAATAAACTATCTTAAAACAGTAAAACCTACTTTATAGTTCTAGTCAATTTGATAGAAAACACCCTACATTTAAAAATATACATATTGTTTAGCAATTGAAAAAAAAAGAAATCGTGATATTGCCAACGTCGATATTTCCTATTAAACGCTAAAAATTGGGTTACCAAATTAAATTTGTTTAAAAAGATTTATATTTTTTATTGCGATTTAATTTAATAGTATCGCTAATATGTCTCAAAGCTATAACCAAACACCAACAAAAAATATACCCCCACCATTGCCAATGGCTCCAATTGGAATAGAACCTTCAGTTTGTCATGTGTGCCATGGAACTATGAATGAAGGTCAAAACTGCTTAATCATACATGAATGCTCACATGCCTTTCATAGAATATGTATCGAAAACTACTTGTCTTCTAGTTCCGAATGTCGGGCTTGCAAACGATCGTGTCAACTCAGTGAGTTACGCAAATTGGTAACTAACCCAAAAACTGGAACGATAGCTAAGTATAGTAATCGTGGTAAAGGTCAAGGGGCTATGACAAAACATTAAACTAGAAGTAGCAGCAAAAATTTATTTCATGATTCTCAAATAGAAGTTTTAGATACTCCAAAAATTCCTCCTGTAGAAAATGCTCAATCCTCCTATCCTAAAATCGATAGTCAGGATAGTGAGAATTTAACATCCGTGGAAAATACTGATAATGCAGCAGCAGCTGAAAATGTAAACATGGGTGATAATAATGCAACTAACCATTGTGACAATATTTTAATTACACCTATACAAAGTAGTGTTAATCCAACACAAATTCGCGATGCACAGGCGATTAACTATAATGTAATTAGTCATATGATTGAGAATAGTTTATCAAAATTTGTGCAAAAGCTCAATATGCATATTCCAACTCCAAATGCGACTTCTAACAATATAACATATCCAAGAAGCGATCAATATGAAAATCGTACAACAAATTTTGGCGGAAATCGTCCACAAATTTCTCAAGAAAATGCTAATGAAAGCATAAGTATTTCTCCTCTTCAAAATGTTGAACATCCAATAGCAAGATCAAATGTCCCCTCCATCAATTACGAGGAAATTAATCGCATGATAGAAAACAATATTAACCGAACTTTAAAAAATTTCAAGGTTATTCCATTTAGTACACAAGATAACGACAAAAATGTTTGTCTAGGAAGCAGTAACAACAATCAACCATATACCATTCCTATAACGTCAAAATATATCAATACTAACGACGACTTTCAAAACCAGGGAAACAACCAAACACATTTTATTAATTCCCAAAATCCTGGTGGATCTCGTCCCCAAGCAAGTCGAGATAGTAGCAACCCTAACCCAAACGGTTTTAGCAATTTTGACGATAGACGTCAACAAACCACTCACAACAATGACAGCTATAATTATGCTCGTAGTCAGTCATATTCTAATGCTAGTGCATTGAACTTGGATAGAATAACCTCCATTATCCATAATTTGAACCTTAAGTTTGATGGTTCGTCCACGGGTCTTAACGTGGAAGAATTTCTATACCGTTTAAAATCACTTACAAAAATAACTTTCAATGATGACTACAGAGTCATATGTGACAACATGCACATACTGTTAACAGGCAAGGCGAAAGAATGGTTTTGGAGGTACCATAAACGGGTAGAACGCATTGAACGGTCCGATTTTTGTAATGAAATCAAAAGTCAATATAAAGGGTTTCAATCTTCGTTTGACATTAGAGAGCAAATGCGAAACCGAAAACAAAAACTTGGTGAAAACTTTGATGCACTTTTCGATTCAATTTCATCCATTATGGACCGTTTGCCAAATCCAATGTCGGAAAGTGAACTTATTGAAGTACTTGCTCGGAACCTGCGTCCCGAAATTAGACAAGATCTTTTATACGTCCCTATTCGTACCATACCACACCTTCGAAAGCTTGTACAAATGCGTGAACACTTTTTAAATGATGAATTTGTTCGTAAAAATATTGCTGCTCGCAATCCAAATCCCATAACACCTCGTCGTTATATATCAGAAATGAACGAAACAATTGACCGAAACTTAGAGGACAATCCCAACCAAGAATTTTTAGTAGTTAATAATTCTGAAAGTATATCAAGATGTTGGAACTGCGACGAAGTCGGCCACCATTGGGAAGACTGTCTGCAAGAAAGAACCATCTTCTGTTACGGTTGTGGTGCTAAAAAAAAATACAAGCCCAATTGTTTAAAATGTGCGGCTAAAAAACAAAATGTGACAAAAAACTTCCGACCTTTGGGTCCAATAAAGGACAAAACATAGTTTCTGCTAATAATTATACAACCAAATGTGACAACAATAATATCCCTGACTTACGCTATTCGAATTATAAACCAATTGTTAGTAAACCTAGCTCTTCTCTCACTTTCATAAATGATATTAAACCCATCACTATCCTCAAACGTTCAGAACCTACTAATTTTCTCAATAATGATTTTTCTAAGGATTTTTCAGGAATAATTTCTCCGAAGATAAACGCTGGGAGTTGTATCTCCAAAAACGCGATCAGATATTCAATGTTTCATCTATAAATTTTTCTAATAACAAACCTAAACGATTCGTTTGAGAAAATTTTATAAAATGCGGAAATTATGCCGTAAGTTATTAGTATCCACCATAGTTTCAAATCCTAAAGATATGCGTTATTACGCTAAAGTTTCATTTTTAGAATATACTGAGTATGGATTGTTAGATACTGGAGCTATTGTTAGTGTAATAGGATCTGATTTAGCGTTAGTGGATTTTTCTAAACTACCAAGTTTCACTAAATGCAAATCTTACGTAAAAACTGCTGATGGTAAGACCCAATCAGTTGTCGGCTGGCTTGATGTTGAAATTTCTTTTAAAGACCAAATAAAGCTTCTGAAATTGTTCATTATTCCTTCCATCTCTCAAAGATTTATTTTGGGAATCGATTTTTGGAAAGCCTTTGCTTTGTTTCCAGATATTGTTGGGTCTGTAGACATTATAAGTTATAATAAATCGTCCAACTGTCCGTCCGGTCTATCCGCAATTACAGAGATATCCGAAGTTTTGTCCGATTTTAATAAAAAGTCTGATATTTCAGATGAAAATTCATGTCCACTCTCAATACGCCAACGTCAACAGTTAAATACTGTTATTGAACTTTTCCCAAATTTTGAAAAAGAAGGGCTAGGAAGAACCAGCTTAATTAGGCACTCTATCGATGTAGGTAATGCTACACCGATAAAGCAACGGTTCTATCCGGTTTCTCCTACGGTGGAGAAACTGATGTTTGGTGAGATCGATAGAATGTTGGCGCTAGGAGTGATTGAACCTTCCACATCCTCCTGGAGCTCACCAATGCGTTTGGTTGTAAAACCAAACAAAGTTCGCTTATGCTTAGATGTAAGAAAAATAAACTGCGCAACCAAGAAGGATGCATATCCTCTGCCAAATATAGAGGGAATTTTTGCAAGGCTTCCCAAAGCCAACATCATCACTAAGCTAGATCTAAAGGATGCCTTTTGGCAAATTGCCCTCGATGACAAGTCCAAAAGTCTGACAGCATTCACAGTACCGGGTCGGCCTCTCTACCAATTTGTAGTCATGCCATTCGGGCTGTGTAATGCTCCTCAGACCATGTGCAGATTAATGGATGAAATCATCCCACCAGATCTACGGCACTGTGCCTTTGGCTATCTTGATGATCTAGTTATTGTCTCCGAAGATTTTTCAACCCACTTAGAGTTACTAGTTCACATAGCGTCGCAATTTAGAAAGGCAAATCTCACTTTAAATATTTCTAAATCTAGATTTTGTGTGACTCAGGTGAATTATTTGGGTTATGTGATAGGCAATGGAGGCATCACTACTGATCCTGAAAAGATTACAGCGATCTCCAACTGGCCAGTACCAAAGAATTTGAAGCAGGTTCGAGGGTTTCTTGGATTGGCGGGGTGGTATCGTAGGTTCATCGAAAATTTTTCTACCGAGGTGTTTCCAATTACAGAGGTGTTGTCGACAAAGAAAAAAATTATCTGGACGGAAGAAGCACAAAAAGCATTTGAAAATGTGAAAATGCTTTTTACAACAGCTCCTGTTTTAGCGAATCCCGATTTTGATAAGAAATTTTTCTTGCACTGTGACGCCAGTGATTATGGGATTGGTGCAGTTATAGTGCAAATAGATAACGATGGAAATGAACGACCAATTGCATACATGAGTAAAAAATTAAATTCGGCACAACGAAATTACTCCGTCACAGAACGGGAATGTTTGGCGGCAATGGAGGCGATCAAGAGATTTCGATGCTATTTGGAAATGCAAGATTTCGAGGTTGTTACATCTCATTCGTCCCTGTTATGGCTTATGCGACAACCATACCTCAGTGGCAGATTAGCAAGATGGCGTATAAATTTACAATTAGCCACATAAAAGGCAAGGACAATGTCGTACCTGACGCTCTATCACGTATTCCGGTAGATGAAGTTTCTGGCATTGAAAGCGTTGAACCAGAAATTGAATTAAATTCTCCATATTTCAATGATAAAGATTATCAGGAATTAAAAGATAAAATATCTAACAACCAAACAAAGTACCCAGATACTAAAATTGTAGACAATTTCGTATATTATCGAACTGAAAATTACTCTGGCAATGCTGACCAAGAACAAAACTGTTGGAAATTATGGGTTCCGTATCGGTTAAGAAAAGACGTAATATTAAGAGCTCACGATACACCAGTTGCTGCTCATGGGGGCATGTCGAAAACTTTAGATCTACTTAGAAGGAACTTTTTCTGGCCCGGAATGGTGCGCGATGTTCGCAGCTACGTTCGTGAATGTGAAGTTTGCAAATCTACGAAAGCGCCAAACTTTGTCTTGAAGCCTCCTATGGGTAACCCAGCGATTTCAATCCGCCCATTTCAGCGTCTTTATATCGATCTGCTTGGGCCCTACCCTCGTAGCAAAACTGGCTACATCGGGTTACTTATTGTGCTGGATCATCTATCAAAATTTCATTGGCTGTGCCCGGTTAGAAAGTTTACGTCATTAGCAATACAAGATTTCCTCGAAAAAAATATTTTCCACACTTACGGCGTACCCGAAACTATAATCAGCGATAATGGTAGTCAATTCCGCGCAAACGACCTAAATGCCTTCTTTACCTCCTATGGAATTCAACATATCTACACTGCTCTATACTCCCCCCAATCCAACGCTTCTGAACGAGTCAATCGATCTTTGATTGCAGGTATTCGTGCTTATCTTTTAATCGATCATCGATTATGGGATGAGAAATTAACCGCGATTAGCTGTGCTCTTCGTAACTCCTATCACCAATCTATAAATGGTTCACCTTACCACGCATTATTTGGATTTGACATGATTACTCATGCCTCGTCGTATGAGCTTCTGCGAAAGCTACAACTTCTGAACGAACCAACAGCCAGATTATCTAATGATGACCATTTTCAACTTATTCGTTATGACCTCCGGAAATGCATTTCAGCTGCTTATGAAAAAAACCAGCATCAATACAACCTCAGAACTAAACCCCAAAACTTTCAGGTAGGCCAAGAAATATTCCGGCGGAACTTTTCACAAACCAATTTGGAGAAACGTTTTAATGCAAAATTATCACCAGTTTTCTTAAAAGCCAGGATAAAAGAAAAGTTAGGAAACCATTATTCTGTTTTGGAAGATCTAAAAGGAAAACTTGTTGGTACTCTCCATGGAAAGGATATCCGTCCCTAACTGGTTTCTCATTCCATCTAATTTTGTCCCGCATAGCGTCTAAATTATCCGGTTTGTAATATTCAATATTGATATTACTTAAAAATTAATAATAAAAAAAAAATTAAAAATTCAAACAACAAAAAAAAAAAAAAAACCTGCAAATCTTTTTAAAATAATCTGTCACCAACCTAAACCTTATTAAATTCAAAATTGTTGCCACTAGTAAACGATTAAGCAGAGGTGAGAAATTATTGGTTTACCGACAAGTCTCACAGTATCGGAATTCAATACAACTAGTGAGAAATAACAGATAGATTCATTGAGACATTCGACGAACTACCATTCGTCCCTGATTAATTGATAAGAAACTTAATGAATTTACATTGCCTATCACTATATTTAAGAACGAAATAAATCGACTGTAAGTTAAGCTATAATATACTTGTTGCTATTGTTATGTATAATTATCTTTCAATAAGGACCATTGGTCAAAAACGAAATTTATGAAATCACACCGTAGGCATAATAGCTGTAAGTTTTTTTTTTGAATTTGTACCACAATAAGATTAATTATATGTATGATCTTGAATTGAAATTCATAGTTTGTTTTTTTTAGCGATGGCTGAGTAAGAGATTTTAAGGTAAGTGTCGAAGGGTGATGATGCCATTTAATGGCACCATGTATAAGGGGAGGGTAAGGTAGGCGCACAACACCAAAGTCTACACTACGAAAGACAAGTGACGACTACATCTTTAGTTCTATTCGCACTGGTAAAATTTTTCTAGTCGCAGCCAAGACAGACGCTTCACCGTAACGAACCACCGCCCAAGACCGCGAGCATTAGCCGTGCCCAAATCGACAAGTTGCCAGTGTGTCGGTGATGCGTGTGTAAGTATTAGGACCGTGGGATTTTTTTCGAGATTTGTTTGAGGTTTTTTTACATTAAATGTTAACCACAATAAAGACAAGAAGAAAACTTCCTAGGTTTAGGAGAGAATCATATTTTTGTTAAAATTAGTTCGACACCGAGACGCGACAGATGCTGTTGAGGGGTCCTCATGAATACTTAAAATTGTCGTGTCATCTGCAAAGGTTGAAGTAATCGTGTTTTCATTAGTTGGCATGTCCGCTGTATAAAGGATGTATATGAGCGGACCCAGAATACTGCCCTGTGGAACACCAGCTTTTATATCCTGAGGGGGGCTTGTAAAGTTGCTCTCCTTTACTCAAGATTTCCTATTAATTATATAGCTTTCCATTAGTTTATGAACGTTTGGTGGCAACAACATTTTAGTTTTATAGAGTAGACCCTCATGCCAAACCTTATCAATAAAAAGAGCAGAGCAGTACTTTTTTCTTCAAAGGCTTTTCTTATAGCGCTTACTAACCTATGGACTTGCTCAATTGTGCTGTATATTCGCCTAAATCCGAATTGATGTGCTGGGATGACATTATATTGATCTAGAGCTACATTAAGCTTATTAGTATTTTCTCGACAATTTTGACAGATTTGACAATAAACTGATGTACCATGATAACGAGCGAAACCTTCCATTCTGAGGGATAATATTCAAGGCGTAATATAGCGTTAAATATAAAAAGAATTATTCTCAATGCTATTCTGGGTAACTCCAAGAGCATTTTATTACTGATCCTGTCGATGCCCGACACTTTTTTAGGGTTAAGATCAGAAATGGCATTTTCAACTTCTCTAATCTCAAATCGAAGTGAGACTGCACTGTGCTGGCTTATTACTGGTGGTAACTCATTTATTGAACTAGTAGTTATATTCGGAGTAAAAACTTTTTTCAAATGGTCTACAAATAGATTACCTTTTTCTATACCATTTCTAGCTCAGCCTCCATTTTATATTCTTAATGGTGGTTTACGTATAACGGGTCTTTTAAGATTGTTTGTAGCTCGCCATAACGTTTAATCAGTTCTTGAAGTCGGATCTAATTTTTCGAGATATCTGCCTAATTTATCATGTCTTTGGGTTTCAAGTAACTTTCTTCATTTAATAGCCGCTCAACATCTACCGAACAAGTTCTATACTGCCCTCTGTGTCAATGGGGTTTCGCAGAAAGTTGAGAAGATATTTTGAGGTTTTGTTCAAAGTTACCAATAGCCAGGTCAATATCATCTAGTGTTCTTAGTGGTAACCTATCCGTACAATGAGTACTGAGAAACTTTCTATACTTTAACCAATCTATAATACTTGGCGCTAAATTACCATTCGGGGACACAATTTCTCGGGGGTTAGAAATAGTAACAATAACTGGTGTGTGATCTGATAAGAGTTCCAATGAAGATTCAGAATTTATAAGTTCTCTCGCAATGGGTTTCGTAACTCCAAAATCGATTAGATCGGGAATCTTTTGTCTATCTGTCGGTCAGTATGTTGGTTCTCCGCTTGAGATAACATTTAGGCCCATATTAGAAATTGTGCCAAACAAAATGGGGCCTTTCCGGGAGATTAAACGTGACCCCCAGAATGTATGCTTGGCATTGTAATCGCCAGCAGCAATAAAACGAGGGCCAAGTGATTCAAAAAATCTTTTGTATTGACTTTCCGTTATAGAAAATCTTGGTGGAAAATATATTAATGAGATAACTAAATTGTTATCAAATTCTTGAAAGCAGATTGTAGTAGCTTGAAGGTAATCTTCACAATGATCACATATTAGCTGATGCCTCAGTCAGGGTTTAATAAGAATGGCTGAGCCACCACATGCTCTGGCTCTTGGATCTTTTGTATCACACAAAATATATCCACGCAATGAGAATTGACTCCTAGAAGTCAAATGAGTGAAATAGGCGAGTTCTTCTTTATTTCGGCTTAAGCCGTTTACGTTCCAGTAACATATTTTTAAACAGTTCATGGTTTAATTAATAAAGCTTGCAATATCATAGATTGCATCTTCATCATCTCCTGCATCATGCTATTCATAGCATTAGTAAAATTATTTATTGTTTGAAAAGTGTGTGTCATTTTATTTCCAAACACTTCCTAATGAAATCATGATTTCAATTTATCTCCAAACACTTCCTAATCTTTTCACCAATACAATCTACCTCATACCGTTTTTGTCTTACTCTGTTTTTGTGTTTCTATTGTGAATTAGATTTTTACCCCCCTGAGCGCATAGATGTTTACACAACAAAAATATGCAGATATTTATAAACTGTGAAATTGGTTTAAAATCTCGTGTTTTTGCTCAAAATCTTTTTTAAACTCTAGTACCGGTTACATGTGTTTATTACTTCATTCATTTATTAAAAATAATATTAAATGCAGTGATAATTGTTTAATATATATGGAATAAATTCTAATGTTATTAATAATTTTAAATGATTGAGAAAATCTATATATTAATACGTGAAGAAACATTTTTAGTTCCCTTGTTAAGCAATATATAGGCACGGAGGAGTGTGAAAATTGGTATAGTTGTAGTTCATATGAAGGAGAAGCTGAGAATGATAAAAATTTATGTTTAATTTGTCTTAAAAATATATTAAATAAAATAAAATATTTCTAATAATTCGTTACGCCCTGTTAATGCGAATGACTTAAAGCTGTATGTAATGTGGTTAATTTAAATCTGTCAATATCAAACACGTGTATTGTCTTATGAGAGTGTATTGGTGCAAAAATAATGATATTTTGATATTGCAACTACCAAGTTGATACTTGATACGATAACAGTTTTTAGTATTTAATTTCCTTGAAAAAATAAAATAAATTTATTAATAACAAAAACACAACAATTTGCATAAATTTTCTGACATTTCTTTTGCAGTTTGTTACAGAGTTGTACAAAATATGTATTTATCATATGAGTCATTGTTGTGAGTGAGTTAGGTAGAGACACGTAATGTCCCAAATAGACTACACAAAATGATTGCGTAAAATCGCGTTTGCACAACAGCTAAAATCGATATACACTACACAAATTTCATTAGCACAAGCATAGAATTTTTGTTTGTTTTTTACATTTTTATTTTATTTGCTTTTAATTTTCAAAAGAACTGCCAATTTTTTGTATTCGTCGATTCGTCTTCATCAAAAATTTTTTTTCCGACATTTTGCTAAACGTATCTTACGCAAATTTCTTATTATTGTTCTTAATATTATTTAATTTTTCTTCCGCCTGTGTTGACAACGCGAGATGATTTAAAAAGTGGCAATTTTGTATGGGAAATTGCCTATACACTACACAAAACTGTTGCGCAAGATTTCAAAAAATCAAATCGATTTGACTTTTGCACAACTTTTGCACAAACATGAAAAATACCTCTATACACCACACAAACACGATTTTGTTCAATCATTTTGTGTTGTCTATTTGGGCTTTAATAAACTTTCTGACAATTACAAAAACATTTATGTCTAAAAATACTTCTAAGGCTGGATTTATACGTCGTCGTTTTTCTTAATTCTCTTTTGAAGCTGCTGAATTCATTGAATGAGCTGCATGTCTTTTTTAGCCAGGGTTGATTTTTATTGTTTAATTGCTTAATCTGCTTAAGTGATGTTTCGCATTAATAGTGCGTTCACACTGAGGAAAATCTAGTAGATTTTAGTTGAAATCTATTTCAAAATCTTTACCGTTTACATCTATTTTGACATTTTGTTAGATTTTGTTTCCACAACAATAAACAGCTGATTAAAATAAAACATATAAACTAGATATACGAATTTCAATTATATATTCTTCCTTTATTTACATATTTTAACAAATTTGATATTCACATATGAGATCTTATCTTTACATATAGATATTGCAACAAATAATAAATAGGATCTAAAGATATTAAATAGTTTTTATTTGATTTTTTAATGATTTTTAAAAGTAAATAGGAGGAAAAAAACCTTTATATGAATTATTAAATTCAAATACTATCTGAAAATATTTATGTGCTTATAGGAGGTTAATTAGAAATAATAGACCTCTATAAGCACATAATTTTCAATTTGATTTTTTTTTTAACTATACGTTAATTCTCTACATTCTCTTATCAGTGGGTAAGAGGGATTTTCAATTTTGGCAAAGTAATTGTTATTAATCCTTGTTATGAAATCGATAATTTTTTCATAACCTATTTCTTCATGAAGAAGATTTGTAGGATACCTCCAGGGCTTTTTATTTATCATTTTAAGACATTTGTTTTGTATAATTTGTAAGCGTTTTAGGTGGCAGTTGGCAGCGTCACTCCAAATAGGACACGCGTATGTTAATATTGGCCTTATAACACTTTTGAAGAGTAGATTTTTGTTTTTGGGGTTTAGAAATGACCTTCTATTTAGTAGTGGTCATAAAGCTTTAAATGAATTTATAGCTTTTTGCACGTAGCCATAATATGTTGTTTAAAAGTAAGCTTTTTGTCCAAGACAACTCCGAGATATTTGACATGATTAAGTACATTTATGGTATTATTTCCAATAAGAAGATGGCGTCTTGGCAGTCTTTTGGGAGATTTGTTGAATGGAAAAATTATTGCTTGGGTCTTGTTTGGATTTATTTTGATTTTCCATTTGTGAAAATATTTACTGCATTTTACAAGTCCCTTTTCCATTTTCTTCTTTCTTATATATAGAGTAAAGCAATCGCGACAAGACTGATCCTTGAGGTAACCCTGTGGTAATGGTTTTTGGAGATGATGTTTCATTATTAATCGCAACTTTAAAGTTTCTGCCGTGAATGAAATCTGAAATAAGTTTGCATAAATATTTTGGTATATTTGCATCAAGAAGCTTAAATACTAGGCCATTATGCCAAACGGTGTCAAACCTTTTTTCAATATCTAACAATATTACTCCCGTTGAACGTTTATTGTTTTTATTGGTGATTATTTGATTTATAATTCTGTTTATTTGGTGAGTAGTGCTATGTCCTTTTTTAAATCCAAATTGTTCTTTAACAACAATAGAATTGGTCGTTACAAATTCACTAAGACGAGAATGTAGAATTTTTTCAAATATTTTACCAAAGTTACTTAATAGACTGATAGGTCTGTAGCTGTTTGGGTTATTTTTAGGCTTGCTCGGTTTGTTAATAGCTATAACCTCAGCATTTTTGGAATGGTTTGGGAAATAGTTGAGTTTGATGCAGCTGTTAAATATTATAACCAGTAATTTTAGAGCTTTGAGTGGTGGTTTTATTGATGAGACAATATTCATTACTTCTTCAAGAGATGTATAAATAGCTGATTCAGAGCTAGGATTTTCATTCTTAAAATTATTTACTGTTGAATTTATTAATGTATCCGCTGAATGGTTGTAGTTCGAAGTGAGGTTATTTGCTTGGACAAATGTATTTGCCAGGACTTCAGCCTTGTCCTTATCAGATGTTATTTTTGTATTTCCAACTTTAAAGTGAGAGATTTGATTTTTTCCTCGCAAGTTCCTGCTTATTTTCCAAAATGATTTATCACCTGGTTTTAAATTGGATAATAATTGACACGATTTCTTATTACGTTCCGAATTAATACTTTTATCAATCATGTTGTTTAGAAACTTAGTACATAGATTATAAAAAGTTTGCTCGGCTATATTTGAAGATCGTTGGCTTTTTCTTTTAAAGCTTCTTCTTAGTTTTATATATTTCACAGTACTTTCTGGCAATGTGTAATTATTTTGTTGAGTTATTTTAGGTGTAGACACATCCCTTGCTTCGAAAACTACATTTATAAATTTTTGGATTTCGTGATCAATTACTGCCTTGGTATTGTACATATCGGAATATAACGTGATTTTATTGTCTAAAAAATTCATATAAATGTTCTAGTTGGTTGCACTATAATCACAATAATTGAGGTCAACCTGCAAGGCCATTGATCTTTTAAGTGTACATATAATGGGGCGATGGTCTGATGGTATTTCGTAATCCATTGTTTTTACGTCTATATTTAAAGCGGAGTTGCTTAAAATAATATCAAGTGTGGATGCTTCGCGATTATGTTGATGGGGGAATAGGGTTGGACTATTTGGATAGTGTATGAAAAAATTGCTTGATTGCTGTAGATTGTTCAGTGCGATTCCCTCCGTATTATTTGAACGACAATTCCAAGAACAATGTTTGGCATTTAGGTCAGCAAAAACTATATATTCTATGGAGAAAGGTGTTAGGTTCAAGATATCAGCACAGAAGTTATGGGTATATTTTGGTGAATATAACGAAGATACAACAATAGGTCTATTATTTATAATAACTTCAATTGAGATGTTTTCGATTGATGAGGTGTTTGATATAAAGAGGTTTTTATGAGCGACAGATTTATGAATTAACAGAGCTACTCCTCCTCCTCTTGCATCTGTTCTGTCACTTCTATATAAATAATAATTTTTAAAATAGGGTCTATGATTTTCTGAAAAAAATGTTTCATTCAAAGACGCTATTTTAATATTTTCTCGATCAATTAGTATTTCAAATTGTTTTCATTTAGAAAAGTTTGAAATGCCATTAGCATTCAAGTGAAGCATTTTGAATTCGTTTAAATTATTAGTATAATTCATAGGCGTATTTTACCATTGACATTACAACTTTGATTTGTTGTACTTTTGAAGTGCACCTATGCAAATCATCCATAGCTGTAGTGAAAATACCAAAAAGCTCATCAATGCTAAATAAATCGTTGTTTGTTTTCAGCTGGTTAGCATATGTAGCTTTACTGTTATTATTGATGTTATTGCTACAATTTGTGTTGTTGTTACTTAAATTTGGGAAATTAACCTTTGATTGAAATGAAAAATTTTGTTGTTGTCTGCTGTTGTTATGACTTTTGGAAGTTATTCTTGTACTAGTTTTCAAATAGAGAGAACGTAACGGACAGTCGATGTCGTTTGCAGAGTGATCAGTTCTCTCTTTTCCATGTTTTTTGCAATTAAAGCATGTAAAAACAGCTGCTCTTTTTTCATTTGTGTTAAACGGACACACACTTGTATGTTGTTGTTCTGCACATATCATACACGCAGCACTTCAATGGTAATGTTCACCGCCATGGCCATACATTAAGCAGTTCCAGCATTGAGTTGGTCTGCTCCTGGATTTCGATTTGTATTTTTTCCAAGAAGTTATAATATTGGAAATTGTTCGTACATGTTTTAAGGCAGTTGGATTAAAATTTTTACGAACAAATTGAACTTTATAAACTGCATTATTGTTTGAACTGAATTTGGTGACTATTTCAGTTACGGAAGAAGGGGATAGGTTGTAGTTTTTTAACTCCTTGGAGATTTCCTCAGAGCTTATGCGGGGTAAACCGTGTAAAAAGGTGGTGTATAACAATAGGAAAATGGATGTATTGAAAATTCTAAAAAGAAACAGATTTTATAATTATATTATGCATCAAAAATTAAAAAAGCACAAACTGAAATAGAAATTTTGCGAAATAAAATCAGCATTTGTTAAATGTATTGTTTGAGCAGCAGAAACAAATTCATTTTCCACAATTATTATTTAGCAGATTGGAATGGGCACATGTCAGTATAAAAAGTTATAACTTTTCAATTACTAAATATTTTTTTTATCATAGATTCGTATTTTTTTTTGTTAATATATCATTTCCTTTTTATCCCACTTGTTTGCTTTTGTTTTAAATATCAATTTTTCAGTCACTGCGTTGTAATTTTCTACTACAATATTAAAAAAACTGTAATATTCAATATTGATATTACTTAAAAATTAATAATAAAAAAATAAAAAAAAATTCAAACAACAAAAAAAAAACCTACAAATCTTTTTAAAATAATCTGTCAGTAACCTAAACCTTAATATTTATATGGTTGGTGTCTCCACTAAAGTCAGTAAATAGATTCGATAACAGTGCGAATATATTGATGTATTATGCTTTCAGCAAGATAAAGATTAAAATATCTTGGTTAGTTTATTATAAAGATAATTGAGTAATTGTTCTTACTTTAAAAATAATTCATAAAATATCAAACAAAATATTATTAATTACTAAGAATGGTGGTGTGTAGTGTGTAAAATCATTTTGTCAAGTCGATGCAACAGTCAAAAAAGTACTTGCGGTAAAAAGCTTTACATATGTGAATAAAGCAAGCTAAACTTGAACTCTCTTGTGTTTGCGGGTTGAAAGCACATGTATTTTTATCTTAACCAACCAAAGATATAACATCAGTCGACGTAGAAAAAGTAAAATTAAAGAAAAGTCGCTCTAAATAATATTTCATTAAAAAAAAAAAAAAGAAGTGTAAAACCCAGGTAATCCTTCACGCATTTTAATAGTTCCTCCAAAACAAAAATAAGAGTTAACTTATTAATTTAATTAAGAAACGTGAACAAGGTGCATCCACATTTCGATTGGAAGCATTTCAATGTGGTTAGGTTTGAGTCCACGTGCCATATGATACTGTGTATGGTCATATATCTTTCATCAGGTAACTATATTATACTTTGTATAATTCGCGGTTTTAATTTTTCTCTACACTTCATCTGGCAGACAAAGAAATTTTCATGAACTCACGGTGTTAAGAGATTAAAAACCTAATACAGAAAGCCACGTATTAGAGAAGTCCCCGTTGCATCATAAAATTTCTATACTCTTCAATCGTCCAAAAAACGCAAGGCATCTATAAAGATATACCATCAACGACAATTAGCAGCACACCACACACAATCTCCGAATCAGACGAACCACCCATTCTCACGTTAAACATATTTTGGGTAAAATGCTTGGAAATCACTTAACCTAAACCTTACGTTAATTGGATAGTAATATTAAAACTACAGAATGGTTTGTTAAAAAAAGAAAAAAAATCGTGGAAGAATTTATAAAGTTAATTTGGGGCCAACATAACCTAAAATGATGATTTAGCACTTATAAACTTCAAGTTCATAGTATGATCTTTAAACCTAACTATGTATACACCTTTCAAGATAAAGTTTACAAATCGCCTAAACCTCTTGTAGAATAACTACCTAATTCTACAGTAGCTTACATAGTAAGTTTCCTATATACATTCCACTATCCACTTAATTCTACACTAATGTTGAACCCTGCTTCAAACTTATGATTAAGTTTTATACATACTTCTCTTAGCTTAACTCATTTACGAAAAATGGTTGTATTATCCTGGCTTGAGGATATGAATGTATAAATAATTGAATATGACACAGTACCGTAAAAACAAAATATTAAATTTAATCATCAAACTAGTATGATGTCAACCATTCGAATAAATATAAATAACCCCCTAATTATGTAAATTTACTTTTCTCTTAAAAGTATTAAGAATATCCAAATACTCGTCTTAATCCCTACCACAATGAATTACTAGAAAACCTTATTTTAAGGGAGTACCCTAAACGATCATTAGTAAAGAAATAAGAAAATATCATTATTAAGTTATATGTGCAAACAAACAACTTTTAACACAATTTTTATACAGCAACAACTACTGCAAGTTCGAGAGGCCTCATCGTGCTACGGCAGAATATTTTTGGTGAGTTTACATAAATGAAACTTCATTATCATTAAAATGTTTATTTGCATATTATAACAAGAGTTTTAGTCGACGGCCGGGGTAGTTCGGTCGTCTCCAGGGTCAGCGTAAGGACCCTTAAACCTTATGCAATAAAACACGATAGCCTTTCAGTTACAATGTAATTTATTAAGTGCTAATTTGTGTATATATATAGGTTCACCTGTATCTATATATGTATGAAGACGCGACTGACAACAGTTCTGCTTTCGTATTATCGGGAGGTCGGCTATGCTAGCCGGTAGCTGGTGACTTGAGTATACTGGTCGGCAGATGGCGGCGCAGTGGTTGACTCGGTTGACAGGTGGCGCGATTACTGGCCGGCAGGTGATGGCGTAGTGGTTGACTCGGGTTCGTCGAGCGACAGGCGTTACGACTACTGGCTGACGGATGGCAGCGTAGTGGTATGCTGGAGTGCGTCGGTCGACGGGCGGTGCGACTACTGGCCAACAGGTGGCGGCGTGATCGGTCGTATGATGGCTTGGATGCGCCGATTGCTGATTTCGGCGCTGAGTTGCTACTGGCAGACAGATGGCGGCACCGTGGGTGGCGTGGATGTGCCGGCTGATGGTAGCAGGAGTGCGGTGATACTGGTCGACAGATGGCGGCACAGTAGGTGGCCTGGCACGACTATGCTAGCAGGCAGGTGGCGGCACAGCGGATGGCTTAGAGGCGCCGATTGATGATTTCGGCGTTGCGTTGCTACTGGCAGACAGATGGCGGCACAGTAGATGCTTTGGTGCGCCGGCTGATGGTATTGGTAGTGCGGCGACACTGGCAGGCAGATGACGGCACCGTAGGTGGCGTGGATGTGCCGGCTGATGATATCAGGAATGCGGTGATACTGGTCGACAGATGGCGGCACAGTAGGTGTCTTGGCACGACTATGCTAGCAGTCAGATGGCGGCACAGTAGATGGCCTGGCACGACTATGCTAGCAGGCAGATGGCAGCACAGTAGATGGCTTAGATGCGCCGATTGATGATTTCGGCGTTGCGTTGATACTGGCAGACAGATGGCGGCTCAGTATGTGGCTTTGGTGCGCCGGCTGATGGTATTGGCAGTGCGATGACACAGGCAGGCAGATGGCAGCACCGTGGGTGGCGTGGATGTGCCGGCTGATGATATCAGGAGTGCGGTGATACTGGTCGACAGAGGGCGGCACAGTAGGTGGCCTGACACGACTATGCTAGCAGGCAGATGGCGGCACAGTAGATGGCTTAGATGCGCCGCTTGATGATTTCGGTGTTGTGTTGACACTGGCAGACAGGTGGCGGCACAGTAGGTGGCGTGGCTCGGGCATACAGGTAGTCGATGGCGCGACCGGTCGGGAGAGCGTCAGCAGCCTGCAGAAGGCGGTAGTGCGACTAGAGTTGCTGTCGTGAGCTGCGCTGTGTCTTGGCCACCTGTAATGATAAGAGCGGGGTTAGTCGGGAGCAGTCAGCACAGGCCGCTGGATTTGAGAGCAGTCAGCCGTTAAGCCGCTGGATTATCGGGAGCAGTCAGCCGTGAAGCCGCTGGATTATCGGGAGCAGTCAGCCGTTAAGCCGCTGGATTATCGGGAGCAGTCAGCCGTTAAGCCGCTGGATTATCGGGAGCAGTCAGCCGTTAAGCCGCTGGATTATCGGGAGCAGTCAGCCGTGAAGCCGCTGGATTATCGGGAGCAGTCAGCCGTTAAGCCGCTGGATTATCGGGAGCAGTCAGCCGTTAAGCCGCTGGATTATCGGGAGCAGTCAGCCGTTAAGCCGCTGGATTATCGGGAGCAGTCAGCCGTGAAGCCGCTGGATTATCGGGAGCAGTCAGCCGTTAAGCCGCTGGATTATCGGGAGCAGTCAGCCGTTAAGCCGCTGGATTATCGGGAGCAGTCAGCCGTGAAGCCGCTGGATTATCGGGAGCAGTCAGCCGTTAAGCCGCTGGATTAATATGGATGACAACCGGTACCGATCGTCTTTAAAAAGTTGGAAATATCTTTAGTAAGATACACCGTTCAGCTTTAGCGCCGAAAAATCAATTGCCATCCTCAGACCAACCTTGCTTTCTTATGTATATAATTTCATATACCAAGTGAGAATTAAAAAATATTATTTGCTTTAGCCACTTAATAACTATTTTTAGCAGGCAGAAGTGTGGCTTGTTTTGTTCATGTTTGGTTGATTGTATTAAAATGATGTGTGGCTGGTCTGTTGTTCATGTTTGGTTGAACATGTATGTTTTATTGTTGTGACGTAGGTATTTGTTTTATTGAGAGCTATTGTGTGGTTGATTGTGTATGTTGATGTATGATTGTTGTATGAGGGCTTGGTTTAGTTGAATGTATATTTGTTACTGCTGTGAGGTGTATATATTATTATTGAGAAATGATGTGTGGTTGTGCGTGTATGTTGATGTATAGTTTTATGTGAGGGCTTGGCTTGGTTGATGTTTAGTTGAATGTGTATGCTTTACTGTTGTGACGTAGATGTTTACTAAATGAGAAATGATGTGTGGCTTGGTGTTATTGATGTTTAGTTGATTGTGTATTTATTATTGCTGTGACGTAGGTATTTTATTGAGAAATGATGTGTGGTTGTACGTGTATGTTGATGTGTGGTTCTGTTGCCTTTATATAGAAGCTGGGCTGTTGTTTATGTTTGGTTGAATGTGTACTTGTTACTGTAGATATGTTATTATTGAGAGTTGAAGTGTAGTTTTGGATAAAAGCATGGTTTGGTTGATGTTTAGTTGAATGTGTATTTATTATTGCTTTTACTAGAAGCTTGGTTTGGTTGATGGTGGCTTTTATGTGCAACGCAATTTGCGTTGTTACATCCCCCCCCTACTTCGGGGAGCGATGCTCCGTTAGTGAAGATGTTGGTTTTTGCGGTGGGCGAGTTTTTGGTCCTGGGACCTGCACTACCAAAAGTTGAATTTTGGTAACTTTTACCTTTTCAGAAGAAAAGGCTCGGCTTAAAATAAAATTTTTTTTTTTTTTTATTATTTTTTTTTTTTTTTTTTTTTTATTTTTTTTTTTTTTTTTTTTTAATATTTTTTTTTTTTTTTTTTTTTTATATATATATATTTTTTTTTTTATTTATTTTTTTTTTTATTTTTTTTTTTTTTAATAATTTTTTTTTTATATAATTTTTATTTTTTTTTTTTTCCTCTTTTTTTTCTCTAATTAATTTATTTTATTTATTTCTTTTCATTTTTTTTTTACGTTGTTCTCCAAATTGGTGAGTGCGCTCATTTTTACGGTACCATATCTAGCACCTGAGAGTGTCCCCGACACTCTAATTTTTCCACGGTTCGGTTTAGCATTTTGAGCTTGACATGCGGTTCATTCGGTCGTTCAATTTTGAATTGGCGAGGCTTGTTGAATCGCTCGGGTTTTCTTATTCGGACCCCTTTGAATAAACATGTGGAACTGTAGTGGGGCTCAGGGCGATCACGTAGTCTGTGTAGCTTAACTTTAGGTTGTGGCGCTGATATAGGTGCTGGAGAAGGAATAGGTGGTGGTGATAAGGGTAGGTCTGCTACTACTGGTGGGGATTGCGTGGCCGCCTCTGCGCGGTTACCATTACCTCCGTTGGGCGAAATTACCCGAGGGTTGGTAGCCGGGTCCACCGGTACTTGCCTCTTTTCATGGGCGACCGCCGGGGTTTGGGAGATTCGAACCCTTCGTCTGTACGATAGTGGTGGTGGCCTTACGTTACTGGTGGTGTCTTCAACTGGTGGCGGATACGGGATCTGGCGACCTATTGTCGCTAGCCGCATATGCTGTGCAACTTTTCGGTTCACCTTTTTAGTGACATTTGAATGTTTCATCGGGTGCATGGGTCCTTTGAGGGAATGGGAGGTGTGTTTATTTGGGTTTGGCAGGGGGTTACCGTCTAAAATTATCTCCAAATTGAATGAACGGAGGAAGTCCATACCCAGTATCATGGGTTCGGCTAGCGTGGGTATTACCGATGTCATCAGGGTAACCTTCCTGGCGTTATACTCGATTTGCACGGTATAGGCGTTTAGGCGGGCTACTAGGGACTGGTCGGCCATTTGGACACTTCCGCGGCTATTTGTTCGTGGCACGTTCAGCCTTTCTAGCTGTTCCCCAATAGTTTTGCTGATGAAGGTGCAGGAGGAACCTGTGTCAACGAGCGCTTGCATCGTGTACCCTTGCAGCTTTACTTGTAGATAGAATCGGCTGTCCTGTTCTGGGGGGGAAACGGTGTTAGGTTTTGGTTGTTGCTTCTGGCAATGGCAGTCCCGGGTGAGAGTGCCATCCTGCCCGCAATACGAGCAAAACCTTCTGGGATGGTTTGGGCAGTCCCCGCGTTTGTGCCCCTGCGCCTTGCACTGCCAACACCGGTCCCAGCGATGATATTGCCCCTCGACGACCATGTGGGAGGTCGGTGGCCGTTCTTCTTTTTTCAGGGACTCGTATTCGTCTGTTAAGGCAATCAGTTCATCGAGGGTTGCGAAGTCGTTGCGCCGTACATAATGCCGGTATTCGGTGCGGAGGCCATCATATATTCGGTCCAGATGATTGACTGTCCGCAGCTGTGGGTGTTGTCGGGCGAGCGTTAGCATGCTCAATATGAAATCTTTTGCCCTCTCGCGGTTGGTCTGCCTTCGATTATAAAAAGATTGTTCGAGGTGCGCTAGATGCCGTCTCGGCAGGAATAATTTCTCTGCCTCATTTCTAAATTCGGCCCATGTTGTTATATGGCAACGCTTAACACGGTACCACTTGAGGGCGTTGCCATTAAGGACCACCAACAGAGATGGTAGTAGCCTGTCCAGTGCAATCTGGTAACATTCTGCTAGCTCCTCGAATCTCTCGAGAAAATCTACCAGTTCATTATCGTTGCCGCCATACTTGAGGTCCCAGCGTTGAACAGTGGCCATTATTTCACTATCCGAAATTTCAGACCTCCGCGGGTTTTTTACCTCGGGTGGGGGCTTAGTGCTGCGTGGCGGAACTGGTATGGTGGTGGCCTCCTCGTGGATAATTTTATTTTCTTCCGACCTCACCTCATCTTCTAGATCTTTTAATATGTTTTCGGTGGACGGTCGCAGTCTTTTTGTGCGAATATAGTCGACCAGTTTTTTCCGTAGGTGCTCCACCGTGAAGCCGACACTGTTTATACCACATTTTCTACAATGTTCGATGAGCTGTTCTTTTCGTAGTAGATAGACCCAGCCGTGTGTGTCGGTAGTTAGATTATTGGTGGTTGAGAACTCCGGGGTGTTGTCAGGTTGTCTTGAACCCAATTCGATCTCGTTGGCGGTTCTTTCGGGCTTTCCGCATTCCGTTTTCGAATTGGGTCCCTGCTCGGGCGCCATTTATAACAAGAGTTTTAGTCGACGGCCGGGGTAGTTCGGTCGTCTCCAGGGTCAGCGTAAGGACCCTTAAACCTTATGCAATAAAACACGATAGCCTTTCAGTTACAATGTAATTTATTAAGTGCTAATTTGTGTATATATATAGGTTCACCTGTATCTATATATGTATGAAGACGCGACTGACAACAGTTCTGCTTTCGTATTATCGGGAGGTCGGCTATGCTAGCCGGTAGCTGGTGACTTGAGTATACTGGTCGGCAGATGGCGGCGCAGTGGTTGACTCGGTTGACAGGTGGCGCGATTACTGGCCGGCAGGTGATGGCGTAGTGGTTGACTCGGGTTCGTCGAGCGACAGGCGTTACGACTACTGGCTGACGGATGGCAGCGTAGTGGTATGCTGGAGTGCGTCGGTCGACGGGCGGTGCGACTACTGGCCAACAGGTGGCGGCGTGATCGGTCGTATGATGGCTTGGATGCGCCGATTGCTGATTTCGGCGCTGAGTTGCTACTGGCAGACAGATGGCGGCACCGTGGGTGGCGTGGATGTGCCGGCTGATGGTAGCAGGAGTGCGGTGATACTGGTCGACAGATGGCGGCACAGTAGGTGGCCTGGCACGACTATGCTAGCAGGCAGGTGGCGGCACAGCGGATGGCTTAGAGGCGCCGATTGATGATTTCGGCGTTGCGTTGCTACTGGCAGACAGATGGCGGCACAGTAGATGCTTTGGTGCGCCGGCTGATGGTATTGGTAGTGCGGCGACACTGGCAGGCAGATGACGGCACCGTAGGTGGCGTGGATGTGCCGGCTGATGATATCAGGAATGCGGTGATACTGGTCGACAGATGGCGGCACAGTAGGTGTCTTGGCACGACTATGCTAGCAGTCAGATGGCGGCACAGTAGATGGCCTGGCACGACTATGCTAGCAGGCAGATGGCAGCACAGTAGATGGCTTAGATGCGCCGATTGATGATTTCGGCGTTGCGTTGATACTGGCAGACAGATGGCGGCTCAGTATGTGGCTTTGGTGCGCCGGCTGATGGTATTGGCAGTGCGATGACACAGGCAGGCAGATGGCAGCACCGTGGGTGGCGTGGATGTGCCGGCTGATGATATCAGGAGTGCGGTGATACTGGTCGACAGAGGGCGGCACAGTAGGTGGCCTGACACGACTATGCTAGCAGGCAGATGGCGGCACAGTAGATGGCTTAGATGCGCCGCTTGATGATTTCGGTGTTGTGTTGACACTGGCAGACAGGTGGCGGCACAGTAGGTGGCGTGGCTCGGGCATACAGGTAGTCGATGGCGCGACCGGTCGGGAGAGCGTCAGCAGCCTGCAGAAGGCGGTAGTGCGACTAGAGTTGCTGTCGTGAGCTGCGCTGTGTCTTGGCCACCTGTAATGATAAGAGCGGGGTTAGTCGGGAGCAGTCAGCACAGGCCGCTGGATTTGAGAGCAGTCAGCCGTTAAGCCGCTGGATTATCGGGAGCAGTCAGCCGTGAAGCCGCTGGATTATCGGGAGCAGTCAGCCGTTAAGCCGCTGGATTATCGGGAGCAGTCAGCCGTTAAGCCGCTGGATTATCGGGAGCAGTCAGCCGTTAAGCCGCTGGATTATCGGGAGCAGTCAGCCGTGAAGCCGCTGGATTATCGGGAGCAGTCAGCCGTTAAGCCGCTGGATTATCGGGAGCAGTCAGCCGTTAAGCCGCTGGATTATCGGGAGCAGTCAGCCGTTAAGCCGCTGGATTATCGGGAGCAGTCAGCCGTGAAGCCGCTGGATTATCGGGAGCAGTCAGCCGTTAAGCCGCTGGATTATCGGGAGCAGTCAGCCGTTAAGCCGCTGGATTATCGGGAGCAGTCAGCCGTGAAGCCGCTGGATTATCGGGAGCAGTCAGCCGTTAAGCCGCTGGATTAATATGGATGACAACCGGTACCGATCGTCTTTAAAAAGTTGGAAATATCTTTAGTAAGATACACCGTTCAGCTTTAGCGCCGAAAAATCAATTGCCATCCTCAGACCAACCTTGCTTTCTTATGTATATAATTTCATATACCAAGTGAGAATTAAAAAATATTATTTGCTTTAGCCACTTAATAACTATTTTTAGCAGGCAGAAGTGTGGCTTGTTTTGTTTATGTTTGGTTGATTGTATTAAAATGATGTGTGGCTGGTCTGTTGTTCATGTTTGGTTGAACATGTATGTTTTATTGTTGTGACGTAGGTATTTGTTTTATTGAGAGCTATTGTGTGGTTGATTGTGTATGTTGATGTATGATTGTTGTATGAGGGCTTGGTTTAGTTGAATGTATATTTGTTACTGCTGTGAGGTGTATATATTATTATTGAGAAATGATGTGTGGTTGTGCGTGTATGTTGATGTATAGTTTTATGTGAGGGCTTGGCTTGGTTGATGTTTAGTTGAATGTGTATGCTTTACTGTTGTGACGTAGATGTTTACTAAATGAGAAATGATGTGTGGCTTGGTGTTATTGATGTTTAGTTGATTGTGTATTTATTATTGCTGTGACGTAGGTATTTTATTGAGAAATGATGTGTGGTTGTACGTGTATGTTGATGTGTGGTTCTGTTGCCTTTATATAGAAGCTGGGCTGTTGTTTATGTTTGGTTGAATGTGTACTTGTTACTGTAGATATGTTATTATTGAGAGTTGAAGTGTAGTTTTGGATAAAAGCATGGTTTGGTTGATGTTTAGTTGAATGTGTATTTATTATTGCTTTTACTAGAAGCTTGGTTTGGTTGATGGTGGCTTTTATGTGCAACGCAATTTGCGTTGTTACAATTCAAAAGTAGTAGCAACTAACATTCCCTTTTACGTAAAGAGAATCTAATGTAAATTAATATTTTTTTTAGAGATCTTAATTAACGTGGTTCTTGATTTTAACAGGAACAAGTGAAATGTAAAACCTTCAATCATTGTACAAAACAATATTAAGTTAGTTTTTGCTTATTTACGAAATTTAGGGTGTTCACATCCTAACCCTATGATAAGCTTTTTATTGAATCTGGGTTTTTGTTCTTATTAATATACCATTGTTTACAATGGTAATAATATATTAATAATATTAATAATAATATTAATATTAATTAATAATATTAATATTATATAGTATATTATAAATATTAATATACCATTGTAACTCATTTTTTCTCTATTCACAAGTTTTACCACATACGTAGTTACAAGTCAATATAATTATACCTTTATAATTTTAACTCGGAAATCAAATTGTCCTATTTCTGAATTAATCACTAATCCTTCGGATTATAGCTTACTAAAATAAAAAATAAATAAAAAAAAGCAATAAAATTTAAATTATAAGTTTATGAATATCAATATAATTATAAAACGATTTTTTAAGCAAACCATAAATATGAATTCTAAATAAATTTGTAAGTTTTGAAAATGGATTATTGAAGAAATCTTTTGGGTGCTTTTCTTTCAAGGAGATGAAATAAAGTTAGGTTACTAAGAGTTTGGGGTTTCCGATAAAAAAATTTTACGCTTCGGAAACATTTGGTTGGTGAGGGTATTGAAGCGGATATCTTTCATTTCATCTGAAAGATTTAAATGGAGAGGGTAAAGCGGCTGATACCATTTAAGATTTTAAAGTATTTCCTTAAGGTGACTAGAGCGGGGCATTCTTTTTTTTTCTCTACTCATTCTGGCCCTATAAAGTTAGATTTTAATAAATAAAAAGGGAGTCTATAATAATATGTTTGTAAAAGGAGAATTAGTTTAGATTAGGAAGGACACGAACCCCCCACCCGGCTGCATTTGCTAGCAAAAGAAAAGGCTCCCGCAATCCTATCCTACGTAACTCAGAGGTGCTCGGCATCTTTCTAACACCTCATCTGTTTTTTCAGAGTGTTCGTTACAAAACACAGTAGTATCATTTGGTAGTGCCCAAGTTTGACAAGATTTTGTGAGATTTTGCACAAATCTAGTAACGAGCTAGGTTTTGTTTTGTATGGGAAATCTAGTAAAAACGTATATACTAGATTTGCTGAAATGTAAACGCACTATAAGAAAAATATAAAAAATATGTAATGTAAATTCAAATTATTAAGAGTAGAATATGTAATCAAATAGCAGAACGTATCAATGTTTAAAAAATTTAAGTTAAAAAACCTATTAATTTTAAAGAAAATAAATAAAAATTGAAGCCATTCTTGGTCTAACTGAAATGTTCACTACAAAGTATAAAAAAGAATGAAACGCATCAAGAAAAACAAATGAGTACAAAGCCACCGTTCACCTACAAACTGAAACAGACGTCGAAAAACGACGTGCAAAAAATCACCGTATAAATCCAGCCTAAGAATTAAAAATACTTCCATTTTTCTATTAAAATCAAAATTTGTAATTATACATATAACACAAATACTATTTTTATATTGCACAGTCTGGCATTTCGAACGCAACCGGGCAATATTTGGAATAAATATAGATATTGTGTTCCAGTTCCTACCATACACTTTCCTTTAAGAACCAGAGATAAACACAACTGTAAAGAAATCTTATTGCATAAATTATTCCAGACAATTTAGCTGAATATTCCTTTAGTGCCGGTTTATACATGAAAGTCTTCTTGCTGAAAGTCTTGATTTTATGGGAGAGAAGAATGGCAGGGGGTACATACCTTCATGTACTCTGAAATTCTCTTTTGTTTCTTGCTTCGCAATTGTCAAAGTGAAGTTATTTTACGTTTTCTTTCATTTTTATGTTTTGTTTGTGTTAAGAAAGATAATAAATTGAAATAAAGTTAATTTTAATGAAATAAAATGATAAAATAATTAGATAAAATGATAAAGTAAACATGAACAAATCTTGAATTTCAATAATATAATTTCAGTGTGTAGACATGGATGGAAGTTTAAAAGAGAAAATCAAACAATTTCAGAAAGAAAAATTTCATTGTAAACCGGGACTTACATAAATTGAAAACAACTGGCATCTCTGTCCATAATTGCATTAATTTTATTTATTTTTTCCTGCCCAGCTCAGAATTAAATAAACTCATGGTTGCTACTTTAAGTAGTATATAAAGCTTTTTTATATGCCATTCGTTTGTCATTCTTATCAGCCGTAGCAAAATCATTGCAAATATTTTTTAGGACTAAAGGCCTAAACAACGAGAATGACGCAGTATGATTTTTTCTATATGTGGAAGCGAGATTGAAGTAAAGCTTTTTTGTGTGGCGTTGCCAACTTAGGTTGTAAAAACGCTCGCAAGGGAAATATAATTCAGATGAGAGGAGAATCAGCTGATAGGCATTAAACGCGACGCCTACTATAGTAATTACTTTATTTAACCCGTTAATAATTTCGATTTTATTCATTTTGTTATATATATTGTTTGTTATATGAACAGCTTTGTATACAATTGACAATTGAATTATGTTTGACAATAGGACAATCAGCTGCTGGAAAGCATTTTGATGATTTTTTAAATGTACAAAAGCACAAATTCTCGCATGTAAAAAGCTGAGTTTTTACTCGTACTCGCAACTCGCCGTTATGTGTTTTGGGCAGTGAAGGCCATACCAAGCACGCTTGTGCTTGGCTTCTTATATGTATACAGCCGAACGAAAAAAATACTCACCAAAGAGTAAAAGTAAACAACAATTTCATTCAGTCTTATGAAAGCTTTTGAACAAAGCAGATCTATTTCGCATTGTCTTTTGAAATTCATATATTTTTTTTAATAGGTACACAGAGAATATTTACTTAAAAGAAACCAAAAATGTTGAGAAAATTTCGAAGACTTGATAAACTAAATTCAATCAAAGTTTTATAATGTTTGCGTTGTTGTATTTTTAGTGGTCAGAATACGACAATATATTGCTTTTGGTAACATCCGATGCCTATGCTATAAAACATATAGGGAATATATGTTATTAAAATATATTGTGATTCTTTTGCACTATTCCGAACAGTGATACCATGGCATTAGTAATAGCACGACTCAGTGGCATCACTAAAACCAGCGGTGTCTTTTTGTTGACAACTCTGTTGCTCTTAGCGACCTAAGTTGGCCGCAGCTAGGAAAAATGACGGTTCGAGAGTTGGCAGCACCTATATAAGGCGAAGCAAAAAAAAAAAAACTTTATTTTCCGATTGGCAGCGACGAGCAGTGAAGTTAGTAGGAAAAACATCAGGACCACAATCTAGGTAAATCTGATACATCCGTGAGAAATTTTGCGTTAAAGTCAAGGTGTTCCGCAGGATACGGCGGACTAACACGAGGCAAGTATCAGTTATGAAGTTGTGGTGGGCATATCGCCACGATTAAAGAAAAAAAAAACTAACACCAGCTTGACATGGCAATCTCGGGGCGACTACTACGCTACAAGTCCGACGAACAAAATTGGTAGACACCCACAGCCTGGTATCATCATCAACAACGATAGCACCGATAGCCGACAAAACGGCAAACCAAGTTAGGAAAGTGCCCGGTTTATACATGTACACCGATAGCCAACAAACTAAGCAGATTTCTAAAAACCAAATGCCAGAGTTTTCAACATAACCGAAAAATATAATAAATTCTGCAAAATTCAAGCGCCAGTGTATCCACCAGGAGCTCACAAAATACTCAAAGAGCTAAGTCTTCCGGAACAGCCGAAAATCACAAGCAATATTCAAAGCGGCCACAACTACCAGCGAAGCAAAAATTTAAATGACGAATCAGCGCTCCAGCCAACAAGAGCAGAGTTTAACAATTCCATAGGTGTTATGAGCTTCCAACCAACAATTACTTCACTTTAAAAGTTTTCATCATATATGACATCGACATCATCCACACACATTTTACAGATTATATTCATAATATCATTCAGCCATCAATCACAACGACATAGTCGTCCAGCATAATATCATCAGCCATCAGTCACAACAACATAGTTACAGTTTAGACAATACAATCGACTTCCCGCAGATTACAAACAAACAAAACTACATCTCAAATCAGTGCCCAAAATTTATAATTTTAGAAAGCAAGAACACCGATAAACCAATACAAATGCTTAACATATTCTTGGTCTCAAAGGCTTTAGAAGGCATTTCCAGCGAACCCACGCAAAAAATTAATTCTACAAGAGACGGGAACCTACTCATACTTACCAAAAATGAAGCCCAAGCCAAAAGATTACTCAATGCAACAATTCTACCAGGTGTTTGCCAAATCGAATGCACCCTACACCTAACCCTTAACATAATAAAGGGTGTTGTTTTCGCCCACATACTAAAAGATCTAAGCGAAGAAGAAATAACGAACGGCCTAAAACATCAAGGCGTAGTAGATTGCAAAAAAATAACTAAATTTATAGAAAACAATATCGTAAATACACCACTTCATATCCTCCACTTCAACCTCTACAAACTACCGACAGAAATAAAAATAGGTTTCCTCAACTGTAAAATTGAACCATACATTCCAAACCCCATTCAATGCAAAAAATGTTTCAAACTGGGTCATAACCGCAAATATTGTAATGGAAATGAAAATTACGAGATATCTTCCTCTATTATTCACGATCCCCCACCATGTACCAAAATACAATGCATAAACTGCAATCACCCTCATAGTTCCACCAGCAAAAACTGTCAAATAATCAAACAACGACAAGAAATACTTAAAATAAAAACAATAAATAACTGTTCATACAAAGAAGCCTCAACCAAGCAACAGACATACAAACATATAGCATACCTACAGAAGAACTGGAAAAAGCCATAGAAGAAAGAAAAAATAAATTAACCAAAAGAAAACTATTAAATACCACGGGATTCCTTCATGGAACACTAATTTCAAACAATACATACAAAATACATACAGTAGTGGACTAAAGAGGATACATTAACTCAAGATTTTTCGAAATTTGTTACTTTTTTTTTATTAGAGAAACTTAAATGATTTTTTTAAAGCATAAAACTAAAACATTTTTCTTCAATAAAAAACTAAATACATTACTCTATATCAATAAGAAGTTAATAAAGAAGATATTACAAATTGTGACCGCTTTTATCCAGTTTTGTCCACATTTCAAATTTTCGTAAAATTTTTTTCTTTAGTATTTAGTCCAAAGTCCTTTGTTCTTTAAAACAGATTTTATGTGATTAGGCATGCTTTCCACAAGATTTTTAAATGTTTGAGGTGGAATATTTGCCCATTCCGCTAAAATTCTTGACCAAAGATCATGTAAGTTGGTCGGTGCTCGTTCGTATTGGGATAGTCTTTTTACAATTGCCCACAAATTCTCAATAGGATTCAAATCGGGGCTTTGACCTGGCCACTTCATTGTGTGGAATTCTTGTTCACCAATCCATTTTTGTACAATTTTGGTAGTGTGCTTTGGATCCCCATCTTGCTGAAAAGTTCTGTTGCAGGGTAGGCGCACCTTTCAATAAAAACGGGCAAATTTTTCTGCAAAATTCTTAGATAATACTCCTTATTCATGATTCCTTCTATTTTCACCAGAGGACCAATGTCCCACCAAGTGAAACATCCCCAAACCATTACACTTCCACCACCATGTTTCACCGTTTGCTTGACATGGTGTCGCTGAATGGATTCACCGTGCCTCTTCCAACAATATTCTATGCCGTCAGATTGGAAACGATTAATTTTTGTTTCATCCAACCAAATCACTCTTTTCCAGTCAGCAGTTGTCCATTTTTTATGAGTTTTGCAAAAATTTTTTCGAGCCTTCACATTCTTGTCTGACAGTGCAGGTTTCTTTTTTTCACAGCAGACACAATTCCAATTCTGTGCAAGACCCTCCTTACTGTACGGTCACTTACCAATTTGTCTAGACCTTCGGCAGCTATTTTTGGTGTTCTAGCGTTTCTAGAAATTATATTTCGTTCCATCAAACGAGCATCTCCGTCAGAGAGCAATCTAGGTCTACCTCCCTTATTAGCAGCCACAACCACATATCGCCGTTTTCTTACCACGCTGACAGTTCGATTGCACATCTTTAGTTTGTTTGCGATACTACGACATGAATCACCTTTTTCGCGCTTAGTCTCACAATTTCATCTTCAAGATTTTTTGATATTTTTCTCATTTTTTTGCCGTTCTAAATACTTTATAAATATTTATGAAAATCAAATGTGTTCGCCTTCTGACTTTTTAATCTCTAATAAAACAAAAATGCAGTTCCTATACACATTTTCTATTAAAAACAAAATTCCAACAAAAACATTCAAATCTAACGGGAATAAGGATAGATAAACAAAAAAGGCAAAGAGTGGACAAAACTGGATAAATGCGGTTATGAAACACATATATATTTTTTTCATGTTTCTTGAAAGAAATCATTTATTTTTTTTTATTATAAATAGTAAAGAGATTTCAAGATATACAATGGAAAAATTTTACTTGGATGTAACAAATTGAACAAAAGTTATTATAACTGTTATAAAAATATATTCAATTATGTATCCACTTTAGTCCATTACTGTATATATATATATTTTTTTTTTATTTTCAATGTCAATTAAAATTTCACAAGGGAATTTAAACGGTTTTTACAATAATCTGCACGAACTACAAATTTTAATCCGTGAAAACTCACCTGACATAATTGCCATACAAGAAACCCATCACTCTACCACCTACATAAAACTCAACGGTTATATAGCAAACCTATCCATCGCTAACGCATCTAAACATGGCGGTACCGGTCTATTCATAAAAAACAATTTAAAACACACCATAATACACTCTTCAAACAATTTTTCTGCCATTGCCGATGTCTTTATTGGGTTTAAATTAAAAATTATTTCTCTATATCTGAGCCCATCAGAACCCCTTCCAATAACGGAACTAACGTCTTTCTTCACAGATAATAACCAGCGGACACTTATATTAGGAGACTTCAATGCACAATCAACCTTATGGGGCTCCCCCTCTACGTTAACCAAAGGCTACCTAGTCGAAAATCTATTAATTCTATCAAATATGACTCTTCTCTATAATAGATCTGCTACACATTTTTCAACAAGATCCACTTTCACTCACGTGGATCTATAGCTTCAGCCGACATAACACCCTTTTCTGTATGGAACATTGAGTCACAACTTCGTGGTAGTGATCACTACCCCATTCACATCCAAATTAAAATACCACATCATAAGAATGGGAATGCAAACCAAAACCGAACACGTTTTAACACCGAGAAAGCAAATTGGGCAAGGTTCCACCAAACGCTCAACAATACTCCACATATTCAACTTTCATCCCACACTAACAAAGAAGCTGCTCGGTTACAAAAAGCCATAATTGCTGCCGCTAATAAGCTATTCCTCACTTTAAAAATAGGAAAAACAATAAGTTTACACATTGGTGGAACAACGAATTAAAAGCCCTTCGCGACTCTAAGCAAAAAATGTTCAACAAATTCAAAAAGCATCCTACCTCAGAAAATAGAATCATCTATAAAAAAGCTAACGCTCTTTTTAAACTAAAAAGCAAAGTAGCTAAAAACTCATATTTTACATTCACTAGTGAAATTAATCCAAACACACCAATTAACAAAATCTGGAACAACTTGCGTAAGCTAAATGGCATAAGCACATCCAACCGCATTCGCCATATTGTTCATGACAACCAAACTTTATATGATCCAGTAGATATTGCCAACTTTTTCGCGGATAAATGGTCACAACGATTTAGTGAAGACAACTTCAACGAATCTTTCAAACTAAACAAAAAGTTGTTAAATATCACCACCAACTATGCCCTGAATAATTCTACAAAATCTTTAGAAATAGATATAACTTTATTTGAAATACAATCCACATTACTATCACTTGAAGGGAAAACCCCCTGGATTCGATAAAATAAACTACCCCATGCTTAAAAATCTACCTCTTAACACAAAAAATCATTTACTCCAACTGTTTAATGCAATCTTCAACACTGGTATAATACCTCAACAATGGAAAACGTCTACTATAATACCAATACCCAAACCTAAGCAGGATATAACCTTTCTAGACGGATTCCATCCCATTTCATTGTTCCTGTACATCTAAACTCTTTGAAAAAATAGTCGCCACAAGACTCACATGGTTTCTCATATAAAACTTACTTTTAAGCACTAACCAAGTGGCCTTTAAACCAAATAAAGGTACATTGGACGCTCTTACTTATATAGACCATATAATCGCTTCCACCCTTTCCCACAGAAATCATTTATCAGTTATATCTATAGATTTTGAGAAGACATTCGATCGCGTCGGGATACATACCATAATATCTCAATTAAAGGAATGGAAATTGGGCAATAAAATAATCAACTTTGTATATAGTTTTCCATCAAATCGGAAATTAAGGATCGAAGTCAACAATGTTCACTCATAAATGAAACCTCTTTACAATGGCACAACACAAGGTTCACCCCTTTCAGTCGTTTTATTCCAGATCGATAAACTAAACAAAATCATTTCCAACAATAAATACTTCCAACATGTTATCTACGCCGATGATTTATACATCATCTCTAAACAACTAAAAAATATTAATTTCCAAGGAGAAGTCGATACCCTTTTTACTTCCATAGATGATTGGTGTAATAACACAGGGGCAAAAATTTCATTCCCCAAAACAAAATGTCTCCATATATGTAAGAAGAAGTCTTGTGACACTAAAAACATCTCAATTCAAGGTAATCAAATCGACACAGTAAATTCACTAAGAATACTTGGCGTTATATTCAATAAAAGCTTTACATGGTCTTCCCACATCAATAATTTGAAAATATCTCTCCAACAACGACTAAACCTAATCGGATGTTTAGCCACCAAAAAGAACAACTCTCATCCAACAATTAGTGTAAACATTGTCCGTAGTCTTATTTTTATCAAAACTGGACTATGGACTAGTTATATATGGTAAAGCCTCAAAAACTCAATTAAAAAAACTTCATCCAGTGTATAACTCGTCAATTAGAATTAGCCTTGGTGCTTTAAGAATTACACCAACAACAAATATTATGGCAGAATCCGGTTTACCAACTTTGCAACAAAGATTTCACTATCTCACATCGAATTTAATTATCAAAGTGATATTTCCATCAGAGCAACACCTGTTAAAACGTATCCACTATATTCCCTCACAATTAACTCTTTGCTACCCATCAACTTTATTACTAAAGGCCTGTACGCAGCTTGCTAAGGAATCAAAAACTTCATATAAAAAAACGCTTCAGAAATGCTTAAGGAATTTTTCTGTCAAAAAATTTCTGTTGAATGTCCGCAGCTTTTTAAAAAAGTAGTATTGTTTTTACTACTTTTTTTTGACGTAAATTAAGTTAGGCAACCCAGGCTTTGAGCAGGAATATCAAATTTTTCGTTCTTTCTGAAAGGAATTTTGACAGGAGAGGTAAGCATAAACAAAATGTAATATGCTAAAAAAATTAAAAGTTATTTTTCAGTTGCAAACATGGAAAAAACGAACAAAATTCGGCAAAAAAAACAAGAAGCGGATGGGTAATTTTGATACTGAGCTTAAAAAGCGTTTAGCAGGCCAAATAAAGCAGAACCGAAGAATTGATTTGTTTTCAATTTCACAATTCTTAATAATTGACAGAAAACAGCTGATTTCTAGCGTTGCACTGAAAGGTACTTTTGTGATTTTTTTCTTTAAGAAATATATGAAAATTTTCTGTTAAGATTCCTTAACAAGCTGCGTACAGCTCTTAACCATGAAATACGCGACTAATATGGACATTAATACCAAACCGCAAAAAGTCTATTTCCCCTCTGAACCATCCTGGAAATTAAAAAACCGCAGTTTTATAAATGATTTAATGGCTTTCCCAAAAGAATGTACACCAAACAACACCAATACATAACTATTCAAGGAGATTTTATCTACTTACATAAACAATAATTTGAAAATCCTGTATAACGATGGACCAAAAACTGACAATTCCACCTCATTTGCTGTAATTAACAACAACTTAAACATAGACCACCTAGCAATTCTAGATCAGAGATCCTCAATTTTTACAGCTATTTATTACGTATTAAATAAATACAAAAATATCCGTGGAAATTGCATGATATGTATGTTCTGACTCCAAATCTACAGTAATGGCAATTCAAAACATAAAGAACAAAACCATCAATTTTTTTCAATTATATATTCTTCCTTTATTTACATATTTTAACAAATTTGATATTCACATATGAGATCTTATCTTTACATATATATATTGCAACAAATAATATATAGGATCTAAAGCTATTAAATAGTTTTTATTTTATTTTTAATGATTTTTAAAGGAAAATTGGAGGAAAAAACCTTTATATGATTTAATAAATTCAAATACTATCTGAAAATATTTATGTGCTTATAGGAGGTTTATTAGAAATAATAGACCTCTATAAGCACATAATTTTCAATTTGGTGATTTCTTTTTAATTTTACGTTATTTCTATACATTCTCTTATCAGTGGGTAAGAGGAATTTTCAATTTTGGCAAAGTAATTGTTATTAATCCTTGTTATGAAATCGATAATTTTTTCACAACCTGTTTCTTCATGAAGAAGATTTGTAGGATACCTCCAGGGCTTTTTTTTAAATCATTTTAGGTGGCAGTTGGCAGCGTCACCCCAAATAGGACACGCGTATGTTAATATTGGCCTTATAACACTTTTGAAGAGTAGATTTTTGTTTTTGGGGTTTAGATATGAACTTCTATTTAGTAGTGGCCATAATGCTTTAAATGAATTTATAGCTTTTTGACACGTAGCCATAATATGTTGTTTAAAAGTAAGCTTTTTGTCCAAGACAATTCCGAGATATTTGACATGATTAAGTACATTTATGGTATTACTTCCAATAAGAAGATGGCGTCTTGGCAGTCTTTTGGGAGATTTGTTGAATGGAAAAATTATTGCTTGGGTCTTGTTTGGATTAATTTTGATTTTCCATTTGTGAATATATTTACTGCATTTTACAAGTCTCTTTTCAATTTTCTTCAGGAGTGCACTTGTAAGTTTGTTTGAAGAAATTAACGCAGTATCATCTGCGTAATAAGCAACTTTCATGTATTTCGGGACTTTGAAATCGGATGTATATATCGAGTAAAGCAATGGCGACAAGACTGATCCTTGAGGTAATCCTATGGTGATGGTTTTTGGAGATGATGTTTCATTATTAATCGCAACTTTAAAGCTTCTGCCATGAATGAAATCTGAAATAAGTTTGAATAAATATTTTGGTATATTTGCATCAAGAAGTTTAAATACTAGACCATTATGCCAAACGGTGTCAAACGCTTTTTCAATATCTAACAATATTAGACCCGTTGAACGTTTATTGCTTTTATTGGTGATTATTTGATTTTTAATTATTATTATTATTATTATTATTATTATTATATTGTTTTATTGAATTGCTATCACAACAAGAATAAATCTTATAAATTACAGTGATAGCAAGTAACATTTGTAATATTAACATTGAGTTACAGTAAATTTCGAGATTAATAAAAATAAAGTAAATTAGTCATAAAAATTAACATAATAATGAACATAATAAAGTTGACATTTAACATAGATTCAAACAAAAAATTTTTTAAGTTCCTTTTTGAAAAGTAATGCGTTGCTTTGTACTTGGATATATGATGGTAAATTGTTCCAAAGACACGTGGTGTAGTTGAAAAATTGTCTAGTAGACATTACCCAGGAAAAATTTCGTAATAGCAGCTCATTGATTTTTGCATTACCAATAATGACCTACCACTGCCCACTGCATTACTTCTAAAGTGAATATAAGGCGTTACCAATAATGTGTTATACAGCTACTTATATTTCTTGCCAGCGCCTTGCATACTATATTACTTTCAAAGTGAAAATAATGAGTTCCTAGGCAACTAGTTACCTCCAATGACATCCCCGTGTTAAAATAATGAGCTTATCAGGCAAACTTCAACCAGTTACATCTCATTCTAAAACCCATTATTTGGTAATGTTTGTTTTTCCTGGGTAGATATTTGTATTTTTGTGATATCAAATTTCTTCCACGAGACGATTGTGCAAAAATAATTTTGTTAAAAAGATATTCTGGGTTCTTCAGATAAATAATCTTATGCATCATTAAAAGGCTTTTATATTTTAGTAAATCTTTAAAACTTGTATTATATAACTGGTATGAATATGATGATATACTATCTCGTCTACCTCTGTTGAAAACGTATCTGGCTATATTATTATATGTGACCTCGAGGCGATTAAAGTCAATAGTGTCGCAACTTGCAAATATTTCACACCCGTACAGTAGAACTGGTATTAAATAGGTTTTTGCCAAAAGCATTCTTATTTCAAACGGCGTCGATGATTGCACAGCCCACAAGTTTCTCAACATCCCATGAACTTTACCAGCTGATATATTTATATGGTTAGACCAAGAAAGTTCAGCATTAAATGTGATTCCCAAGTTCGATGATGTTTGAACAAAGTCGATTCTTGAGTTGTTAATATGTAGAAAAATATTGTCATTCAGTCTTTTTTTATTACTTCTTGAAATGAAAATACATTTTGATTTGTCAGGGTTTATACATAAACCATTTGTACATGCCCATTTATGTATATTATCCAAGTCACTATTAATACAGTCAGAACAATGTTGAACATCTTCTATTCTGCTGCTTAAGTACAACTGTACATCATCAGCATACATTTGTACGCCACAGTAATTCAGAACCTCAGGCAAATCGTTAATATACATACAGAAGAGCAATGGACCAAGAATGGACCCCTGAGGCACACCTCTGTCAATATCCGCTGCTTTAGAAGTCACTCCATTTAAAGAAACCACTTGTTTACGATTAATAAGGTAAGAGGAAATAAGTTTATTAGCCGAACTTGAGAAATTAAAGATTTTCTCGAGTTTAGTGAGTAGAATCGAGTGATCAACAGTATCGAAGGCCTTACTGTGATCTAAAAGCACAAGAAATGATACCATATTCTTATCCAGCTTTGATCTAATTTCTTCCACTACATCGATCAAAACCGTAATGCAGCTTCTGTCCTGTCTAAACCCAGATTGTCTATCCATAAGGAGATGTTGATTCTTTAAATACTCATTCATTTGCCGGTACATAAGATTTTCCATAACCTTGGATAAAAATGGTAGTATCGCAATAGGACGGAAGTCGCTGTTATTCTTTGGAATAGGAATGATTTTTGCTTTTTTCCACATATCAGGAAAAATTGATTTTGTTAATATTGTATTAATTAAATACGTAATAAATGGAAGAAGTTTAGGAACGACAATTTTTAAAAATCTTGGATTAATTTCATCTAAGCCCACAGCATTTGACTTAATTGATGTAATACTTTTAAGAACTTCAGATTGATCCACACATCGAAAATCAAAACAGTTCTCAATAGGCACAGTATGAATTTTTTCGTACTCATTTTCAGTTGGTTTATTCACTTGAATTTCGACAAATTGTTTGTTTAACTTATCAATGTCCACATCAGAACCAACAGTGCAAGGATTTCTTTTCCCAATACCTATTTCACGGATCTCTTTCCATTTTATCTTGCTATCAATAGCTGAAGAGAATTTCTGTCGATAATAACTGGATTTTGCAATATATATGCAGTTCACAACTTCCTTTCTAATGGATTTGAATAATGCATGTAACTCAGGCGTTTTAAATTTCTTCCAACGTTTATATGCCAAATCTCGTTTATCAATTAAACGTTTTATAATTGAAGTAAACCAAGGAGGCTGTATAGGTTTAAGTGTTCTTGTTTGTTCAGGCACAATTTCATAAAATATTGTGAGAAGGTTATTTTGAATGAAAGCAATTTGATCATTAACATTCTCAAGACCATAAATTGAATCCCAATGAACGCAATCAATACGCTGGTTTAACGCTGTATAGTCAATGCCACGAAAATCTCTATAAGTGTAATGTACATCTTCATTGTTAACATAGGTATGATATATCATAAAAATTAAGTCATGCTTCGAAAAAACAGGGGCAGAAAATTGATCGTAAAGCAGTATTTTGCTTTTATGATTAGTAAAGAATACATCAAGTAAACTGTTCGAGCCACTTGGATAATGGGTTGGAACGATCGTATTAACAGGCAAAAGACCGAGCGTTTGCATGGGCTCTGAAAGTGACTTATCAACTAGCAGGTTACTATTGAAATCACCACAAATGATTACGTCATTGTACAATAAGGACAGAGATTCAATTTTATCAAACAAGTCTTTGGTATCAATAAAGTTATACGGTCGATATACGCAGGCGACAAGAATTTTTTCTTTATCCTTCGTGGTTAATTCAAGAAATAGAAACTCAATCTCACTAGTAGGCTCTGATCTTAGCTTTACACAACAATTTATCTCTGTTCTCACATAAATTGAGACACCACCAGCGTTTGCTATCCTATCAGCACGAAATAGTTTAAATCCCGGCAAATTGAAAATTGAATCATTGACTGAGGAATCGAACCAGGTTTCAGATACGCAGATGACGTCAACTCCAGAGGCAACAAAAATATATCTAAACTCATCTATCTTGTTATTAAGACTTTGTGCATTTATATGAACAATTTTGAGTCCAGATTTTTGTTTCGCCAGAATCCTTACCATGTTAAAAACGTTATCTTTGGAACTATAACTATTACCACAAATCATATATCACAGATTTTAAAGCAACACAATTGTATGTTATTAGAATAAATGGTAATAAAAAAGGAACAAAACTAATACAAATTTTAAAATTAATAAAATAATTGAAAAGAAAAATTAAGGAGAAATAGATTAAAGTTATTTTAAAATGGAAAAAAGTAGATAAAAAGTAGAAAATCAAAAAATATTTATATAAAATGTATGAAGTGATCAGAAAATTATTAAATTTTATAAAAAACATATATCAGGCACCATCATTTCTATCTGGCATCGCTTCATCATGAAATTCATCATTGTTTCGAAAAGGAAATAACTCTTTTAATATTTCTATTGAGGGTATACATAATGATTCATCGCTTCCCAGTTTTCGAATATATACAAGGCCCCTATTTGTATGAGCAGACGATATCTTATTTTCATTTTTCAACTTACGAGCAGCGATTAAAATGCGATGGTTTGCTGGGGTGAGATTTTCGTTGACGAAAAACGGTTTTGAACTCATAATTCCGATTTGATTTAGTTGCAATGAAGATTTGGTTGATTTAATATGTGTAGTTATCATTCTAAGCATATAGTTTCGGTCATATGGGCTATTGAATTTAATTATTATTGGGGCATCCTCAATATTCTTTCTATTTCCAATATTTTTAACACGATAAATATTTTTAAATGATATAGGTGCAATTTTAACGGCTTCACACAATTTTTCATAAATTATAAATAAATTGTCATTGTATATGTTCGTATTTGGTATACCAGTAATCCTAATGTCACTGGCAACTATAGAATTTTCTTGCTTTTGCGCGGACAATTTCAGAGTGAATATTTCGTTTTTAAGTTTTTTAATTTCATTATGGTGTGCTAGATTTTTATTTACAACTGTCTCTAGTTCTGTTACTCTGTCTTTTACATTGTTTATGTCTATGTTAACAGATTCCAAGAGAGTGTCAATATCAGTTTTCATTTCACTGAATCTCTTGTCGAATTCATGTAAGAGATCTTGTTTACACTCATTGAACTTAGAGATTAACATAATTTCAAGTTGGTTCGTAAGTTTATCGAATCGTTTTTCCATGATTGTCATAAATTTAAGAGGCGATTCAGTAAGAGTTAAACGCGGAGTTTTGCACACATTACCAAGCAAAGAGTTTTGCAGAACATCACTTAAGCGTTTTTGCGAGGGAGTGTTATTATTTTCTTTTTTGTCATTATTGTTTACTCTGCCTGTTGATTTTATTGGAATTTCTTCCGTATCGATTTCTTGTGTTGTTTCAAATTCTTCAGTTGAGTTCATATTTAGTGGTTTATGTTTGTTATTTTTAATTTTGTTTTGATTTTGATTTTTTCTTGGTCTAACCATAATGGTATAAGTTTATTTGGTGAGTAGTGCTATGTCCTTTTTAAAATCCAAATTGTTCTTCAGCAACAATAGAATTGGTCGTTACAAATTCACTAAGACGAGAATGTAGAATTTTTTCAAATATTTTACCAAAGTTACTTAATAGACTGATAGGTATGTAGCTGTTTGGGTTATTTTTTGGCTTGCTAAGTTTGTTAATAGCTATAACCTTAGTTTTTCAAATGGTTTGGGAAATAGTTGAGTTTGATGCAGCTGTTAAATATTATAACCAGTAATTTTAGAGCTTTGAGTGGTAGTTTCTTTAAGAGCAGGTTGGGAATATTGTCAAAACCAGGGGATTTTGAGGGTTTTATTGATGAGGCAATATTTGCCAGGACTTCAGCCTTGTCCTTATCAGATGTTATTTTTGTATTTCCAACTTTAAAGTGAGAGATTTGATTTTTTCCTCGCAAGTTCCTGCTTATTTTCCAAAATGATTTATCACCTGGTTTTAAATTGGATAATAATTGACACGATTTCTTATTACGTTCCGAATTTATATTGATTATAAAAAGTTTGCTCGGCTATATTTGAAGATCGTTGGCTTTTTCTTTTAAAGCTTCTTCTTAGTTTTATATATTTCACAGTACTTTCTGGCAATGTGTAATTATTTTGTTGAGTTATTTTAGGTGTAGACACATCCCTTGCTTCGAAAACTACATTTATAAATTTTTGGATTTCCTGATCAATTGTACATATTGGAATATAACGTGATTTTATTGTCTAAAAAATTCATATAAATGTTCCAGTTGGTTGCACTATAATCATAATAATTGAGGTCAACCTGCAAGGCCATTGATCTTTTAAGTGTACATATAATGGGGCGATGGTCTGATGGTATTTCGTAATCCATTGTTTTTACGTCTATATTTAAAGCGGAGTTGCTTAAAATAATATCAAGTGTGGATGCTTCGCGATTATGTTGAAGGGGGAATAGGGTTGGACTATTAGGATAGTGTATGAAAAAATTGCTTGATTGCTGTAGATTGTTCAGTGCGATTCCTGCCGTATTATTTGAACGGCAATTCCAAGAACAATGTTTGGCATTTAGGTCACCAAAAACTATATATTCTTTGGTGGAAGGTGTTAGGTTCAAGATATTAGCACAGAAGTTATGGGTATATCTTGGTGAATATAATGAAGATACAACAATTGGTCTATTATTTATAATAACTTCAATTGAGATGTTTTCGATTGATGAGGTGTTTGATATAAAGAGGTTTTTATGAGCGACAGATTTATGAATTAACAGAGCTACTCCTCCTCCTCTTGCATCTGTTCTGTCACTTCTATATAAATAATAATTTTTAAAATATGGTCTGTGATTTTCTGAAAAAAATGTTTCATTCAAAGACGCTATTTTAATATTTTCTCGTTCAATTAGTATCTCAAATTGTTTTAATTTAGAAAAGTTTGAAATGCCATTAGCATTCAAGTGAAGCATTTTGAATTCGTTTAAATTATTAGTATAATCCATGGGCGTATTTTACCATTGACATTACAACTTTGATTTGTTGTACTTTTGAAGTGCACCTATGCAAATCATCCATAGCTGTAGTGAAAATATTGTTACGATTTCACAAATAATGTTACGATTTTATAAATGAATAACAAAACCGGCAACGATAACCGTTTTATAACATCCCTGTGTTACATCTCTTTCACGATTCGATGTGTTTACTTTAACTTAAACAAACGAGTATCGAACTGGTTTTTGGTGAAAGAAAAAGAAAAGAGATGAGGAGATATAAAACAATACAGAGTTTATACGAACAAATGAAAAAAAAGTGCTTGAATATTATTTCGGTAATTTATCTGTAAATAAGATAAATTAATAACTAGATTTCAAGGAGAAGACAAGGTCAAAATTCAGCGATGAGGGAGACCTTAAAATCCAAATTAAAACAGTGAAGTTGGGGCTTTTAATAAGAGAAGTCGACATAGTTATCATCACCGCACAATTACTAATAATTTTTACACTTCTTCCATAGATTCTGTCATCGCAGCATTGATCCCACCAAAAACTCATCTAAACCAAATCATCATTTCACCAGCACATTCTGTGGCCCGGTAGCTGATGTTATATAATTTTATAAAATCAAAAGAAAAAAAATACCATAAATACCTCTCGGGAACCAATTTATTATATAAAATTTTAATAATAAAAGCGCAGTCTTTTGTAACATTGGTGTCAGGTGTGGGGTCTACGTTCGGAATTCTGTTGAATACCTTGCCATGCCAGATCGAAAAAGAAATTCCAGCTTCTTGGCCACAGTCACACAGACGGTGCAAGAGACTATCGACCAATTAATGGAAAGTCAGAAACGGCGCGATGAAGAATTGATAAAAAATATGAGGGACTTACATTTTAGTATGACCAATAGGTTATCGGAGGTAGAACAGCAGACACGTGCCATGATTGGACCATCTACTACCATTGCAAGCTCAGCCTATGCCATACAACAACCCGCAGCACAGGTTGCTGTATGCGAAAATTCACGGCATGAGACTAGATCTGTCGTGGATCCTGCTTCTGGATCCATAGATCCTGCTTGTGGATCCATGGATCCTGCTTCTAGATCCATGGATCCTGGTTCTGGTGAACCACCTAGTGGCGCCGTAGCCTTTGGGCCCCAACGATCATCCCAAATAACTCCCTCTGATCGTCAAGACATAGACCCCACCGATAATAATAATCATCACGATCATCGTCACGTTCCAGTGGGAGTATATAATAATAGCGTTCCACCACCACCATGGGTCAACTTTCAGCACTCTCATGGACTGAATTATCATTCGATGTTTTACCCAAGTGATGGATACCCACTAGCTTTTTCTAACAAGTCTAGCTTCAAACCTCATTATGTGTCGACTTACGATGGATCAACTTCTTGGTCCGATTATGAACGTCAAGTCGAAGATGCCGCACGTTTTCATCAATGGAGCGACGAAGAGAAGTTGATGGCCGTAACCTCCAATTTGAGTGGTCGGGCTTTAAGGTTATATGGAACCATCCCCAGTAGCCCTACTCCCACTTATCAACAAGTGCGACAGCTAATGCGCGATAGATTCTCCCTTGATGCCCACGCTAGCTATCAGTATTTCCGCCAGTGTGTACAAGGCCCTAAAGAGTCAGTTGAAGACTTTGCTACGGAACTTGAACGTCTATCATTGAATGCCTTTAACGGTGCCCCAAAAGATATGGTGACTGAAATAGTAATGCACCAATTTATTGATGGCCTCTGTGACACTCAGCTCCAGGGACTAATTGTGGCCAGTCGACCTATGTCTATTAGAGATGCTTTAAGAACTGCACAGGACTTGCATTCGCAGATGAACCGTTATAAACAGCGCAATATTTATCAATTGGAAGTGAAAACTGAAGTTGCTAACCAAATCCATAGCCGACCACAGACTTCCCAAAAACGCAATAACCGGTCGGGAAACGAAGAGGCGTCGACCTGAGGAAGCCCAGATCGATGATTAGAAACCAAAGAGCTTCTCAACATAAACCACCTTTCAATATTCCAACATCACCGGATGCCGTTACCTCCAACATAAAGAACTACAAAGACAAAACGGAGTTTAAAGATGATAATAAGAAACATATCAATGAGATAACCTTAAACATCGGCGCATGGGGAGACCGAAGTTTGCAATGTGTTGCTTTTATTGAAGAAAAACCGTATGAAATGATTGTGGATACAGGTGCATCTGCTTATTAATATTCAACTCGTTCCACCTTAGGCCCCTATGCGTGGTTGCAATGTTACGTTGCGTGGTCCTAGTGGTGGGAATTTTAAAGCAACTAGCATTGTTGTACTTTCATTCCGTCTCAAACACGTGCCATTATCTCACGAGTTCCTAGTCGTAAACGGACCAACCCCTTCGCTTCTTGGTCTTGATTTCCTGCGTAAGCATAAGGCTTCTATCAACATAAATGAACTTCGACTAGATTCGGAACGTGTTTCAGTTCCTCTCTATCTTCCCGAGTTTACACCCCGTAATATGATTTACTTTTTGGACGCAGTTACATTACCGCCGAGATCCGATTTGTGTGTAAGTGCTAAATGTGTCTATAAAAATACATTTGAAGAATCTTTGGTAGACACTTGCGATGAGTCCATGCTGCCGTCAGGTGTTATATTAGGCAGGACACTAGTAACATCCACAACTGATACCCTTCCCATACGTCTCATAAATCTTAACGAAGAGGAGAAGAAAATCTTACCAATGACAGTTGTTGGTCAGCTTGAGGAGGTAAATGTGGTTCCATTGGAAAATATCCAGCAACCTCTGGAGCCACTAAACAAAGATAATACTTACCTTAACCTAAATGTGTCTTCTGAAATTAAAGACGATGACCGTGCTAATTTTTTTAAAATGACGCACCTATATAAAGATGTGTTTTCAAATGGACCGCTGGATTTTGGTCATACTAATCTTTGCCGGCATAATATCGACACCGTAATTTCCAAGTCAATTAAACAATCCACAAGACGTGTACCCCTAGCAAAGAAGCGAGAAATGGAGCTACTAGTGACCGACATGCATGCTCGAGGTGTTATACAACCATCCCAAAGTCTCTGGTCATCACCTGTAGTATAAGTGCGAAAAAAAAGATGGTTCCACCCGTTTTTGTGTGGACTATCGCCGCCTCAATGATCTGACCATTAGGGACTCCTACCCTCTCCCTCGTATGGACGATATTTTGTCGACTTTACATGGCTCTAAATGGTTTAGTACAATGGACCTTCAAAGCGGCTACTGGCAGGTCGAAATGGATGAAGTTTCGAAACCCAAAACAGCATTTTCTTGTTCGTCTGGTCTATGGGAGTTTAATGTAATGCCATTTGGACTAACTAATGCGCCCGCTACTTTCGAGCGATTAATGGATGGTCTATTCTCGGGCGTGACATGGCGTTCCGTTTTAGTCTATTTAGATGATATCATCGTGCATTCTCGCACAATTGAAGACCATATAGAACACCTGTCTCAAGTTTTTAGACGACTCAAATCAGCCGGCTTGAAGTTAAGCCCGAAAAAGTGCAATTTTTTGCAACCCAGGGTTCACTACCTTGGCCATATAGTCGGGCGTGAGGGACTAGAAGCCGATCCTCAGAAGCTTACTGCCGTAAAGGAATGGCCAACACCTACAAATAAAAGGCAAGTACGTGCATTTTTAGGTCTTTGCTCATACTATCGTAAATTTGTTGAGAATTTTTCCGCAGTGGCTCGCCCTTTACATGAAGTGACAGAACAGCGCAGAAAGTTTTTCTGGAGCGAAGATGCCCAACAGTCGTTTACAGTACTCAAAGAAAAATTGATGTCAGCACCTATCCTGGCATTTCCAAATGAAAGTGATACCTTCATATTAGGTACTGATGCATCCAATTGTGGAGTGGGTGCAGTTTTAAGTCAAATTCAAAACGGCCAAGAAAGGGTTATGGAATACTTTAGTAAAACGCTGCAAAAAGCAGAACGAAACTACTGCGTAACGCGTAAAGAACTTCTTGCCGTGATACTTGCTACTAAACATTTTCATCATTATCTGATTGGTCGCCCTTTTGTTCTTAGAACTGATCACGCCTCCCTAAGGTGGCTTTGTAACTTTAAGGAACCAGAAGGACAGACTGCTCGCTGGCTGGAGCGGTTACAGCAGTACGACATGGAAATTCAACACCGAAAAGGCACTAGTCACGGAAACGCCGATGCTCTTTCTCGTAGACCATGTGGAGATTGCAAAACTTGTTCTCGGGCTGAAGAAAGCGATACGGGTAATATAATGACTGTACAAATTGTTCCTGAAGATGTGGCAAAATTTCAAAAAGAAGATGGATTCAGAACCGTAATCGTCCGCCTAAATCTGATATTTGGGGTGAATCGTCTGACTTGAAAGCATATTGGCATATGTGGGATCAGTTATTTATTGAAAATGATGTTCTAGTTTGTCATCGTATAGCTCCAAACGGAACAGTACAAAATGTAGTCGTTTTAACTAAAATCTTAATACCATCTGTTCTGACGCAGCTACATCAATCAGTAACCGGAGGTCATCTGGGTCAAAGAAAGACGTTAATCAAAGTAAAACTTAGATTTTATTGGAATCGTCGCACTACTGATGTTATTGAATAGTGTAACCAGTGCCATATCTGCTCAGCAAGGAAGGGACCCTCCAAAAGGACCATAGGTCTTCTTAAACCAAGCATCGTTGGAATGCCCTTCGAACGAATGGCAATAGACATCTTAGGCCCCCTTCCTACTACTCCATCTGGAAATCGGAATATCGTAGTATGCATGGATTATTTTACTAAGTGGCCGGAATGCTTGGCAACGCCAAATCAAACAGCCGAAGTGGTAGCCACTGCTATTGTTAGCGAAGTTTTCTGCAGATTTGGCATTCCATTTGTTTTACATTCTGACCAAGGCCGTAATTTAGAATCTGATATCTTTCAGAAGTGTATGGAGCTGCTTGGTGTTGAAAAAACTCGTACAACTCTGCTGCGACCACAATCTGATGGGATGGTTGAACGCTTCAACCGAACACTGCTGGACTACTTAGCCAAATTTGTTGAACGGGATCAACGTAACTGGGATCAACCACTGCCTCTCTCTCTACTTGCATATCGTTCTGCTGAACACGAAGCTACGAACTCTAGTCCTGCATTGGTCACATTTTGTCGTGAGCTACGTCTTCCGGCCGATCTTATATTTTCTACGCCAGATACGAAGGTAACAAATGAAGCTATCTACTTACGCGATTTTCGCAGCCATCTGGAGGAGGTGCATGATATAGCACGAAAACACCTTAAACTCGCTGCCGAATCAACCAAGCATCGTTATGATATGAGGTCCAACGCACAAGAATTTGCTCCTGGGGATCAAGTGTGGTTCTATTCCCCCATCCGAAAGAAAGGATTATGGCCGAAACTTCAATCGGATTGGATTGGCCCTACCACGGTTGTGGAGAAAATTACCGAACTTATTTAGCGTATTCGAAGTCCTGGAAAAAGGACCAATAAGGTAGTGCACATAAATCGTTTAGCTAAATTTAACAGTGAACTCTGTCAGGTGACTAAAGTCTAAGCGGAGGGCAATGTTACGATTCCACAAATAATGTTACGATTTTATAAATGAATAACAAACCCGGCAACGATAACCGGTTTATAACATCCCTGTGTTACATCTCTTTCATGATTCGATGTGTTTACTTTAACTTGAACAAACGAGTATCGAACTGGTTTTTGGTGAAAGAAAAAGAAAAGAGATGAGGAGATATAAACAATACAGAGGAGATATAAAAATGAGGAGATATAAAAAAAGTGCTTGAATATTATTTCGGTAATTTATCTGTAAATAAGATAAATTAATAACTAGATTTCAAGGAGAAGACGAGGTCAGAATTCAGCGATGAAGGAGACCTTAAAAACCAAATTAAAAGAGTGAAGTTTGGGCTTTTAATAAGAGAAGTCGACATAGTTATCATCACCACACAATTACTAATAATTTTTACACTTCTTCCATAGATTCTGTCATCGCAGCATTGATCCCACCAAAAACTCATCTAAACAAAATCATCATCATTTCACCAGCACATTCTGTGGCCCGGTAGCTGATGTTATATAATTTTATAAAATCAAAAGAAAAAAAAATACTATAAATACCTCTCGGGAACCAATTTATTTAAAGAATAAAATTATATAATATTTTAATAATAAAAGCGCAGTCTTTTGTAACAATATCAAAAATCTCATCAATGCTAAATAAATCGTTGTTTGTTTTCAGCTGGTTAGCATATGTAGCTTACTGTTATTATTGATGTTATTGCTACAATTTGTGTTGTTGTTACTTAAATTTGGGAAATCAACCTTTGATTGAAATGAAAAATTTTGTTGTTGCCTGCTGTTGTTATGACTTTTGGAAGTTATTCTTCTTCTAGTTTTCAAATAGAGAGAACGTAACGGACAGTTGATGTCGTTTGTTTTTTGCAATTAAAGCATGTAAAAACAGCTGGTCTTTTTTCATTTGTGTTGTGTCATACACTTGTATGATGTTGTTCTGCACATATCATACACGCAGCACTTCAATGGCAATGTTCACCGCCATGGCCATACATTAAGCAGTTCCAGCATTGAGTTGGTCTGCTCCTGGATTTCGATTTGTATTTTTTCCAAGAAATTATAATATTGGAAATTGTTCGTACATGTTTTAAGGCAGTTGGATTAAAATTTTTACGAACAAATTGAACTTTATAAACTGCATTATTGTTTGAACTGAATTTGGTGACTATTTCAGTTACGGAAGAAGGGGATAGGTTGTAGTTTTTTAACTCCTTGGAGATTTCCTCAGAGCTTATGCGGGGTAAACCGTGTAAAAAGGTGGTGTATAACCTATTTTCTTTGGAGCCATAAGAATGAAACTCCATCTTATTCTCTTTAAGTATTTGTTTGTAGCATTCGTACATTTTATTACTTGGAGCAAAAATGTTGGTACCAATTGAAGTACGTTTGAAAATACAAATCTTACCAAGCAGCTTTTGTATTTCTGTAAATGAAGCGTTAGCTTCTACAACAATGGGTGGAGGTTTGTGTTCCTTAACATCGTTAATATTTGATACGGGAGTTACGTCCATATCATTGAGGCCAGCAAGCAGGCTAAATCTGTTGCTTGAAGTTGACACAATGTTCGGGTTAACAAAACCCGGAGGAAGTTTTGTCATCTTCTTGTTCACAAGCTTTCTTTTTGATGAAGATTTGGCCCCTCGGGCCATCGCTAAATTTTTATTCCTGTTTAACTGGATTGTCTACCACGTGAGTTCAAATGAGATCAAGAATAGGCAATTGCAAAATAAAAAATATACACTTGTTTTTAATTTTAAATAGTTGTACTCTAAACGCTTTAATTATTTACACGACCGTTCGTAAAGAGAGTTAGATTCGAACTGAGAACAAAACCATTACTATCTTCACACCAAATTCAAATTTATGTGGATCTCTAGCCACATTGGTATAATAGGAAACACCCTTACAGATGAAGCAGCAAAATACACAACACATGCCCTCATTATTCAGTATCCTTCAATAATTAAAATAAACATCATAAAAACTATTTCATCACATCTAATCAAAATTGATAGGGATGACTGGAACAACTATCAGCATCACTACAAACTCATCAACCCTAACAAAACCAGACCAATTTATCCCCCTCACGCCACAAGACTAGATTTGCAAAAATACATCAGATTAAGACTGCGACACACCTACATCACAAATTGTCATTTTTTCATCAATTCAAGACAAGCAGAATGTCCTTTATGCAATACAGAAGTCATAAATATAAACCATCTAGTTTCCAATTGCAGTACCATAAACCGCGCTCAACTCACGCTATTTGGTAGTTTGTTTAAAAGATCTATTAAAAACCATTAACATTGAAAATATGAATGCAGAACAAAGTATTTTAAAATTTTTTAATATATACCACTTGATATAATATAAGTCCTTCTACAACAAATTTAGGTCAAAAACCACTGCAGTTAGTACCTGAGTATAAAATTGTATTTATCTTCATAATTTATTACGATTGTAAATCTTGTAAATAAATAAATTTTCTTATTAAACCCTTTCTACATCTTATCCAAATGTATTTCAGAAAAAATCAATTGATTTTCATAAATAGACAATTGTTTTTCAGAAATCATTAATTGATTTCCTAAAATAGTCAATTGTATTTTAGAACACATCAATTTATTTTCAAAAGGATTCAATTGTATTTCAGGAAACATCAATTGTTGAAATTAAAATCTTAATTGCCTTATTGGTGGTTTCTGTTCGTGGTTTATTGTTTGTGCTTTCTAAAAAGTAAGTTCATTTCATTTTTTTTTAAAACCTGTCTTCACCTTTCCCAATTTATTATTATTATTTATTTATTAGTATTATTATACTTTAAAAATGCGCATAGGTTATATATTTTTACAATTTTTGTTTTGCTCTAAAATTCTGAATTATTTATATTGTTTCTTATAAAAATTAACAATCTCTTTTAAAAATGTATTCATTTGTCTGTTCTTTGATAGTATTTGGTAACGTGTTATGTAATTGTAATCCTTTATAGAAAAGTGATCGCTGCATCACTGTTGTGTTTACTCGTTGTAGTCAAAAATCTCCATAATTTCTCAGCTCATACGGTTGCACGTCTCACATAATTAAGTTCGCATAGATATTCTGGCGCCGTTCCCATTTTCATCTTTTGTGTAAAAAGTTCAGTATTTAATTTCAATCGTTGATTTATTTTTAACCACTGTAGGGTATTTACCATTAACTCAGTTGGAGTATATGTTGCAATTGTATTTCAGTAAACATCAATAGAGATTCAGAAAGTTTCAGTTGTTTTTCAAAACACAAAATCTTATTTTCAGAAATTGTCAATTGTATATCAGAAAACATCTATTGATATTCACAAAGGGTCTATTCAATTTCAGAAAACACCAGTTGGTTTTCAGAAACAGTCAATTCTATTTTAGAAAACATCCATTGATTTTCAAAAATAGTATTTGAGAAAACATCAATTGATTTTCAGAAATAGTCAATTGTATTTCAGAACACATCAATTGTATTACAAGAAACAACATGATATTAAAAAATAATCAATTGCATTTCAGAAAACATCTATTGATTTCAGAAATAGACGACTATATATCAGAAAACAAAAATTGGTTTTCAGAAATAGTCTAATTCATATCAGAAAACATCAGTTGATTTTCCGAAATAGACAATTGTATTTCAGAACACATCAATTGTACTAAAGAAAACATCAATTGATTTTCAGAAATAGTCTATTGCATTGCAGAAAACATCAATTTATTTCCAGAAATAGAGTATTTCATTTCAAAAACATCAATTGATTTTCGGAAATACACAATTATTTATTTTTTTTTTTATTTATTTATTTTATTTTAGTCTATGGAATAAATCCTTACAGATATTAAAATCATAGAATATAATATAAAAAGTTTTACCGTATGAAATACTAATTTGAAATTTAACGGTTTAAATACAGAATAATGTTACGTTTTACAATATTAATGGTTAGAGAATAGTACATAATCTTTTTAACGGATCGGCGTTGGCATAGTTGGTATGGTAAATTGGAATTGAAAGTGGATGAAAGTAACGTGTAGGTCGCTGACGATCATTAAATGAAATATTGCGTCACAAGAATTCTGACGATACATCAATCATCATTAATCAGATTTAGCAAAAACGACACATTCAGCATGGTTCTACGGATCTTATGTTGGAAATTTAATTAACGCTAATCTACTGGCATAAGATGGCAAATTTGTCGCTGGATTCCAGGAAAAACACCGCAAACAGAACAGAAGAAATTGTTTTTGAATGGATTCAATACGATCTATGTGGATGTTGTATAAAGGATCCCAGATAATTGAGCCATATTCAAGTATAGGTCTTACGAGGAATGTATATAACTGTTTAGTGATATAGGGATCAGTAAATCACTTGGCCCATCGCTTAATAAAAGCCTGTACACCTCTAGCTTTATTGACCGTCATATTGATGTGTGAAATGAAACTCTGTTTTGCATCAAACAAAATCCCCAGATCCAGAAAGGTATGAACTGCTACCAACGGTTGTCCACCCAAGGAGTATTTTACATTTATGTAGTTTCTTCTTGAAAATCGCATGTATTTAAATTTTTTCATATTCAATTCCATTAAGTTTATATTGCACCACGTAAAGAAGTTATCAAGGTCCATCTTTAGATATAAGTGATCACTCTTTTCATTGTGAGGAAAATTTTAACATCATCAGCATACATTATTAAATTGCAAAATTTTATGGTGTTCGGAAGATCGTTTATAAATAAGGAAAAAAGAATTGGACCCAGATGACTGCCTTGTGGAACTTCTGAAAGGACATTTATATTTTTTGATGTTTTATTTTTATATTTAACATTCTGCTGCCTATCACATAAGTCAGACCTGATCCATTTCAGACTATTGGGAGTAAACCCCAACAAATTTAATTTTTTTTAAAGAATATGGTTAACTTTATCAAACGCCTTGCTAAATACGGTGTATATAGCATCAGTTTTACTATTTACATATCCTCGGTTGACTAAAGTAGTTAATTGTAAAAGATTAGTTATAGTTGAACAACCCTTCCGAAAGCCATGCTGAAACGGTGATATTAAAGATGCTACCTTATGGCTCAGGTAGTCTGAGATGAATTTATCGAGAAGTTTGGGAATTGAACTAAGTTTGGCAATTCCTCTATAGTTTTTTACATCAGATTTACAACTGGATTTGAATAAAGGAATTATATATGAATTTCTCCAGCAATTAGGAAAGTAACCATATTTGATGGATGTGGGAACGCCATCAGGTCCATGGTTAAATGAAGTTTTTAATCTCTTTAATTCACGTGCAACTTCAGCAAGTTCAATAAATGGTAAACGAATTGTTTAATTTGAAGCAAGATCAAAGGGATAACAACTATAGTTATCATATTGGGCATAGGAATAAGTTGTAGCAAAAAAGACAGCAAACATGTTACTTATAACTCTTATACTCATAACAGGCGGAAATTCCTGACATCTTCTTTTAGAATTTACAAAATTATAGAACGATTTTGGGTTCAGATTGAAATTAGTTTTCATATTATTTATGTAACTATTGTAAAGACTAGTATTCAATAAATTGTACTCAGCCCGGCAAGTAAAATATTTTCCATAATCGGTAAGAGTACAAGTTGCCTTATACTTTTTGTAAAGTTTATTTTTTTATTTTTTAACATCGATAGTTGCTTGGAACTCTAAGAAGGGCCAATGTGATTAAAAATAATACGTTTTGGAATACATTTATCCATAATGCAATAAATGGTTTTATAGAATGTATCAATCATCATATCAATATTAAAAGGGCTGTTATTAGTAATAACCAACAATTCATGCCAATCAATGTTACGTATAAAACGATTTATCAAATCATAATTAGCCCGTATCACCCTATGTAAATTTTTTTTCGAATTATGAAAAGATTTTTGATTATGAAAAGATTTTTGAGATCCATGGCTTAACTAGAAAACTGCATTATTAGATTTTATATCCTGCACAGGGGATCCTCAGAATGTCCTGTTGCCATATGGCAACGACACGTAGGCTAGGCCACTAGTTACATTCCTTTGTTTAGATGTTGTGATCGTGTACATACGTGTCTATCATGCGTTGCCATGTGGCAACCACAGGGTGATTCGGGTTAGATTGCTTAAAACAAAATACTTTCTCACTTTTTAGACGTTGTTTGTGGACATGAGAAAAAGGAAGCGGACATCTTATTTCAATAGTTGGATGATTACCCACACGTTGTTAAAATGTAACTGTATCGTATAGTAACGTTGGCATTTAGTCCAATTATAGAACGTAGAAAACGTACCAGCATACTGCTGTGTAAAATTAACCAAACTTTATCAGCTGTTCACAAATGTCACGTACAAACGTAGCAAAAATCTAAAATCAACAGCAGCTAACGATGCGATACGTTTAGCTTAAGTTGAGTAAGCACTTGTATGTGTTTTTCATAAGACAGGTTTAATCAGCTGATTCGAACCGATACCGTTACGCGTGGGTAACTAGGCCTACACGGTCTTCTGGCTTAGTGATCGAAAAGGATCGTATTATTGTGCATTCATTTGGATCATTGACGAATACTAAATTCAGCAATTTTCCATTGACGTTGAATATACCATTTATTTGATAAAGGCAAAGGTCCGAAATATCGTTTAAGAAGTCATCAGAATTTAAAGAAACCAAATATGGAGATTCAGGTGGATAATTCCATGAGATAGCAGGTAAATTAAAATCGCCAAGTACAAAAACAGAATCCGTTGAGTTTGAAGATTGTACTTCAGATAACATCGATTTTCAAAAATAGTCAATTGTATTTCAGAAAACATCAATTGATTTTCAGAAATATTCAATTGTATTTCAGAACACATCAATTGTATTACAGAAAACATTAATTGATTTTCAGATATAGTCAATTGTATTTTAGTAAACATCAATTGATTTCAGAAATAGACGACTATATATCAGAAAACACCAATTAATTTTCAAAAATAGTCTAATTCATGAAGGGTGAATATAGTTCGGCTTAAGGTCATCGGTTGTTAAACATTCTCTTTGTTATATGAACATTTTTTGTTAAAAATAAATAAAACATAAGTTTTTTTCATTTTTAAACAATATTTATAATAACATTTTCTCCAATATATTTCAACTATATAGTGACAATTACACAGTGCGAAGAGAAGTTGTAACTCAAACAAATTAAAAATTTGTTTTAAAATAATCCCTGATGATGATCAACAAAGTTGATGGAAATATCTTCTCACTTGAATATCTCAATATGCTTTCGATTATGGCTATAATACTACGTCTTTTCACTGAAGCTTGCTGACTCTATTAGGAAGGATGTGAATAATAATAGTTCTAATGCCTTGGTTTCTTTTTCCTCTCTAAGGCCTTTAAATCTGTTAACCTATAAGTATGATTTACAAAGTGATTTATGATTTATTTATATTGTCATGCTTGGCTGATAGCATAGTTTTCTGCTGTTAGTGATATAAGTTGTAGCTTGTTGTCTCTTCCTGTTATTCCAGATCGGGACTTAAATTATCTCATTACTGATTAATTCTTATTACACTAATTCGTCCGGCTCTGTGCTTAGGCTCTGTGCTTGAGTAAACTTTCATTTGAATCTCATAATGCTTTATCTGTTAAAGTCTGAGGTTCCTTGCGTAGAATTTGTTCTAGTAATGTATTTCTAGTTTTTTGTATCTAGCTCAAGCTAAATCATACTCTTTTGATGTCACAGATTCTATAATGTTGAAACGACGGTAGGAGAGCCAGATGTAACGGCGAATATGTTGTCCGCATATATACCAACATAATCAATTCCTGGTAGATTCTGAATAGATTTGGCCAAAGAGTTTACGTATATTAAGAATAAAATAACAGACAAGGGAGATCCCTGAGGCACTCCATTATCCAAATAGTGCAGTTGTGATAGATGACCATCAATTTTAAGCATTATCCTGCGGTTGGACAGGAATGAATATATAAGTTTGATTATTGGAGTAGGAACCTTCCATTCCCTTAATTCATTTAGAATGAAAATGGATACTATTCTATCATAGGCCTTCTCGATGTCTTCTGATAGAACCACGCTATGTCTTCTCATCAACAGGTTGCGTCTAAGTTTGCTTTCAAGTTCATGGCATAATTAATCAACTCCATGTTTGGGTAGAAAGGCGTGTTGTAATTTCGATATGTTGTTTCCAGTATGTTTCAAAAACCTGGTTGAAATAATTTTTTCAAAAATTTTTGAAGATATAGGACGATATCCATCTAATTTATTCGGGTTCCCTCCAGATTTTGGTATGGGTGAAAGAAGTGCCACTTTCCAGTCATGGGGATAGATACCACTTTTCAAAATGTAATTATAATGTTTTTCTATACGTTTCTTGAGCGCAGGAGGTGAATTTCTGATCATTGCATATGTAATGCGATCAATTGATGGAGTTGAGCCCTTTATTTTGCTAAGCGCCTGATTAATTTCATCCTTGCCGATTTCCGTACAAGAAGGTTATGTTCAGTATCCTCATAATTAATTAGGTGTGAGATGTAATTTCGTTTTTCTGAAATTATATTGGAATTAAATAGATTATCAGATCCAATAGAACACCAAAACTCTGCAAACTTATTAGGAATATCAAGGGGTTTGTTAATAAAGAATAAACCATCGATGGAAAATTGCTTCTTCTTTCAGTTCTAATATTTTTAACCCTCGTCCATAGAGTTCTGTAATCTAACATTGGGTTAAGTGAATTTAAAAAATTGTTCGAGGAAAGACGTTTTGCAATTATTGATTCTCGTTTAACTAAGCACAAGCTCTCCTATAGTTCACTGCATTGCACTGATTTCTGTGTCTCTTAAAGAGATGCCAGGCTGCATGTTTATATTTAACTAGTTTTGCTATGTTGTTGTTAAACCAAGCCGGTGAGTGTTTGTTATTCGGTTAATTAGTCTAAGGAATTGTCTTGTTAGCCGCTTTTCTAATGATCCTTTTTATTTGAGCTGCTTCCCTATTGATATTTCTAGATTCCGGGAAATCTGTCATAATATGTGACTCTTTCATTGAGAACACTATTAGCTTTTTCATCCATAAATCTTGGGTGAAAACGTTTGCTATATATTTCTTCGTTATTACAGATTAATGATTGGGAAATGGTCTCTAGCTCCCAGAGAACTTAAGGCCGTCCATGTTAAAGAGGGGGATAGATCAGCACTGGCCATAGAAACATCCACCGATGTGAGGGTACTCCGTGTATCGTCAGCGAAAGCTTCCCAAATAGTGCCATTAGGCGATGATGATCGAGATCCCCATAAGGGGTTATGATATTTGGTTTATGTTTCGCAATAATATTTTCTAAAGTGTACTTATGGTTAAGAAATCCTTGAATGTTCCACTGCAACACTGAAATACTCAAACCAATATCCATTGTTATTAAATTAAATTAAATAATTAAACATTACCGTCATCTGTTTTAGGCATTGTTTTTCTAAGAGTGTTTGGTGTTATTAATACATTTAAATAAGGGAATTTATCATGTAAACTGCTACATGGTGATGCAGCTGTAGTGTTTTTTTCTAGGTGTAGATGGAGATTCTAAAATATTCTCTGTTGTATCATATACTTCAGTGGTCTGCATGAATTCAGTTGTGTTATCGGCAATGTTGCCTCCCTGCTCCTCTAAATCGATAATCGTGCTATCTGTGTTCATGCTTTTAGCTTCTATAATTTGTTTTGTTTGTTCTGGAGAAAGTGTGGATTTTGCAGAATTGTTGTTATTAGATGTTTTTATATTTGTTAGATGTTATTATTTTCGTTTGTTAATAATTTGGTTTGGTTGTTCGACATTGAGTTTGTTGGTGTTTGAGTAGAGTTTGCTGCTATTTGATTTGTGTTGATTGATATTTGATTGGTGTCTGTTGTGTTTAGATTTTTGCTTGTTGTTTGATTAATATGAGTAGCGTTATTTCGTGCGACATCAGAAAAAGTGGGTTTTTTTGTTAAATGTTGCGATGGTATGAATATTAGGATTATCATTAAATATTTTCCAAGCGTCTTGCATTGTGCATCTTCTATCCGTTTTGATTTTTTCACAGATTTATGTTTGATAAAAGTAGGGCAAGATGATTCAAAGGATGACTGAGTTTCGTTGTTGCAGTTGACGCAATATTTCCTAGTGCAAGTGTCATGAGGAGGTACATAACCACAAACTTTGCAAAGTTCAATATTCTTACATCTGTTTTTGGTGTGACCCAGTTTTTGACAGGTGACGATCTCATCGGGTTGGAGATGTACTCGTCCACTCGTACCCTCTTCCAGCCTAATTTGAGAATATTCGGTCTATTTATGAGATCGAACGTTAGAACGGCAGCACCAGTTGCAACAAATGTTTTACCTTCTTGGCGATTTATTTTGCGAACACTAATAACTTTCTGAGATTCTAAAGACTTTAAAAGTTCGTCTTCAGGGATGTCAGTAATTTTTTTGGAGTATATCCTACCTTGGGTTGATGTATTTGGCTTTGAGGAATTTTTGGGTTGATTTTAAATTTGAGGTTTTAATCATCAAGTCACCACTACGCATTTCTGTGACATCTGTGTAGTCTCGTGATATAAAATTGAGGCCCTTTTCAATTTGAAACACGTTGTATGACGACAAAGGTTTTGGTTCTTTGTTAGCAGATTGGGGAAGTGCCGTTGCCACTAAGTATCTAGGAACATGATCATCATTATTCCCAACGCCTGACAGTGGTTCAAAATCATCCACTCTGATTCTTTTGTTCCTGGATTTTTTATTACTGTCGTATGATGGATCTAGGATACTGAATCGATTTTGATCGGGGGATCATCCCACTCATTTTGAAATCTCCAAACCTCTTCACGCTCTTCTAAAATTATGCTTCAAATTATGATTGATGTGATTGCAAACACGCGTAACTCTCCGATAACAAAAAGTCTATATAACAACCGCAATTAAGCACGATGTTAACACGGCAATTGCCTGTCAAAGACTGTACTTTTTTATATGAATATTTATATTGCTTTATATAATTTCACGCCTTGGGAGGTAATTAGTTTTGCGGATAGTATTGGTGTTATTTTCATATATGTACAGTTTTACATTAGTTAAGTATGTAAGGATTTTATTACTGTGTGATATATGAATATTAAACTATAAAAATGACGTTTTTTGGTGGTTTTGGCACTGAATGGGGAGAATGACTTTAAATATTAGTTATTATCCATATCTTACTCATAACTTGTCCTTTTATGGTTCATCAGCACTGTTCAAATATTTTTATTATATATCAAATGCTCTTGTGCTTAAGAACTGTCTTGATTTCGCCAAACACAGTACTCAACCTACATATGTTTTACAGTAAAAATAAGTACAGCAATGTTTAATATCTGAACGTCACGATGAACTTGGGCCATAAATAAAAACAAAAAAATGGATGGACATTTTGTTTCTCTATAGCGTTTTTTACTTAAATTAATGTAAAAATGTTAGTAGGGATATTTTTTTTTTATTAAATTTGTTACTGTGCATTTTTATTTGATAATTTGTTTTTATAAATGTAAAAGACCTTCGAATTGGAGGTAGTAAGCCTTAACAATCTTGAGAATTAATAATTGGCTAAATTTTCTCATAATCCATGGTCTTTTATTTAGCCTTGCGTAATATAGCAACTTAGTATCTAAACCAAAATATATTTGATGACTTTAATCTCAATTTTGTCTTTTGAATTCCGATACTGATGACAAAAATTGAACACCTTATATATAAATACTCGTAAATATATATAATATAAATAGAACAGAACTTATATAAATACATTTTATAAAATAAAAAATTGACTAGATTAACAAAACAATGCTGTGAGTATTTTTTATATGCTTTTTAAAACTATTGTCTTTCGACCTTACCACAAAAACTCATATTTAACAGAAATTAGTTTGGTATTCTTCCATTAAAATGTAAATTTAATGTGGAATTTAAGAATGTTCGATTAAAAATTTATTATTTACTTTGACAAAAAAAATATCAAACTAAAACTAACAGATACTTTATTTTATATCGAAATGATTTTTAAATTAAACAATAAATTTATATATAGACGATATTTGAGAATATAGACTTTTTGCTTTTGGTAGGGCTGATAGACAATAATTAAAATTATATTAAAATAAATATGTATAACTTAGTAAAAAAAAATCTGAGTAACAATAAAACTCGGATGTTTTCAATATACATCAAAATGTTCAATAGTAATTTGGATATAAAATAGCTTTAATTTAATTATCTACGGATGGCATCTTAAAACAATTTTACTATTGGTATAGTTTAAAATTGGTTGGTTGTATAGCACTTGAGAACTATTTAAAATGTCACTCGCAAACATGAACATGGTAACTGAGTTGAATATTTAAACTGTATATGATTTAATCGTAAAATTTTTTGTTTAAATTAATTTATAAATAAATATATTTGGACGGAATAACTTAGAAGAAATGATATTCAGAAATCGTTTATAGGTATATTACATTGTGTCATTTTTCCCTCAAAACTATTTAATATAGAAATTAATTTTTAAAAATTAAAATAGTATTCACATTTCTAAATTAAAATTAAAATTGTACAATTAAATACATAAAAAAAAATTTCAAAATATACATATATGTATACAAAACAATATAAACAATTAAAAATATAAATTTTTTTATAATATACATATGTATATGTATATACATATATTTACTCGTATATACATTAAATTATATGTATGCTATTATATCATACATTACAATAACTCTTGAAAAACATAACTCAAATAGAAAATATGATCATTTGTAATTTATATAATGTTAATAAAAATGTTTTTTCTTTTCCAGGGGAAAATATTATAGAAGGCGACTCAAAAATATATCAGCACATTTGGCGGAGCTGGTTTTGTGATTGGTGAAAAAGACCATAAGATTAATGTTATTTTGCTGATGCAGACAAATATAATAAATATAAATTGTATAAATTACAAGTTAGCATAGTTCATAACCTATGGTTTGAAATTTGTGAAATAAATAAATATATGACCAATGTAACATCACCATATACAAGCTGATACTTAGAAACTACACAATAGAATGGAATGGAATAAACATAACATAATTAATATCGCAAATTTTATGAGATGTCGTTCAAAAGAACTTGATTTTTTTCCTTTGTCTTCCGCTACTGATTTTGTTGCTCACACATACATTCTATTGATTCTTATTGTTTAAAATCCAACACAAAAGTTGTTTAACACTAAAGAGCCATATTTCTATTAGTCCTTAATATATTTGATTATTTGAATTAACAATCCAAAAGACTGATAATATGGGTTTTGGTCATTCGAAATATGGAAAATTTAATGAATTAATAATTCCATAAATGAAATTTGACTAAAAACGTAATTCATACACAACCATCATACTATTTAAACATATGATCTGTAAAGGATTACTAGATATATAACTTGAGTTTTAAGAAAATAAGGAAACATAAAATGAAAAATGTAAAGTAGCTCCATAGAATTAATCTTTGCACAACATTATTAACATTAATAGACAATCGGTCAGGTTTTGTGCAATGTCTCATAGAATCCGCGATATGCTTTTATATTTCTTATAACTACTTGAATAAGCCCTTAAGCAATAAACTATTATAACTACTATATAATTATTATGATTTAAATTAGCGCTCGATGTATATAACGTGTGATGCTTAATAAACATAGTTTGAAATTACTAACAATTGCAGAAACTTGAATTTTTATAGTATAAAAATTAAATTTATTAAAAGGTTAACAACAAATAAAAAACAATATTCTCGCTTTGTTGAGAACTGAAGTAACTTATATTATTAAGAGTAAAATTAAAAAAAAAAAAATAAAATCGTCTAAAACAATCTATGTATTTAATGTTCTTATTATGAAGTCAATATTTCATCGAAAAATTATGACAGCTTATAATACAATTATAATTGGTATCAGATTTACTAAATTATTCGTATATAAAATAAGATAAATTAAATAATTAAATTCGTTATTTTTTCAAGTATATGTGATTATGTTAACCTGGTCCATATTTCCTTGCCGATCAGCCAAGCTAAGGTAAGTGAAAATTTATACAAGTGCTATTAAATTAGTCACTAACCTACTTTTGGCATTAAAAATATGTTTAGTTTATAGCATGAATATGTGTTACTCGGATTATAAAATTGTTTAGGCAGGCATCACACGTTTTATGTTATGCATTAACAAATTAATTACGCTTTACAATTTATGTATATATGAAGAATATATGCAAATATATCATTGATATTTAATATTAAGAAAAATATTGATGAGTTCTGCAGCATTATTTTATTTGCTTAATAGATAATATATTAAGCTCCCATTTGGTGTTGTTAGTTATTTCTGTTAAGACTAGCATCGTTATTTAGATTATTATATTGCTGACGGAAATTAGAAAGAATTTTTTTAATAGCAATAATAATATCCTGCACTCAGGCATTTGACTCCTGAAAAGAAAGTTTGATAATAATAATTAGTCTCCTTCGCAAAACTACTTTGTAAATAATTAATAGAAAATTTAAAGGTATGTCAGCTCTATTGTCCCCGTTTAAATATTTGGTGTCATTCAATCATAAGCAACACTGATATTTTGTGTGCTGTAGTTAATTGTTAAAAAGTTACAAGGAAAGACTTTTGACACTTTCTACGTCTTTAGGATTTTATAAACTTTCTTTTTCATCATATTTAAATCCATACACAGAAAATAAATTGATAGGAATTCCGTTACCACTAGAAAACTTCAATCAGGTTATAATCATTTTTATTTTATTTCATAAGTATTTTAGAATACAATAGATTTCCTTCATTATCTACCATATAAACTAATGCTCATAAAATGAATGTACCTTCAATAGAAAAATTAGTTCCATTTACCAATCAAAGTTTTTATGCAAATTAATTTACTAATTCAATTGATGGAACATACTTATATTATATGTTGCTCGTTCTTAAATATTAGTGATTCTAATTCTATTAACACAACATATTTTAAGCCGAAAATATGTTTACAGATATTGCAACAAATTTTTGGTAGATACAACACAAACAAATTTGTAATAAGAATAATACAATTCAGTTATAATAAAAAAAAAAAACATAACCGAATTAGAATTTTTAACCCAAATTCCGTTTGCTTGAATTAAATTTTGTTGTAAGTACCGAAAATAGTAATGAGCCCAACCGCATAATTAAATTTATTTCTCTTTTTTTTTTGGAAAATTAAATATAAAAAAGAATAACAAAAATAAAACTTATAAACATAATAATTTTAAAGGAGCATAAAAATTATATTATTTGTAGTGTGTTTGAAAAGTCGAAGTTATCATGCCTTCAGTACGGTAGCTGAATGGTAACCTTGAACCATTTATGTGTAACACACCAAACTCAAAACGTGTGGAATGCATTGCCTGCATTTCCACAAATGAATTTTATCTGTATGGGAATTTGCATAGCTTGCTAATTCACATATATAATTATACTTTAGATACTAAGCTAGAGTAACTTTAATTTTAAGACAAACAGTAAATAAATAAAGACAGCAGCAACATGGCGATCCTGCCAACGAGAAAGAAGAAATTTTGTAAAGTGAACAATGAACGAGGAAATGTGTGTTAAATTGTAACAAAAATATGATAAAATTTCGGTTGGTGTTTTTCTAAAAAAAAGTGTAAAAAAGGGTATAAAAATATTGTGATTAAATCATTAACATGAAAACAAAAAATAAAAAAAAAACTTTTAGAAATAAAAACCGCATATGAAAAGACAAAACACTGCTACTATATATATTCTACCATAAAGTGCAAATTATTTAAAATTATTCCGCGATAAAGTGCAAATTATTTTAATCAGTGTACTAAACTGAACTACAATGTGTATCTAAGAAAAAGAACATCAAAAAACAAAAATTACATAATTTCTTAAAAAAAAAACAAAAAAAAACATAATTTTTAAAAACTGAATTAAATATCGTTAACAAATTGTTGCTAGTCTAAAATTCAAACCATCTATAATTTTAATAGGCTAAGCGATTTCTTATGACTGATGTTTTGTTCTACCGTTTTATACCGATTTTGACCAAACGTATATTATTTGAAAGGTATTTCTTTTTAGCCGATTTTCAGATTTACAGATTTTGAGTAAATTGCATTTAAAGTTGCTACTAACACATACATAAAATTATACAATACTATGTGTGTGTTTACTAAATTTGTTAATGTGTTTGTAATAAAAATGAGTTTGTTTTTTTTTTTGTGTTGATTTGTGAATTGGCTATAATTGATTAGCATACTTTTAGGGTCTTTATTTAATGAAATGAATTTTGAGGGCTGGAATCTTCTAGTACATATAAAAACAAAACTTGGTGATATGTATTAAACAAATTAACAGACAAAAATATAATTATTATTACTGCATACCAACTTAAAGTAGATTGTGCAAATTAAAAAAATAAATACATTCAAAAGTGATTGGTTCGCAATATTTAAAAAAAATGTTATAAAAACGTTTTTAATTTAATTAATTTTTAGACAAACTACATACGCTAAATTAGTTCTGAAAAAGAAAACAATTAAAATGAACAATATATGTAAAAACAACCAATTAACAATATTGCGTTCCGTCAAACTAACGCCACAAGTAAAATAAAAGTTAACACTTGGGCTAAAAAACGAAGTAACGGGTGTGGTCAATATACCCGCAACGAAATCAACAGTAACAACAACGAACGGCAGCATTTCCAAACAGCAACAGCAGCAACATTATTAAATTTCCAGTAATTATCTTAAAATTTTTCATTTTTTAAACTCTCTCTTTTAATCTGTAAAGAAAGATTAACTTTGATATAGTCACGCACAGTCACGCATAGTCACGCACAGTCACGGAGAGATTAAAACCTCACTTCCCCTCATCCGATCGATCTGAAACTTTGTGCAAAGACTTGTTGTGGCCAAATATTAATTTTAAGACAGTCACACAAAACTCATATGCATAAGGAAAGAAGGAGTTTAAAAAAAACTTTATTTTTATGGATTAGATTATTTTTTTTAAATTTTCTTAAATTTTCAGTAAATTTTCTTAAAAATTTACTTTTTTTTAGTAAATTGTCTTAAATTTTCAGTAAGTTTTCTTAAATTTTCAGTAAATTTTCTTTAAAATATACCTTTTTGTAACTTTTTCAATGCTTCCGATGTAAGAAGCTATAAAATTGATTTTTATATAAAAATTTATATATTAGTAGTCACTTGAAAGTATTTAAAATGTTCTTAATGTAACATTTTTTAAATAATTTATCATGCATTGATGAATTTAAGATATTTGTTTTGTAGAAAAACTATCAGATTAGAAACAGTAAGCATTTGAAATATTTTTCCCATTGAATACTATTATAAATAAAGGAATCAATATCCATAAAATTTATATTAACATTGGTTAGATATTTAGGTTTCATGTAATCATAATGAAAATCTTACATTTTCCATTTTAACATTTCTAAAACTGAAAAACCAATATAAATAGGTTTATTATACTTAGTTCGCACTCTACTCATTTCAGTTGTAATCATTTCATAATGAATTTTCAACTAACTACCCTACAAGAAATGAATGACCGAAACTAACCCATAAACAATTTTTGTACTAACACACTTGCAGTTTTTTTCTATTTGAAAAACATATGTTATGATGTCATTGTTGCTGTTGTAGTTGTTTTTTTAAATTTTTTTTCGTTAAACAGCAATATTTGCGAATTACCGGGTATTATTCATTATTTTCTGTCGGAAAGTGAAATTAATTGTGAAGTGTTAACTTAAATTGTTAAAATAAACAAAATATAGTCATAAATAAAGTTAATGCTTTATACACATACATATGTTTAAAAAAGCTGATTATTTAAATGATTCAAGTGATCGCACACAGAATGGTTAAAGAGTTTAATATGAAAAATAACTGCCCAAACGCGAAAACTTATAGAGGTGTTGTCCAATGACATTGCCTTCTCCCGGGATTCTAATAAAAGAAAGGGAGGTTCAATTGGTTTGGCGGCTACAAGTTTAGGTTTAGGAAAGTTAAGTAATTAATTAAATTAAAAGTTCAAATTAATTTTTGTTGTTTCTTTAGGACTCTTCAAAATATGTCAGTGAATTCGTTAGTCCCATTCTCAATTGTTTAAACGATAAAGATTTACGTGTCCGGTACTTTGCGTCTGATCCTTGTATAACCCTTCTTTCTCGATTTATTTGCTGCTGACGTCTTGTGGCTCATTCCTGTTGGATCGTTTACTTAAAGATATTGTTATAGAATCTTCACAAACTTTAAATCTAGAAGCTTTTAAACGTCTTAAGGAACGCATTTCGGTAAAGAATTATATTGTGCGAGAATATGTTATATCCTGGATTTCGATTGTGAATGCTGTACCAGAAAATAATATGGTTATCTATTTGATATTATTAATGGACTTTCTATGATGTTGGAAGATAATACACAAGAAATACATATGTGTGAAACTACGCTGACAAAGTTTCTTAAATGGATTCGTAATGATTCCAGTTCAGTGCGCATGAAAGACACTGTAAATATATTGATAATACATGCGCAATCACCAAATGAACTTATTAAGGTAATGCACTGACATTTTATTAAAAATTCTAGCTAGAAAAGAAGTAAATCTTGCTTGCAGAATTTTATACTAATCCTTATATCTATCCTTCAGTCTATTACCATAACATGGATACGGGAGTTTGTTTTAATATTTGGCCCGACTGTTTTAGTTTATGTCATTCTACCATGTCTGGAATATAATGTTGAAAATATGAACAATATTAAGGAATGTGCAGTATCCGTAAATACATCCATAATGAAATTAGTTTCTTCAAAAGAACAAAGATCTCAGAATATTGAACAAATTGATTTATGGAGGTATTATCACAATATCTCACACGCGGTTCTGTACAAACAAAGGTAGCAGTATTTGAATACATCATTTACTCACCAATTTTCCAAAGGAAGTTTTGGCCGAAATTGTTAATTCATAACACTCAAAAGGTAAGCTTTAATATAAATTTTTGATATATATGTAAGTGTTATAATAAATTGTTTTCTTTAAGAAACTACTGATTTCAATAAGGCCCATTACCGGAAATTTCTATTGAGTTTAGTCAATTTATTCAGTGCAAAGTTACGTACCACCTTAGAGAGATGTTTCGAGTGAGAAGTCAGCAAAGTAGTTTAAATGTCTGTATTAAGTTAAGCCCATTGTCCTGTTTCAACATTGTCTTTATGTCTATTGGCTCAAAGTTATCAACACGTTTCGGAATTAGTGATATTGTTGTGTTTTTAATATGTTTATTTTTAATTTTGAATTGATTTTTAATACAATAAATAAAAAAATAATAAGTCGTGTTTCATTATAATCAAGCGTGACCGGTCAACGATGATGTATATATCCATCAAGTGTGACCGGTCAACGAGCAGTTCAGATATATATGCTATGGTTTACATACATCATTTTTATTTATTTAACATTGTTTTGCTATTAAAAAAAAGATACAAAATCACATGTCCACAAAAGTTTCGGTTAGTTTTTGCATATTGGGTAGTGACAGTCATACGACCGGTCAAGTGACCGTCACTGTAAATCGCTATTTATCAACTGTCTATTTTTTCACTATTTTTCAACTTTGATGGAAAAAATTTATAATTTTTTATATCTGCCATATTTCAAAATATGTTCTTTGATTATTCGTTTACCAAATTCAACAAAGTTCAGCTGCTCCCAACTGCTCCTTCGACTGCTAGAGGTAAAAAAGCTAAAAAAGACATTGTTCCTGAAATTGTATGGCGTGCTTCCTGGTAAATTCAGGTGCAGATACATGATGCACAAATAAACTATTTTTGGATTACCAGGTATGCACTTCAAATAGAAATGTAGTCAACAATCCAATCACAGAACAATAATATTGTACAATATTGACTTATGGTCGCCACAGGTAGGCACACATCTTATTTCAACACGTACATAATATCAAAATTGCGTAATTCGACCTAAATCTCATGTGTATACAGGTAACAGGTATATTTTTAGATATGGGAGCATAATCCTCTCATAAACCCTTAATCTAAACAGTACCTATCAGGTAACAGATAAGACTATTAAAAATAGGCATATTTCCTGGATGACTGACTATGACTCAAAGTTGGCGCGACAAGTGCTTTGTATCTAGTGTGGAAAATTATTTTTGACACTCTAAAAACATGGCGTTGAACAACTCAAAATTGTTTGATCTGTTTAGGAACTCAACCACCCCAATTGATTTCGTGGAAGCTGGTTTAGAAGAACTTGACAGCTTATACGAAAATCTAAAGAGAAGCGAAAGTATAAGATATGTCTTCACCTGATATATGCAAATATTAAGGCGAAATAGATGAAAGTATGCCGAAGCATTCAGAAATTCAACTCCAAATACGAGAACTGGCTTAATGAGTATACCTTCCTGGATACATTGGCAGAATATGAACCCACCACATCAACCGGACGTGCAAGAGGAAGGCCCCAGGTGCGGATAAGGGAACTTAAACGATGGAAACACTTCGCGGAGATTTTTTGAAATTGATGAGGCATTAACTCGAATCACTGGAATTAACAATCAAATCATTAAAAGATTGGGAACGATCTTGAATGTTTTAAACTACAAAGAAAAGGTGAATTCTACAAAATATGGAGAACATGCTTCGAAAACTGCATCATTTTTGAAATGTATCCACTGAAAAAATTGATTTCGACAGTCCATAAAATATTGGCGCATGGCAAAAATGTAATTGAATATCAGTCTTTGCCAATTGGAGAGCCTTCCGAAGAAGCTCATGTTTTTTAGTTAACATAAATATTTTTAGTTAATATTTCATGCCGTTCACAAATTTGAACTTTGATAAGCCATAAGTAAGTATCTAGAAGGCGTAACACACTAATTTCATAGGTTGGACAATTATCTATCATATGCCTTTTAACTTATTATTTATATCAATTGGTTCAAAAGTTATGATCTTTGCAACGAAAAACTCAAATGGCGCCACTGTGCTTTGATGGCATTTTTCTATATATATCTGAACAAATACTGGTTTACTGACACTATACAATAACACCCTTTCTGCGAACTAAGGCTAAAGGCCTAGTTAGCCACACGTTGTTAAAATGTATCTGTACCGTAAATGTAACGTTGGCATTTGGTGCAATTATAGAACATAAAAAACGAAGCAGCATGTTGCTGTGTAAAATTAACCAAACTTTATCAGCTGTTCACAAATGTCACGTAAAAACGTAGCAAAAAATGTATTTTCAACAGATTGGGACGTTCCGGTTACGTGACAGTTGAGTTCGGTAACTGCTCTAAATGCTTTTTCATGTAACAGAAACAAACAGCTGACATGTTTGGTTAAGGTTACGTGTGGCTAACTAGGCCTTTATATTTGTATTTTCTGGTGTTTTAATTCGTTACTTTCAATTGGCAAGTAGACTGGTCATACATTATATTTTTAAACTAAGAATAAGCGGATATGCAATTTTGGGAAAGGATGCAACCAAAATTTGATTAAGTTTTCCGTCCCTCAGAGCTAGCTGAGGAAGTTTGCTTTAGTTATTTTTGTTTAATGTTATTTTTCCTATGAATGAAAGATCTTTTAATTTAATGTCGTTGAAATAGCGAAACAATATCATATTTAGTTTTTTTTAACAAAAATTTCTAATTATTTTATAACGCTCTATTTACTGAGTGGCATTTTGAATACTAATTGGCCAATGTAGTATTATTGTGGAATTGAGAACTGGATACTACAGTTTTTTATAGCACTTACAATCTTCCATAGTTTTGTGCCATGCGTTACATCGGCAAAATGCTTAATTTTTTTTGCTTTAAATATTACCTTTAAATTATCAAAATAGTGCATAATTTGTTCGTAATCCATATCTAGATCATCTAAACTCAAACTTTCTTCATCATTATTTCCATCATCAACGCTCGAAGAAAACATTGGGTTTCCAACAACTGTCGCCCTCTTAACTCGATTGATTTCTGGATTCGATAGTCCTTGTTCGGGTTTAATAAAAGCACTAGTTGATTCCATTGTTAAATCATTACTTTTATTGTAATTATGATGCGAATATATATCTGAAATTTTTAATAAATAAAAAATTAGTTTGTGAATTTCGCAATTAACAGGATATTACATTTTATCACTGTGATATATAAATCTAATATGTAGCTGAAATTTATGGAAAAATTAATTTCAGAAAAATCTAAAGAATGTTTAACGTTTATTATTCGATCAAAAGTTACGACTATACCAAAAAATTTATTAAATCGAATATTTTTTTAAACAAAATTTAATCATCTTCCATAATAATTTCGATCTTAAAAAATCATTAATTACACTAGCCCCGAAAATATGACAAAGCTCCTGACTTTGGTATCAGAGAATACTTTTTAGAAGGTCTTTGGCGCCCTGATTCTTTCTCCAGCAAATAAGGATTTGCGTAATCCGTACGTAATCATAAGGGTCATTTGTATGGGGACTTGGTCTGAACATGGACCGAATTTCACCAATTTCAATAGCGTTCATTATATACCAAATTTCGTTAAAATATATTCATGCCTGCGACGTGTAGTTTGATTACAAGGTTTACATGGACATACAGACGGACAGACGGACGGACGGACATCGCTTAATCGACTCAGAAAGTGATTCTGAGTCGATCGGTATAATAAGAGATGGGTCTAGGTCGAATATTTTTGGTAGTTACACAAATTCATTATACCCAAACCACATAGTGGTATAGGGTATAACAAGTAAAAAATACTTGAAAAAATGATTTTTTTGTTTTTCTTGTTATATTTGTTACTCAAAAATTTTTATTGTGTGTGTCATAGCTGTAATTTTTGTTGTTTTTGTGGTCGTTGTATTTATATCAGAGGTGCGCAAAATTGATTTAATTGTAAAGTTTTAAATTGTTAAAAGTGTTATTATGATTTATTTCTGGAAATGCGCATATAAAAACGCGTCTGTTAATTATAGAGCATTAATATTATTAAAATAATACTAATAATAACATATGTTAACCGTTTCCGCAAAAATGTGCCAATATTATGAACTCGGTAACTCTATTTTGTAAACTAAACAAAAACTGAATTGGATGCCAAATTGGAAAAGGAAATATTTCAAAATTAATTAATTTATACAATTTCCACCCCCATTTTTTGTGAGATATGAACAATAAATCTTACAGGCGTAACGATTTAAAGAACAAGGCCTACGGAAATATAGCAAAAGATTTTGGTATAATGGTGGAAGTTTACGCTTCGACATTTTCAAAATGAACTTGCAGTGGCATGTGTAAGCAGAAATGCTAATGGCAAGGGATTCGACTAATTCGAACAATTTTTCGTTGGTAATACGTATACAGCATTTGCATGCCACTACTGGCATGTGTAAGAGAGGCGTAAACGAAAAATCATACGAATGTATGTGAACTAGTTATGCTATGTTCACACGGACAGCAAGATTCGCGGTTCGCTCTCTCATTCACGGTTCGCGCCCGAATCATGATTGAATCTACATGATTCGCCATACAAAATTTTGAGAGCGAATCTCTTGGTTCAAAATAAACCTAGCTGTGAATCTAGAAACATTGAGTGTCATCTCCAAGTTTGATAAGAAATTATCGCTAGCTTATCTGAACTAGCTGTCAAAAATATATACACAAAGAAAAAAAAAATTAATGTGTGCAATAAAATAAATAGAAACATTTAACAAATAAAAAGTATATAACCCCTGTTCTTGAAACCACTATCACAAAAAAAACTTGTAAATGAAAAATTCTTAAATTTACGAGTTTTTTGCTGTTCTCTAATTTCAATAAGAATATTTTTTCTCGTTTTAATTCACATAGAAAAGTCTTTGTGAAATCAAAACAAATGCCCTTTTTTTCTACTAAGCAGGTGTTAAGAGATAAAAAAAACTAATTGATATTTAAACTCTAGCATGTTTTTTATTGAACCTTGTCATTATTTTAAAAAATTAGACATTAATTTTATGAAAAAAAAAAAACGATTTTAAAAAAGTCTACATTTTGCGCTGATTTAAAAAAAAAAACTCGTAATCAGTAGTCAATGTTAATAAAACACACTTTTGGAGATGATGTTGTTCTATAACTATAATAAAAACTTTTTATTTGCACAATCTATTTTCCTTTATAATTTTTTCAATTATAACATAGATTCTTTATGTACTAATTATTACGAATAAAGGAATTTAAAATAATATTTCACTCAAATCACATATTTTTATTTTTTATTTGCATATGACTGCCACAACTTTGTTTATGTTCGAAACAGTAGTGATGCCAGTCAAATTCAATTTATTTGAATTTCGAATTTTCTTTGGTGATGCCTAACTTATTTTAAAAAGAGAAGTCATTCTTAATTGAATGAAATTGAAGAATAAAAACAATTAAATGAACAAGTAATTTGTAATTTTAAAAGAAAATATTTTTTTTTTTTACTTTCTTTATAATCTTAAGGAAAAACATGCAAAAATTACTTAAGGTTTTTTTTGTGAAAGTGACTAAAGAACTATATGGCACCTCGGTTTCTAGATAACAAATGGTTCTGAAGCTAAACCATATGTTTCATGTCATTTGATAATAAAAAATATGATTTAGAAAAATACTTCGAAAATATAAAATTTGTGTTTTCAAGAAACCCAAAATTTCAATTTCATGTTATTTCAAATTCTTTCTTGTTCAAATAACAAACGTTTCAAGAACAGGGCTGTATATTTACATATATATATTCAAATAAAAATGGAAAAAATTAAATAATCAAGTGCAGAAGGATGTCTTCAAATATTTTCACAAAAAATATAAACGTCAAAATGAAACAAGAACACTCGTCTGAACACCAAGGTTCGCAATCGCGATTCAGAGAGTTCATTTTGCCGTCTGAACATGTTATTAGATCAAAATTGTGCTATGAAATGCGCATCCCTGGTTTATATTATTATTGACACACTTTTTTTTAAAGTTATCACAAAATATATAAAAAAAAACAAGTAAGAGTGTTAAATTCGGCTATGCCGAATCTTTGATACCCTCCACCTGGGTTTTACGTTTACATTAATATCTGGACTTCTTGCACTATTTGTAACAAATGTATATAAAATATTTGAATATGTAAACACTTTGATAAACCTATTACTGAATTATTACAACAAATGCTCTGAATTTTCAGCATTTTATAGAGGTGTCTACATATTTTAGGTCATAAATTGGCACAATGACTCCCGATTTATCCCATTTTAAATACTAACCTGATCCAGATAATTACAAACAATATTAAGTTTAACCAGGTAAATGGTTTATTTTGTAATTTTCTTTTTAATTTAGATTTTTTAATATAAAGGCGCATTTTATTTTTTACAATCCTTTTCAATTTTCTAGACCTATTAGTATAGGGCACATTTGTGAGTCCGCATAGATCAACTTTCAACTCTTACTTGTTTTTATTGTATTAAATCTATCTTTGTGTCTTTAAATTAATTAAGATAATTAAGATGAAAATATTTAACGAATTGTTTTTTTTAGTTAATATCTGAACATTTTACTGGCAAAACTAAAACTGCCAAAAATTTCAGTCAAAACTATTTTGAATGTATTTGTTAAATATCGCATAATTTTTTTCAATTTTAAACTTTAAAGTGTTTTTAAGTCTGGTATTAACTTCTATAATATGAAGGAAGTAAATATGTGGATTCTTTAATAACAATGACAAGTATAAAACACTTTTTTGTGCATTACATTAAAATATTATAAATTTGAACATAATTAATTTTAGAAACATAATTAATTTAAGAAAAATGTCCGATTCGTTTTTTGCTTCAGTTAGTTGAGACACGAGAAGGTACTGGATGGCTGGAGCAGGTCAAAGGTGACGACTATGAATGCAAATGCAAGGCTTTTGAAAATATATTAAAATACGATAAATCAGATCTAAGTATACATGCTTATAACCACTGTTATAAAAAATCTTTTAAAACCAACAGTATTGCCATAATTTGAAATTGTAAAGATGCTAAATTGCAAAAAAAGATGCTTAAACGTACTGGATGCTAATTTTTTTTTTCAAATTTCATTACCTTTATATTGAAAAATTATATACCTATCAATAAATTCTTTGGTTTTTAAATCGAAAAATTAATATAAAACATATGTTTCGATTTATATTTTTTAAATTTTAATTAAAATTATTTTGGATTTCATCTGAAATTTTTTTTAACATCAAATTGAATATTTTAAACTTAAATTAAATATATTTAATTTTAGAGGGATTTTTTTTATTTAAAATATAACAGAAATTACATTATCAAAAGATACGATTATATTAGAAAAATTTGTTTATGGAATCTAACATTTCTGTGATGTCTTCATCTTCAAGTTCTTTTTGGCTCTGATATTTTTCTGACGATCGACTTTTATCAACGACATCGCTCGGTATATTGTAAGTGTGACTGCACCGATTTTTCAATTTCAATCTTTCTTTTATACGTATTACAGAACATAACAACTCGGATTTTATTCTGTTCGAAGTTTGCTTTTAACTAAAGCCATTAAACTAAACAAACGTTCAACTTCGGCTTTTGAGAAAGACAAAACTAATATCTACAATACAAATATTGATAACTCCTTAAATGGATTTTCTCCAATAGAATTTTTCAATCCATAAAGAGGTTGTATTCAGTGTTGTATCCCAGTTTTGTTCTGTGAATAACTCCATTGGATTTGAATTTTGTCTGTTTCAGATGATACAAATTTAAACTCTTCTAATATATTGGTTATCTGTTCTTTTACCCGATTTAATGTGTTTTGTATTGAAAATTTTGGCATTTTTTTAATACAATAATATTTTTGGCAATCGACTTTCTAATTCATTAAAAACTGCTGTTGGTGTTTACATTCTTCTATTTCAAAATGTTTTGTTATATTTGTTGAAAGAAACAAGCAGAGTGGTAAAAGGAGTAGTACACAAAATTACTGTCCTACACTTTGAGAAATTAAAACATATCAATACCATTAAAATTATATATTCAAAAATAATGAAAAAAAAAATATAAAAAAAGATGCTAAAAGCAACTTTTTATTAATAAAAGATTCTAAGTTAGCATCTAGCATCTTTTGATAAATTTTGGATGCAACTAAAAAGCTAAAACGGCAACACTGAAAACCAAGAACAAATATTTTGTTTCAGTTGTAACATCTCATTTGCAAGCCATTTTAATTAATTGTGTAAATTTTAAATGCACATCTAACCATATCAAAAAGATGAATTATACAAAATTGTAAAAATATTTTTTTATAATATCTATATGTTTTTTATATTATTCTTATGTAATTCTCATGATATTTTTATCTTATTTTTTATATTTTTTTCTTTGTTTTTATGTTATTTTTACATAATTCAAATTGAAAATGTACAAATTAAAAATAAATTTTAAAAAAAGTAGTGTAGAGGAAAAAGTGGGTGTAGGGAAAAAGGGAATTTTTTTCATAAGCGTAGGGATTTCTGAAAAAATCTCCTGGCATCACTAGTACCTATTAAAAAACAATGTAAAAATTCACAAGACAACGCGACATAGACCTGCTTTGTTCAAAAGCTTCCATAAGACTGAATGAAATTGTTGCTTACTTTACTCTTTGGTGAGTATTTTCGTTTTTGTTCGGCTGTATACATATAAGAAGCCGATTAGAGTTCAGTTTACTCGTGCTGCTATGTATATGTTTGTGTGTTAACAAAAATATACGATATCCCAGTCATCATTTCGAAGATTGTTTTAGAAAAAATTAACTTACTGTGTATTCTTCGAGCACTTTTGATGATTAAAAACTGATTAATCACATGCGCTATTACAAAAAGACTAGAAAATGATTTTTGCTTTCTCTTAAAAAGTGATTTATAGAAAAATTACATTAAATAAGACTCAAAAATGAGTCGAAACTGATCAGAAAAGCAGATAAAAAGGACTATCAAGAAGATTCGTGTGTAAGGTAATATTTAATCCCAACAAAAGAATATTTTGTGATCAGCAAAAGTGCGCATTTTTTACCGTTTTAATAGCACATATGAGTCAAAAAGACTCTACATGATCATTTATTGCATAAAATGCTTACTGGGATTTTATTCACTATCTGTAGAAACAGGTTTTTTAAGTAAAACAAATCTGCACTCAATTTCAATTCTATTTCGTTCACAATGATACGATCACTTTGTTTACTAGCTACCAGTAAAATAAGAAAATAGTATTATAATACAGCGTAATGATGAATTGTACTTCTCAGTTAGTTTATTTTTAATGTGCCATAAGAAGTTCGGTTTGTGCTAAGAAAAGCATGAATATATGTTTCCCAGGGCGAAGCTTTATCATTGCACTATGATTGAGTTGAGCTCCGCGACTATTCATAATGTGAATAGCTCGTGTCAAAAATTTTTGGTAGTTGGGAATGGCGTTTGTGTTAAGAAAAGCATAAATGCATGTTTCCCAGGGCAAGGCTCGATCATTGCACATTGATTGAGCTGAGCTCCGCAGTTATTCTTAATGTGGATAACTGTTGAAACAAGATTTTGGGAATGGCGACATTAATAACAAATTTTAAAAATTTATTGTAAATTAACATCTGACAAAAAATAGTATTTTTCTAAACACAAATTTTTTTATGGTTTACCTACGTACTACTTTTGAATGCAAGTATGCAGAGTTTATACATGTACTAAAAATACAACTCTTAAAACCGTACTATTTTTGCAACTCTAAAAATTTCAGAATTTTGTAAAAATAAAATAAAATACCGATTTATTTTAATATGCGTTTATTATGGATATACATATACAGAATATATGAATATTATTTATAGTATTTTGATATTGGCAACAGTAGTATGTATCAATTTGAAACATTTTGTGATGTTATAAAAATCGCAGAATATTGATGTTGATTTTATATAGTTTCTTTTATTAATTAATTAACTTAAATATTACACCAAAAAATATTGATATTGATGAATTTTTGTATTATTAACACAACGACCACAAAAACAACATGCACAGCTATGACAAAATACAAAATTTAGGAAAACAATATAGGAAAACGTCATATTTTTTTTACCTTTTCAGTAATTTCTCGGCACCTATGAAACCTATTGTCATGATTTAAAAACAGGAACCTTCTCATGATGTCAGTGAATCATTCTCACTAAAAACAAGCGCCCTAGCTGCCCTATTGAGGGCGTTATCACAAGAAAAATATTAAAATCATATTTTCTCAGGACTTTTTTTAATTCTTCGCTCAATTCTCGAGACCAGATCAACCGATTTGGACGATTTTAAATAGCAAACTTCTCAGGATGTTAGTGAATCATTTTTTATACCAACGAGCACCCTAGCTATCCGATTGAAGCCGTCATCGTGATTTCCACAGACGGACAGACGGACAGCCGGACAGACGGACATCGCTATAACAACTTCGCTTGTTATAAGGATCACAAATATATATTTTATGGGGTCCAGATTTTTTTTTCTAATTATTACAAACGGAATGACAAACTTATATATACCCTCTGCACACTGGAGTGGAGGGTATAATTACCAATATGAAAACAAATAATACTTAAAAAATTTAAATAACTATTTATAGATTTTATTACAAATTGCTCAGATTTTCATAATTTTTTAACTTAGAACTCTAAAATTGAACAGAAAAACTTCTATATTACAAGATTTTAAATTTCAAAACATTTCAAATTTTTTAAAATTTTATGTGCACAATTTAGCAGATTAGGAAGTTAATTCTTTAAGTTATTTCTTTCTATAATAATTCTTTTTATAAAAAAAAAAACAATCTTCCAAACTAAAGTGCAGATTTCAATGAAAACGTAAACAAAATCTTAACGCGTAACGGTATCGGCGCGAATCAGCTGATTCAACCTGACTTATGAAAAACACATACAAGTGCTTACCCAACTTAAATTAAACGTATCGTATCGTTAGCTTCTGTTGATTTTAGATTTTTGCTACGTTGTACGTGACATTTGTGAACAGCTGATAAAGTTTGGTTAATTTTACACAGCAACATTCTGGTTCGTTTTTTACGTTCTATAATTCCACTAATGCCAACGTTACGATACGATACGGTTACATTTTAAAAACGTGTGGGTCACTAGGCCTTTAAAAACAAATATGATTTTTCTATGTTTTAATTTTTGTTGTTATTTTAACTTTTATATTTTGTATACGGTAGCTGTAATTGTTGCTGTTGTTGTGGGCGTAGTGTTTGTGGGATTTGCATCATGTTATACGGTTATACTCCAAAAGTCCATAGGTTCAAGTCGTGCGGATAAAAGCATATAGGCTCCGTCGCAGACTCTAATATTTACATCTCAAGGAAGATAAATTTTTATTTTTTACACACCTTTTTAATTTTTAAAAACTATCAGAATAAATTTTATTATTAAGTCCGCAACCGACTTTAACTTCTTAGTTTTATTGTAGTTTTTTTATGTAATCTATCTTTATATCTTTAAATTAATATATAACTACACATCCAGCAACGTGTGTGTCAGTCATGTCTTTTGAAAGTTTCTAAAAAATTTTTTGTGTTTAATTCACTATTCTTGAAGAAAGTATTATTTAAAGTTTAAATTTGACAATAAGCATTATTGTGAAGTGTTAACCTTGTTTGTTTGTGCGTTTTTACAAGTAATTTATAATTAAATTAATTTTTGTGCATTTACCCAACAATAACACTGTGCTAGTTTTGTGAACTTTTTTTTTGCCGACAAACGGGGCACCCGGTGAGTTAAACTAAGTCGACTGTGCTGAATCGAATGGCGTTCGCCTTTTTTTTAGGTTGCATACCTTGTGTGTGGGCAATCTTGAATTTGATTCGTTTTTGGTGTTCGTGTTAAGTTTTATGTTTTGGTGTGTTCTGACGTATATAGTAAAATTTTATGGCCAACAATTTTGTAGGACATTTTATCCGCGCCCTTCCCCTTTTTCGGGGTGTTTTTTTTACGATTTGTTAGAATAAAGAAAAAAAAAAGCCGTTATGAGGGGCAGTTACAGTGTTAATATGTTCAACAAAAATATTTTGCATAATATTTTCTACAAAGTTGCTGAACACACCCTGCACCTCAGATGTAAACAAAACATAGTTTTATATACCGGTATTCTGCAAGAACAGGCCAAAAGGGGAAACTTTAACCCCCCCTAACTTTTTTTAAAGAGCTAACCTAAAAAAACGGCGAACGCCATTCGATTCAGCACAGTCGAGTTAGTTTAGCTCACCGGGTGCCCCGTTTGTCGGGTTTTTCAACTAGCATAGTGTAATTATATTCTTTTATTTTGTGTAGCTCTGTTCGTTTACTTTCCCAGTAAAAACCAGTAAAAACCAGTAAAAACCGATTTTCAGAGAGAATTAGTTCTCAAAAACATAAATATTCAAAATAGTAAACGAACAGAAAATTGAAAGAATTTGTAAGTTCATAGAAACAGCTGATTGTAAACACATTTGAAAGTTAAGAAGTGAAACTCTAAATTAAAAAAAGAAATATATCGCACCTGTACCTCTAAAGTGAGTCAACTCAAAATTTATGATTTTTCAGTAGAGGCGAAAAACGTTTTTTTTTAAATATTTATTATAAAATTTAAAAACAGTTGTTTCGTTGTAAAGAATTGCGAAGAATAAGTATACAACAGTAGTTGTTTTTGCAATTTTTTCAGTGATCCTCAAAAATAAGAAGTTTTTTGGGTGGAACTCAAAATATGTCTTTTTAGTGGATTCTAAAGAAGCTACTCTTATGACACAAAGAGGGTTACAACTGTATTTTTTTTTTTTGTGAAAGACTAGAAAAATTGATGTAAGATTTTTACAGTGGATAGATATGACCACTGTGTATAGTTTTCTTGCAAAAAGTGAAAATTGAAAAATTTTGAGTTGACTCACTTTAGAGGTACAAGTGCCATATGTACCTTAGTTAGAAGAATTTATTTTAATAAAAATATTCATTGAAACTATTATGAAAGAAATTGGCAGATATACATATTTTTTTTGGCAGGCACCGGTTTTAAAAGATTGTGGTTATGTGAATATTTACTTACTTCTTCTATCGTTAATTTCCTCAGATTTATTTTTTTAAATTTTTGCACAAAAATAGAATTGTAGTATTTTTGCTTTATTTACCACAAAACTCAATCACAGGTTTTTCAAACATATATTTTTTCGATGGTGTGCAATAACGCCTCACGAAATAAGGCCTTTAAGGCTTTATTTCACTTCCAATTGAGAAATAAGGTCTTTATTGCGAAAAGGGCTTTATTGCACTTTGAAAGTGACATAAGGCCTTTATTGAAATTTAAGCAATGGTGCAATAAAGCCTTTATTTTATATTTTTTGATTCTTTTGTTACACTGTTCAATTTATTGTTTTTTGTTGTTGTTGATAACAGCATTTCGCATACTAAACTGTGTCACTATTGTCATCTTAATTCTGTGAGAAGTTTAATTTTTTTTTATGCTTTTTCTCCTTTATTGTTTTTTGTTGTTGTTGATAACAGCATAACTTACAAAACCATGTTAGTATGTCATCATCAGTCATTTGCTAAGCCACGTGTGTTGTCCAATTAATTATTAAAAATCGTGAAAATGGAAAGTGATGAGATACTTGTTTATAATACAATTCCGGGTTTGATGAAATCCAGCAAATTATTACATATTCCATCAGAGGCACAAATTTATAAATTTAAGTATTGTCAAAATAATACAAAGTATTATTATTGTTATCACAATGGGTGTCCCGTTAAAATTGCAGTGCATTTGAACAATGCAATACATTGCCGTAAAACAAAAAAAAACTTAGTGCACAACCATGAGGCCCAAAATGAATTTTTAAAGAAATTAAGTTTAATTAATTCTATTAAAATGGAATGCGCTAATAAAATGTCGTTGAAAGGATCAAGTATTCGTGAAGTATATGATGAGAATTGCAAAAAGGCTAAAGAGTCTGCTCATTTGGTTGAATTTGGAAAAATGCGAAGGCAATTAATAAACATAAAATCAGAAGCCTTACCAAAAGCACCTCAAAATTTTCATCACATTCACCACGGATTTTGAGTATGGCTTAAGAAAAGCATTAGCACAGGTTTACCCACAAACAAAATTAAAGACATGTTGGTTCCATTTTACACAAGCTGTTAGAAGGAATGCTTCAACATTTCCTAACTTCATGTCGAAATTAAATAATGATAATGTTGCGAAAAAATTGTTTCGGAAATTTCTAATATTACCGCTATTAAAACCAAACGACATAGCTATTGGATATCAAAATCTCAAAAATCAGGCTATGAGTAAGAATTTTAATAGTATTTTTGAACCATTCATAGCATATTTCGAGAGACAGTGGATTAAAAACGTAAATTAGATAAAATATTTAATATTCTCCTTTTAAGAAATGAAATATATATATGACTTTTTTTTTAGGAAGGTGCATCAAAATTCTCCGTTTATAACGAACCCATTAAAACAACAAGCTTAACAGAATCGTTGAGTAAATGTCATCGTTGAGTAAATGCCTTGCAAAAACGGAAATTTTTATGAATTCATAGACCATTTATTAGATGTAGATGTGATAAAATCAATTGATTTTAAAAAATCATTGGACGGCAGTATTTCAATATGTGCAGCAAAATTAAAAAGGCAAAAGACGAGAGAAAGCATGATTACAACTATCTTAAAAAAATTGGAAAATGGGATAATCAGTGTGAACGACTGTCTTAACCAGTTAAGTTATAATGACTTGCCTTTGAACGAGATTCTGGAGCAAAATAGTATTACGACGGCGACAGGTGATCAGAATGATGAGGTTGATCCAATAATAGATACTTTACCATATGGTGTGCCTTGCACCATTGAAAATAATTTGACATGCATTATTTGTTACGAAAAAGAAATAAATATATTGTTATTGCCATGTAGTCATTTTAAGCTTTGCAGTGATTGCTATGAAAAATTGGACGCGGAAAAAAAAGAATTCTGTCTCAACTTTATGTCCAGTGTGTAGAACCATTGTTCAAGAAGTCAATGTTTAATTTTCTTCCGTTTATTTTTTGAATTATTAATGTTCTATTATTTTTTGTTAATATGAAATTTTTTTGTTGAATTATTAATGTTCTATTAATTTTTGCTTATCATATTTGCAAAAATGTGTAATGATTAAAGTGATTTTTTTTCATTTTGGTGGGATTTATTTCGTTTCCAGAAGTGGAATTAATTATTAATGTTCTATTAATTTTTGTTAATATGAAATTTTTTTGTAATTGTTCAATAAAATATAAGAAGAATAAGAAATTTTATTGCTTCATTTAAAAAAAAAATTAAGTGAAACAAGACCTTTACGGCTTTATTTCACTTTCAAAGTGCAATAAAACCTTTTTGGAAATAAAGGCCTTATTTCACTTTCCATTGAGAAATAAAGCCTTAAAGGCCTTATTTCGTAAGGCGTTATTGCACCCCATCATTTTTTCTTGCTTGCTATTTGTTCAGTCAGAATATATTTTATTTATTGGTACCTTGATTTGTGAATTCATTCTTTTATATATATATTTTTTACATACTTCAATGATTACTAAAACATCAATATAAAGTACTCAACTAACCATACGTTAAAACTACTATTCTCTCTAATTCTAAATTCCTAACGGTTCCTTTAACGAACAAACTTTGTCTTTTTTATACTTTAACTTATATATGTATGTACAAGCATTACGATACAGAAATCAATCGTTATTGAATTGTCGAGCAATAAAGCTAATAATAATAATAATATCTTACAAAGCAAAAAAGTTTATGTTCCATCATAAAAATTGGCGACCGTGACAGGACTAATAAAAACAAAGTTTATTAAAATAAAGAATTAATTTAAATCAATTGATAAAATAAACTTTAGTCAAAAAATAAAATAACGATTGTGAACAAATAAGTGAAGTGGCAGTGTTTGTTAAACAAAAGGGAAAATAATTTAAAAAAAAAAAGAAAAAAAACTAGCACTAAAAAGTAAAAACATCGTTAATCCACGAATTTCATCATCATCAAATCTATCGTCTTCATCATAAGCTAATCATCGTAATCATCAACATTATTTTTCTCGTCGGTCTTGCATTTGCTAGTCACCTCCAGGTTTTTTCCACAAACACAAACTTCATCATCGTCAGCAAAGTCATCGATTTCATCACAAAAGTCATCATCGTCATTAGCAACGTCTTCTCCTCGTCGTAAGTGCAGAAGTTATATTTTTCTACAAAAATCGTCATCAAATTCATCGTCTTCATCAGGTCATCATAAAGTCATCATCGTCATTATCAACATCTTCTCATCGTCGTCAGCAAATTGAGCGTCTTCACTACAAACATCATCATTATCATTGTTAACTAGACACCCGCAGTTTGCATGCACAACCTATGTACGTAATCGTCACTCAGCAGCATCAACAAGCAGATCAGCCAGTTTGTCTTAACAACAGCTACATACACAAGTAAGTGAAATAAATTTCTCTTTCACTATTTACGCTCATTAGTTAATTTTGTCTACTTGATACATTGCATATCGAAAACAGTAGTTAGTGTTGGCTCTTGAATAGTGTTGGCACTTGAATTCAACAGTTGGTACTTTTTTACACCTTTTGGTACTTTTTGCTTGTGAGCGAAATGTACAATTTATCGATTTTGAACGATTTTATCAACTTTAAAGCAACTTTAATCAACGTCAATAACACTTTACTGTAAAATGAGTACCGACAAATCTGACACTTGCTCCATTAAAATTACAACGACCGACAATGAAACGCAATATAACGCAAATGAAGGCGAAAATAGACAGAGATGGTGCCTCATCTGATTTTACAATTTTGGAATGTCGACTGCAGATTCTTGAATCATATTTCAAGCAAATAAGCCACATTCAAACCCAAATAGAGAAGTTGGATGAATCTGATTTGACTCGACCGGATTTAGAAGAACTGTTTTTATCTGCTAAAGCTCCATTAGTAAGTCTGATGAATAAAAAACTTACTTCGAATGATATTGAACAAAGCTTTTTAAATGCTACTCAACCATGTATACCTCATCAACATCGTTTACCTCAATTAAAATTACCCAAATTTGACGGGAAATACGCAGAATTCTCTCGATTCATAAGTACATTCAATACTTTAGTACATAATGAGTTTAATATTCCCGTCATAGACAAATTCAATTATTTACTTAATTGTTTATCCGGTCAAGCATTGGCGGTGATAGAACCTTTTCAAGTTGTTGAATCAAATTACCAAAAAGCTTTGGATCGTTTAATTGAACGGTATGATAACAAAGCGTTGATGTTTATCGACAATATCAATTCATTGTTTTCGATTACACCCATATCTAAGCCAAACGCCTCAGACTTGCGTTCAACTCTGGATTATGTTGCGGCTCTTCGTAGTTCATTACTTTCCTTGCGTTCAGAGCTAGATGTAATGAATGCTATAATCATTCATATTGTTTTATCAAAAACTGACGGAGAGTCCAAGAAAGTGTACGATGAAAAACAAGATTTCAATTCTCTGCCTTCATGGGATAATTGTTACTCAATTTTAAGTCGTCGTTGTCAGTTCCTCGAAAGTCGTACCGCCGAAGTAGACTCTTTTCAATCCCGTAGTACTAAATCCAAATAACCTTTGCGAATACTGTGAAAGTAAAGAACATTTTATTGGAAGCTGTTCTGATTATTTGGCATTACCTGTACCTCGTCGCTATGATATTGTAAAAAGGGCAAATTTATGCATAAACTGTCTTCGAAAGGGTCATATAGTTGCGAAATGCTCATCGAAATCACGTTGTCGTACTTGTAGACTTTCCCATCACACCTCTTTGCACAATCCTTACCCACAATCACCGCATAACTCGCAATCTTCAACAACTCAACATTATTCGCCTTCGAATTCCTCACATTACCATCATTCATCTTTGAATTCATCAGTTCAACGGCCACATTTATCGTCTTCGCAGCAATCAGCATTACCCAAACCAACAAATGCAGCTTCAACTTATCTGACAACATATTCATCGTTTTTCACACGCAGTTTTCGGATGAATCTGCTTCCAACAGCTATTTTGTTCATCAGAGATTACTTCGGTACTCTACAACCTGTTCGAGCTTTATTGGATTCTTGTTCAGAAGTCAATCTCATAACGCAAGAAACTGTAAATCGTCTTCGGTTAAAGCAAAGTAGAGCAATTCAAGAAATTGCTTGTATTTCCGATATTCGGACTCAACTCAAGTATATTGTTACAGCCACTCTTAAATCTCGTACTTCTGATTTCGAAAGGACTTCAACGTTTTCGGTGACAAAATCTATTTCTTCTCAACAGCCAGCTGAGAAAATCAATACCACTACCTGGAGCATTCCTGAAGGCCTTGTATTAGGGGACCCACAATTTTATTTGCCTCAACGTATTGTTCTGCTAATAAGTTCCGAAATATTCTTTGACTTACTCCTTGATGGAAAGATTTCTCTTGGAAATGGTCTTCCGTGTCTCGTCAACACTTCGCTCGGATGGATTGTTCGAGGGAAAGTTAACTCTCAACTTTCAGAGCGAGTGCTCTCATGCAACGTTCTAACAAAACAACCAGATTTGGACTCTTTGCTCAGAGCTTTCTGGGAAATCGAAGACTTTAGTCAAAACAAACCTATCATGACTGAAGAAGAGCAGCTATGTGAACAGCATTTCGTTGAGAATACAGTGTTTCAGTCCAATGGAAGAGTTCAGGTATGTTTACCATTTAAATCTAATTTAAAACAACTTGGAAGTTCATTTGATATAGCTCGTCGACGATTTTTATGCCTTGAAAAACGTCTTTCTAAGAATGAAAATCTACGACAAATGTATTCTGATTTCATGGATGAATATATTAAACTTGGTCACATGTCACCAGTTAGTTTTGATAACTGAAATTTCTCACATTTCGTAATTCCACACCATTCAGTCCTACGTCCTCAAAGCTCTTCTACAAAGCTCAGAGTGGTCTTCGATGCATCGTGCCGAACATCTAACAACATTTCGTTAAATGAAACATTAATGGTCGGTCCCATCTGTCGTCTCCTAAAAGGAAAAAGTCATCGGCATTAACAACTTTTATACCTCAAATTTCGCTCTCAACGATTTCTGAACCCCTGACCTTGATTGATATGAACGCTCTACCATCCTCTTCTACAAATTCAATTGTGGCTCCTCCGGTTGAATCTGCCACTTCCACTCCGGTTATAAATTCTTCCTCGATGCCATCTTTTAACTTTACTGCCTCAATTGACCCAAAGCGTGCTCTAAGATCTTCATCTAAGAGCGCTGTTGCTTGTTTCTGACAAACTATCTTCGGGACCTAAAAGTTGACTATCTTTAAATACCGAAAGACCATTTTTGTTTCACGTCACGGGATACAACTGCCGATGACTTATTATTCTATGTTAAGTCAAAAATCGATGTGGGGTTGCTGATGTAAATCGTAGCATATCCTCATTCAAGTTGATTGTCCCATGTGCGATATTTGATAAAATTGTTGCCCCTGAATTTTGGCCTCTTGGGATTTTAGTTCGCGAGTACGTTTACAGGGAAAATCCTAGATTAAGGCCAGCAGTTCTCCCTTCTAATGTCTGAAAACAATTTAATCTACCGGGAAACTAATGTTTCGAAGGTCATGTAAAATATGTATGTACTCTAAATTAGTTAACAATAAAAAGATTAGATAAAATTTCAAATTTTCTTATAAACAAATTTCCGGAAAAAGCATTTGAGCATTTGACTATGATTTTTAAAAACTTTATAAATAATTCTTACTTTCAAATGCTTCGAAAGTTGCAAAGATTTGTCCAATTCAAAAGGCAATTTCAATTTAGTTAACATAAGATCTTTTTATTTCTTATCTAACGTAGGAAAAATCTTAAAAAAAAAGTCTAAAAAGCTAAAATATATTCGAAATCATCATTTTGGTTTCAAAAAGGGTCATTCCACTTCACATGCGCTAATTAAATTTCATAATGTAAATTAAAAAACGTTTGTACATGTGTTTCTCGATATAGAAAAAGCTTTTGTCTAGCATAATGATGTTATATTCAAAATGATCCATATCGGTTTTGACCCGTTATTCATAAAATTATTTCAACGTTTTTTTCAGCCTTCGAAAGTATTTATCGTGGTTGTCGCGAGAATAAATATTGGCTCCCCATTTATATAGTATTTCCATTTTTGACTTTCTGCATGAAATTTCGGGATCTACAAGTATTCTATATGCTTTATTCATTGCTTTATGCTCATGGTGTGTAGTATATACTTTAAGATATGTATCACAACTTTTAAATGCAGTAAATAATTACTATAAAGAATGGGGTATAAAAATAAATGTTTGCAAAAGTAAAGCACTATGTCTTAGAAATGCTTCTGGAAAATGCAACAGTTTATAGTTCCAGAAAGTAAGCATCTAAGATTGTTTCTTAATGATCATAAAACTCCTTTTGTTAGTATCCTTAGATATTTAGGTGCTCATTTTAACAAATTGGTTAAGTTCAATTCACATGCGAGTAAATCATATCATAGTAATAAATTTCTATGTCTTAAAAACCTTGGGGTCAAATAGGCGATAACATTTTTTGTTGTTGATTATATTTTTATATATTAGTTTACGTTCAGATTTAAGCCTAGTTTTAAGAATAACTTTAATGTTATTTTCTCCAAATGTTGTGCCGGGACCAGGCAGTTATCATACGATTGTAAACCTTGTCATTAAAAATATTTCTTAAGATGGTTGCTGTATGTACTATCACTCTATTAAAAGATTAAAACTTCTTCAATTTTGTATTTAAATTGTCTGTGTTATGGTGTTAAAAAAAGACTCAAATAAACCTAACTAATGAAGTGTGCAAAATACGGTTTCTCGGGTGGTTAATGGTTTTTGTTTCATTATTACGAGTATAAGTCCGCGGTGGATAATAGAAAGTATATTTCTGAGGTTAACAAAATATATTCAGAAATATATTAGAAGAAAAATTCCAACCCGTCGAACAGGTATATTTACAGTAATATTAATCGAAAATAACTATTTTTTAAAATTTATAAAATTCTTGTTAATAAACTGTTATTTTGATAATTAGATCAGAAGTTATTTTAGTGTTTTATTCCTGCACTAGTTTAGTTGATCTCAGGTCTTAATTTTTGTTATTTTTAAATAACTGTTAGCTGTTTGAGTTTCCCTATAGTAATTAGTACACTAGCAAAAAAATACCGTTAATAGAAAAATAAATTTGTTTTAAATTCTAAGAGTGACCAATTTGGTATGAAACGGCATTTTAAATTTCTTTAAATAAAATTTACTTTTCTCAAAACTATGAAAATTTTCACTTTCACTATAATTATGAAACAAACTGTGTTTATATATTTTATTTAATTAGATATGCGATTAGTATAGTGGTTATATATTGATGGTTTGGTTGTTGCACCCAAAAAAAAAAAAAAAAAAATTGTGCTGCATCTGTTATCCAATAGGTATATTTGTAATATTTAAAATTTATCATCTTCAGCCGCCGAAAGAATTGGAGTCCCCAACAAAACTTATGAATCCATAAAGGTGGTACCAAACCAGATATATTTGTCGCAAGTAAAGTAATCATAGAGCCATGTCAAAATTGGCGTTTTATAGACGATTAATAATTTCTATGTTCGCACATACATACTCGTATGTATTTTGCACCTAACAGAATCTGTGTTTATTTACATCAGCAGATTTTTCAATGACAACAATGTTTTGCCGAAAACAGCTGTTGTCAGAATCTTTGTCACATCGATATGTCATAGACTTTCTACATATAGTTTAAACATACATGTTTACTTATTTTCAAACGTTAAAACCATAATAAAACAAGAAAATTATATTTGGTCTGGACCGATTATACGATAGCATATACCATGCATTTAGAGAGGGGGGTCTTAGGTCCAACTAAAGGGATATAGAACATGAGCATAAAACAAATAGGGATCATTTGTATGGGGACTAGGCCTTAGCATGCACAAATTTTTTATTAATTTCTATAGCGTTCGTCCTACGGCTGAGAAAGGCTAATGTATCAAATTTCATCAAAATATATTGATATTTGTGACGGATCACAAGGTTTACATGGACACACAGGCGGACGTACGGACATCACTAAATCGACTCAGAAAGTGATTCTGAGTCCATCGGTATAAAAACAAGTAAGAGTGTTAAATTCGGCTATGCCGAATCTTTGATACCCTCCACCTGGGTTTTACGTTTACATTAATATCTGGACTTTTTGCACTATTTGTAACAAATGTATATAAAATATTTGAATATGTAAACACTTTGATAAACCTATTACTGAATTATTACAACAAATGCTCTGAATTTTCAGCATTTTATAGAGGTGTCTACATATTTTAGGTCATAAATTGGCACAATGACTCCCGATTTATCCCATTTTAAATACTAACCTGATCCAGATAATTATAAACAATATTAAGTTTAAATGGTTTATTTTGTAATTTTCTTTTTAATTAAAATTTTTTAATATAAAGGTGCATTTTAGTTTTTACAATCCTTTTCAATTTTCCAGACCTATTAGTATAGGGCACATTTGTGAGTTCGCATAGATCAACTTTCAACTCTTACTTCTTTTTATTGTATTAAATCTATCTTTGTGTCTTTAAATTAATAAAGATAATTAAGATGAAAATATTTAACAAATTGTTTTTTTTAGTTAATATCTGAACATTTTACTGATACAAGGCAAAACTAAAACTGCCAAAAATTTCAGTCAAAACTATTTTGAATGTATTTGTTAAAAATCGCATAATTTTTTTCAATTTTAAACTTTAAAGTCTTTTTAAGTCTGGTAATAACTCTATAATATGAAGGAAGTAAATATGTGGATTCTTTAATAACAATGACAAGTATAAAACACTTTTTTGTGCGTAACATTAAAATATTATAAATTTGAACATAATTAATTTTAGAAAATAATTAATTTTAGAAAAATGTCCGATTCGTTTTTCGATGATGCTGAAAACACATCAAAGAAATACAGAACATAAAGATTTTGCTCCAGTTAGTTGAGAGACGAGAAGCTAATGGATGGCTGGAGCAGGTCAAAGGTGACGACTATAAATGCAAATGCAAGGCTTTTGAAAATATATTAAAATGCGATAAATCAGATCTAAGTATACATGCTTATAACCACTGTTATAAAAAATCTTTTAAAACCAACAGTATTGCCATAATTTGAAATTGTAAAGATGCTAAATTGCAAAAAAAGATGTTTAAACGTACTGGATGCTAAATTTTTTTTTCAAATTTCATTACCTTTATACTGAAAAATTATATACTTATTAATAAATTCTTTGGTTTTTAAATCGAAAAATTAATATAAAACATATGTTTCGATTTATATTTTTTAAATTTTAATTAAAATTATTTTGGATTTCGTCTGAAATTTTTATTAACATCAAATTGAGTTTATTTTAAACTTAAATTAAATATTTTTAATTTTAGAGGGATTTTTTTTTATTTAAAATATAACAGAAATTACATTATCAAAAGATACGATTATATTAAATAATTGGTTTATGGAATCTATCATTACTGTGATGTCTTCATCTTCAAGTTCTTCTTGGTTCTGATATTTTTCTGACGATCGACTTTTATCAACGACATCGCTCGGTATATTGTAAGTGTGACAGCACCGATTTTTCAATTTCAATCCTTCTTTTATACATACGTATTACAGAACATAACAACTCGAATTTTATTCTGTTCGAAGTTTGCTTTTAACTAAAGCCATTAAACTAAACAAACGTTCAACTTCGGCTTTTGAGAAAGACAAAACTAATATAGACAAAACAAATATTGAGAACTCCTTAAATGGATTTTCGCCAATAGAATTTTTCAATCCATAAAGAGGTTGTATTCAGTGTTGTATCCCAGTTTTGTTCTGTGATATAACTCCATTGGATTTGAATTTTTTCTGTTTCAGATGATATAAATTTAAACTCTTCTAATATATTGGTTATCTGTTCTTTTACCCGATTTAATGTGTTTTGTATTGAAAATTTTGGCATTTTTTTAATACAATAATGTTTTTTGGCAATCGACTTTCTAATTCATTAAAAACTGTTGTTGGTGTTTACATTCTTCTATTTCAAAATGTTTTGTTATATTTGTTGAAAGAAACGAGCAGAGTGGTAAAAGGAGTAGTACACAAAATTACTGTACTACACTTTGAGAAATTAAAATATATCAATACCATTAAAATTATATATTCAAAAATAATGAAAAAAAAAATATCAAAAAAAAAAAAAAGATGCTAAAAGCAACTTTTTATTAATAAAAGATTCTAAGTTAGCATCTAGCATCTTTTGATAAATTTTGGATGCTAAACGACAAAAAAAAGTTGCTAAATCTAGCAACTAAAAAGCTAAAACGGCAACACTGAAAATCAAGAACAAATATTCTGTTTGAGTTGTAACATCTCATTTGCAAGCCATTTTAATTAAGCTGCGTTCACACTATGTGTTTTGCTTGTGTTTTTCTTATTGTTTTAGCACGTGCAATTTGTACACATAGTGTGAACCCTTTCAAAAATTGTTTATGTACAACACATTTGGCAAGACATATGTAAATTTTTCAATTAGAGCAGGTTCTATTTTGGCATGACAACCATATGAAAATACAATACTGCTTGTGGCGAAAGAAAAACAGAGTAAATTATAAAGATAAATATTGAAAGAAAAATAAATTGTTTAATATTAATTAACAATTAAAAAAAATATAAAATATATTACTTTATTTTTAACAATAAATTTTTGTAAATTCACAAATTAAATCAGCTGATGTTTACATTTAGAGGTTATGTCATACGGAAATACATATGTACGTTTGATCGCAAAAATGATGAATTGTATGTAAAACGTCAAAATTGGCGAATTACGTATGGATAGTGTAAACACACCTTTAATTGTGTAAATTTTAAATGCATATCTAACCATATCAAAAAGATGAATTATACAGAATTGCAAAAATATTTTTTTTTATAATATCTGTATGTTTTTTATATTATTCTTATGTAATTCTCATGATATTTTTATCTTATTTTTTATATTTTTTTCTTTGTTTTTATGTTATTTTTACATAATTGAAATTGAAAATGTACAAATTAAAAATAAATTTAAAAAAAAGTAGTGTAGGGAAAAAAGGGAATTTTTTTCATAAGCGTAGAGATTTCTGAAAAAATCTCCTGGCATCACTAGTACCTATTAAAAAAAAAAACAATGTAAAAATTAACAAGACAACGCGACGTAGAATTGCTTTGTTCAAAAGCTTCCATAAGACTGAATGAAATTGTTGCTTACTTTACTCTTTGGTGAGTATTTTCATTTTTGTTCGGTTTAATCGTGCTGCTATGCATATGTTTGTGTGTCAACAAAAATATACGATATCCCAGTCATCATTTCGAAGATTGTTTTAACAAAAATTACCTTACTGTGTCTTCTTCGAGCACTTTTGATGATTAAAAACTGATTAATCACATGCGCTATTAGAAAAAGACTAGATAATGATTTTTGCTTTCTCTTAAAAAGTGATTTATAGAAAAATTATATTAAATAAGACTCAAAAATGAGTCGAAACTGATCAGAAAAGCGGATAAAAAGGACTCTCAAGAAGATTCGCTGGTAAGGTAATATTAAATCCCAACAAAAGAATATTTTTTGATCAGCAAAAGGGCGCATTTATAACTGCTTTAATAGCACATATGAGTCAAAAAGACTCTACATGATCATTTATTGCATAAAATGCTTACTGGGATTTTATTCACTAACTATCTGTAGAAACAGGCCTTTTAAGTAAAACAAATCTGCATACAATTTCAATTCTATTTCGTTCACAATGATACGATCACTTTGTTTACTAGCTACTAGTAAAATAAGAAAATAGTATTATAATACAGCGTAATGATGAATTGTACTTCTCAATTAGTTTATTTTTAATGTGCCATAAGAAGTTCGGTTTGTGCTAAGCAAAGCATGAATACATGTTTCCCAGGGCGAAGCTTCATCATTGCACTATGATTGAGTTGAGCTCCGCGACTATTCATAATGTGAATAGCTCGTGTCAAAAATTTTTGGTAGTTGGGAATGGCGTTTGTGTTATGAAAAGCATAAATGCAAGGCTCGATCATTGCACATTGATTGAGCTGAGCTCCGCGGTTATTCTTAATGTGGATAACTGTTGGAACAAAATTTTGGGAATGGCGTTTGCCTCCGTCCCGACATTAAATAACAGATTTTAAAAATTTATTGTAATTAACATTTGACAAAAATTAGTATTTCTCTAAACACCAATTTTTTTACAAGGTAAATAAATATTTTATGGTTTACCTACCTACTACTTTTGAATGCAAGTATGCAGGGTTTATACACGTACTAAAAATACAACTCTTAAAACCATACTATTTTTTCAACCTAAAAATTTCAGAATTTTGTAAAAATAAAATAAAATACCGATTTATTTTAATATGCGCTTATTATGGATATACATATACAGAATATATGAATATTATTTATAGTATTTTGATATTGGCAACAGTAGTATGTATCAATTTGTAACATTTTGTGATGTTATAAAAATCGCAGAATATTGATATTGATTTAATATAGTTTCCTTTATTAATTAATTAACTTAAATATTACATCAAAAAATATTGATATTGATGAATTTTTATATTATTAACACAACGACCACAAAAACAACATGCACAGCTATGACAAAATACAAAATTTAGGAAAACAATATAGGAAAACGTCACATTTTTTTTACCTTTTCAGTGATTTCTCGGCACCTATGAAACCTATTGTCATGATTTAAAAACAGGAACCTTCTCATGATGTTAGTGAATGATTCTCACTAAAAACAGGCGCCCTATCTGCCCTATTGAGGGCGTTATCACAAGAACACATATTCAAATCATATTTTCTCATGACTTTTTTTAATTCTTCGCTCAATTCTCGGGACCAGATTAACCGATTTGGACGATTTTAAATAGCAAACTTCTCAGGATGTTAGTGAATCATTTTTTATACCAACGAGCACCCTAGCTATCCGATTGAAGCCGTCATCGTGATTTCCACAGACGGACAGACGGACAGCCGGACAGACGGACATCGCTATATCAACTTCGCTTGTTATAAGGATCACAAATATATATATTTTATGGGGTCCAGAATTTTTTTTCTAATTATTACAAACGGAATGACAAACTTATATATACCCTCTGCACACTGGAGTGGAGGGTATAAAAAATGGGTCTAGGTCAAATATTTTTGGTAGTTACAAACATTACCACAAAGTCATATTACCCTGACCACATAGTGGTATATGGTATAAACACGTCTTTAAGATAGAAAAATTACTATTTTTGGGATAGTCGGTGAGAAGGTTTTCCAAAAATATTAGGTAGAACAATTAAAACAATTTTACTTTAGAGAGCAATAAGGCTGATGATAGAAATAACGTAGTATTAATGTGGTCCCACAAGTTTACTTCTGAGAATATTATTTCAGAGAAAACATGCAGTATTTTAGACGCGTGTACGCCGGTGCGTTGTCATATTGCATGATCAGTTTTTTCTTCGACAAATGCAGTCGTTTTTGCTTGAAATCAACGTCGAATCTGTCCAAGAGCTGTGAATAATATTCGCCGGTGATCGTTTTACTCTTTTTAATGTAATCGATGTGAATGACACCACATGCATCCCAAAAAACAGTTGTCATGACCTTGTAGGCAGACAGACCCGTCTTGGCCTTCTTTTGTGCACGTTCACCCATAACAGTCCACTGCTTTGATTGTTCATTGGCCTCTGGTGTATTGTAATGGATCCATGTACATATTGGACAGTGTTGCGCAATTTGCTTTGTTTGTGTGTGTTTATAAAACCCATTTTTTATCATAGTTCCCATAGAAAGCTGCTTTCCGATATACAGGAATACCTCGCATAGTACGGTTAATCGGTTCCACCATTTTGCCGTACTATTTGAAACCGGACTAATCGAGGCACTCGGGCCCTATGTGCCTATTTACAGGCCCTATACCCCTATGAAGCAGGTTAAAGGACATGATGATAATCGAGTTAAACAACGATAATATGTTACATATAATTTGTTTTTCTGCTGTTCAATAAAAAAACGAGAGTATGTAGTACATATGTATATTCAGACACATATTTATTTAAAATAACTAAAGCAACAAAAACAATTCATTCTAAAACTAAACCAACAAAAACAATTCACTTCATTTTAAAATTATTAAAATAACTGAACAAAAAACAAGTCAATAAATAAATAAATAAATAAATAAAACAAGTTAATTTAAAAAGATAAACAAAAACAATTCACTCTAAATTCCAATGTTTTAATTCATTTTTTATTACCAAAAAATTGCAATAATGATGTCTGGATCTTTTTTGGTCGTTTCTCCTCCTATAATTCTTTGTAGCAACGAATTGCATTGTTTATTGTTCGACGAATTGTAATGCTACGTTCGATATTAGGATCAACTTCCACTATATGATCTGAAACTTTTTCGACCATTCCAATAATTTTTGAATGCTGTTCAGCCGTTAAATCTTCTGCAGACATTTTAACACAGTCATCGTTGTCTGAGTTGTCATTCTGTTCTTCATAAGCTCGTTGCTCGTCTATGTTAATAAGTTTTCATTATCGTGCTACATTGAATGCATTCAATTACGTTGTCAGAATCCAGATCTTCGAAACAAAGTTGATGTCCAAGCTCCGCATTTTCTCCTGTTGTTCCTTTAATGGCTTGCGAAAAAGTGCGGCGTAAAAAATAGGTCTTAAATGTTGCAATGACACCTTGATCCATCGGTTGAAGTAACGATGTCGTATTTGGTGGAAGAAATGTTATTTGAACATTTCAATTTAAATCGCTAATCAGAGGGATATCCTGCTAGTATCTTTAGATAATATACACAACCATATAAAAAGACTTAAAGCTAAAAAATCTCCAGGTATTGATGGCATAAATAATAAATGTCTTAAAGCTTTACCTAAAAAAGGTATAAAATTCATTACATTACTGGTAAATGCATGTCTTCGGCTTTGCTACTTTCCCCAAATATGGAAGGAGTCCAAAATAATTCCAATATTAAAGCCGAGTAAGCCAGCCGACAGTCCTATGTCATACAGACCGATAAGCTTACTTTCATCTGTAAGCAAAATCCTAGAAAAGGTTATAAAAGACAAACTAACCGAATTTATTAACGTTAATAATATTCTACCATCATATCAATTCGGATTCAGAAAAGAACATAACACGGTTCAACCTCTATTAAGAATCAGAAACATGGTCCATTCAAATTTTGAACATGGAAAATCAACGGGAATGGTACTACGATATTAAGGCTGCTTTTGATTCAGTGTGGCATAACGGACTAATCTTTAAGATGTCAAACTTCAACTTTCCAATAGAAATAATTAAAATTATCCAAAGTTTTCTTAAAAACAGATCATTCTATGTTTACATAAGCTCCACCCACTCTCAGCAAAAAAGCTTACCAGCAGGATGCCCACAGGGCTCTTGCTCTTGTTAATATTAAAATCAGTTTTTCATGCAATTATGTTCTACGCTGCTCCAGTATGGTCATCATCTGCTCAGTGTCACATCAAAAAATTGCAAATAGCTCAAAACAAGTTATTGAAAATGATTTACAATTTACCATGGCACTACTCAACAAATCGACTCCATGCGCTCGCAAATATCGATCTAGTTCGAGATAAAATTGAAAGATTGACTTCAAGTTTTAACACCCGATGTCTCACATCAGAATATGCACATATTAATGAGTTGATCTCAGCGTAATTTTAAGCCTTTTATCTTATAGCTTTTATTTTTATCTTTACTAACAAAAATCAGAAAGGTTTTTTTGTTTTGCTAATTTTTCCTTCATACCAAGTGATATTATAAATAGCTTGTGTCCATATTAAAAATAGCTTATGTATAGTTAGAACAAAGCAGAAAAGGATTTAATATTCCTAAACTCTTGAGATAAATTATGTTTAAGATGATATATGTATGTTATATTAAATAGTAAATAAAGAATTGAATTGAATTGAAATCGCTAAGACCGGTGGGATGACCTGGAGCATTATCTTAAATTAATAAATTCTTAAAACCCAACATGTTTTCTCAACAATACCGTTTTGTTGTAGGGCAAATATAGTTCTTGAACCAATCTTCAAATAAAATTTTTGTGACCCACGCTTTTTTATTTGAACGCCACAATACTGGGAAGTTATTTTTTGATAACCCCTTAAGAGCTCGAGGATTTTCCGCACGGTATACAAGCATCGGTTTTAGTTTAAAATCTCCTGCTCCATTACCACCTAATACAAGTGTAAGACGATCTTTTAAGATTTTATATCCTGGGCATGACTTCTCATTGACTGCTATAAAAGTGCGTGACGGTAACTTTTTCCAGTATAATCCCGTCTCGTCAACGTTGAATATTTGTTCATCTTCGTTCCTTACAACGAAAAAACCATCCACGACTTGCCGTAAAAGTTTCACTAGCTCCAGCAATTTCGTTTTCTACTTTATCATTAGTCTCCAAGTCTTTGTAAAGACTTAGTGCTTTTGCTTGAATTTCCATTTGACTAAGTGGAATACGTTTTTGATTAAGGTCTTCTATCCATATAGGTAATAGGCGCTCCGTGTTAAATATTCGAGGGCTTCTAATTCTGGTCACTACTTTTGATAAATAAGACGCTGTAGCTATACCTTGCGATTTGTATTGATCTCTTTTTCACAATTTTTCGAACTAACGCCTCGTTCGTTGCTTTTTCTCTTCCTATTTTAGCAAAGGAAGCACCTTCTTCATGAAGTTTAATAACATTAAGCTTTTGTTCTAAAGTGAGCCATTTGCGTTTTTTGGTGGTAGAGTCACCTTCATACTTTATTATACCCTCCACATCTCAGTGGCAGAGGGTATATATAGGTTTGTCATTCCGTTTGTAACGCATCGAAAAACTAATTTCCGACCCAATAAAGTATATATATTCTTGATCCTTATCACAGCTCGAGTCGATATAGCGATGTCCGTCTGTCCGTCTGTCCGTCTGTCCGTCTGTCCGTGTGTCTGTTGAAATCACGCTCATTCAAAAAAAAAAGCATTTACTTAGGTCAGGTTACGAAAAAATTATTTGCCATAATTCCCACCAGGTTGGTATTGAAATCGGAGTAAATCGGGAGCCTCTGCGCTGAGAAATGAACAAAAGTTTATAGATACCTCTAAAAAAAACATGAAACCTAGTGTTTTCTTGTAATAGTTTAGTGGTTGAACATACAACAACATAAAAAAAGCCACAAAAAAAATGTGATTCATACATATTAACAATAACAAGAACACAACTACCATGAGCTATGTTAATAGTATTGCCACAAACCGAGGTGGAGGGTATCAAAGATTCGGCACAGCCGAATTTAACACTCTTACTTGTTTTTTAACTCATTTTATTTTTTAAATTAAAAATTAAAATCTAATTATCCAAAAGTCAATTTACTCTACGATTAAAAATCAAAAACTAATAATTTTGGTCTATGGGCACGCGCTCGCTAATGTATCCGATACGAAATTGTTGTTGTTTTACATGTTATTTTTTTTGAAATAGCTGCTTAATCTACAAATCACATATTAAACGTATCTGATACATTAGCGAGCGCGTGCCGTATGTTTTCATTATAAAGGAAAATACCGAAAACTGTATGTTTTCATAATCAAGGGAAAATACCGAAAATCTCATGTTTTCATAATAAAGGGTAAAAACCGAAAATTTTATGTTTTCATAATAAAGTGAAAATACCAAAAATTTTATTTAAAAAAAATTTTTTTTTTAAATTTTATTTTTTTTAGAACAATTTTCCAAGAACAATTTTTTTTTCAAATTTCAAAACTGTACTATAGAGAAACCGTACTGATCGAAGCAGTACTATCCAATAATCCATAAGCGTACTATACTGCTACATATACTATATAAAAAGGATTCTGTTAGGACCCTGTTGGCAATACATTTGCGACTACATATAACGTTTTCAGGCTAATGTGCTATTGTATGGTAGAGGCATTTCAGATATACCAATGATATGCAGAAATGTTAATAATTTATTGCCGGTCACAGACCGAAAACCAAAAAATCCGACTCCGTTATCGGCATGAAATGTACTTTAAGTATAAATATTTTCAGCTTTCAGAAACTTGTGGAAAAAATAAATCACGCTATCAATAAAATAGGAAATTATATGGTGATACAATTGAATCCCGTAAGTCCCATGGCATGTACTATACCTCAGCTTTTTAGATTATCAGGGGGCTTAAATAAGTGAAATAATATTAAAATCTAACATCGGCCTCCAAAGGATCTTACTCGTTGCCAGTACTTTGCGTATAACAAATGTTTTGCGTATACCAGACGTTTAGGGCTTCGTAAGGACCTTTCTCGTGACTAATACTTAACGCACGCCGAATTTCAGGTTTCCACATGTCATCACGAAAATAATGACACAAATACAAACAATAGGAGTTTTGACAAAAAAAAACTTATCATAAAAACATCAACCCAACAATAGAGCGAAAAAACATTTTCAGCACTACATATATGTGTTTTTTTTTAGAAATAAATTAAGAAAAGTTTATGGGCGACATTAGAATATAATGATAAGTATTTTTTTTTCTAGGAAATAGTATATTAGCTAGAATGGTTTTCTAGAAGATGGCCAAAAAGTAAAATAAGTTGTTTTGTAAGTAGGTGAAATTCTCTACTGTCTGTATCGTTAACTAACGATAATTGTAATTTGTTTTACTGAAAATTTGATTCTTTATTTTTAAGTTAACGATAATACTCGTAAATTTTTTTTTTTTCAAAAGGTACTGACAAATTTCGACAGAAATATAAATATTGGTCAATTTATTTAAATATTGGTCAATTTATTTATAATAATGTATACTGTTAGCGTCAAAAGAAAGTAAACACCTTCGTTACTTATATTAAAAGTTTCATTAAAATTAAGTAATTAACACAAAATCAAAAATAAATATAAGGAATTCAATAATTATTTAATAATAGCTGAACTCGATAAAAACACTAAACAAAAGTAATACAAAAAGAAATAAATGCACATTATTTAGAAAATGACCAAATTTTACGCGCCAAGAAAAAGTAAACAGAAGAAAAGGCAACAGAACTTCAATACAAAATGTCAACTTTTAAAATTTTTAATATTGGGTTTATTTTTATTAGGTGTTATGCATCTCATTTAGGCTGACTTCATAAACGCAGTTTGCAATGCAACACTGCAAAGAAATTCTTTACAAGGCAAAGCAATGTTTTATGGCAGTACTGCTTTGTCAAATAATGAAATGACATTTTAGTACATTTATGAACGCGCAAAAGATTTTTCATTGCACAGATTAGGTTGTGGTTCTTTGTGTGATTAACTTTTTGTACAATTCAGTATTTTAAAATGAATATTCAGAAAAAATCATGCGCTATTATTTTGAAAACCGCTTTCAAATTGGCTGATTGTAAAAATTTAAGCAGCACTTTGATCAAAAATATTATAAACAAAAGAAAGCGTGGTCGTATAGCATTATTAATTAGCCAAAATTTAAGGAGAAAAATTTAAATTTTTTTAAAATTATCGGTGTTTTATTCTCATTTTCTAATGAAAAAGAGTACATTTCAGGTATTTATTACCAAATGTTATAATTTGATAAAACTAAGGCCCTTATTATGAGTTGCATTCGATCTTCGATCTTCGCTGGCTATCGAACATCGACTATCGAATGTCAAATTCGTATTATGAGCTGGCAGCACGGTCGAAAATTTCGTTGTACAACGAATTTTAAATCGAACACAATTTTGCTTTCGACGCTGGATGGCAGTTTGTAAAACTTATTGAAAATATAAGTTGTAAATTATTTTAATTTCATGAGATTGATCTGCCTTGTGTGCATTGCCGCTGCAGTTCATCTGTAGTAGACAGCAATTCCATAAACGCCTCCTTGCAGTCGATAATTTGATATAAATCTGTAAACAAATGGTAACCTTGTTAAAACCTCGCATACTTTTGTAGTGGAATCCATTTCCAAAATGTTGGAAGCATCTCTCATGATGAAGTATTCATCTTCATCAGACGAATCATAGAACCATAACTCCATGTTAAGAAATAATTATTTTTTTCTTTTATAAATTTGTAAACAAACAATATTTATTTATAGTGCCAGCTGATAAATATGTACTATTGTGAATAATCCACTTGAGTGAAATTCACAATAGAGCTATTTTATCGAATGTGTGCCATAATACCAAATGAAAATTCGTTCGATCAACTAATACGACCACAATCGAAAATCGAAAGTTGCTCATAATACGCACCTAAATAATACTTTCAATTTTAAGAAGTTGCAGATTGCGATTAAACCCTGGTGGCATTCACATACAATTCGACGTATTAGAACTACGTTACAAAAAGCATTAGAAATTTCAATAATTATTCTTTCAGAGATGTCGGCGATCGCTTTGGCGTGACAATTGGTCTCGCATATAAGGTGTTTGTTAAAATTATTAAAATGATTTGCCGCTTAAAGGGAGATGTTATCAAATTTTCAAAAACTGCAGCTGAAATCTGGATCATGCCTCAGTAGATTCTTCCGTTCGTGGTTCCACTTTTTTTACTATGAATAAATATACAAAAAATCATAAATAATCGTAAAATTGCAAATTTTAAACAAAAGTTTAACTTACCAATTTTTTCAATTATATATTCTTCCTTTATTTACATATTTTAACAAATTTGATATTTACATATGAGATCTTATCTTTACATATAGATATTGCAACAAATAATATATAGGATCTAAAGATATTAAATAGTTTTGATTTTATTTTTAATGATTTTTAAAGGAAAATGGGAGGAAAAAACCTTTATATGATTTAATAAATTCAAATACTGTCTGAAAATATTTATGTGCTTATAGGAGGTTTATTAGAAATAATAGACCTCTATAAGCACATAATTTTCAATTTGGTGATTTCATTTTTAATTTTACGTTATTTCCATATATTCTCTTATCAGTGGGTAAGAGGAATTTTCAATTTTGGCAAAGTAATTGTTATTAATCCTTGTTATGAAATCGATAATTTTTTCATAACCTGTTTCTTCATGAAGAAGATTTGTAGGATACCTCCAGGGCTTTTTTTTTTATCATTTTACCAAATTATGAACACCGCGAAAAACCTAATAGACAAAGTCTTAAAAATTAGCGACCAAGAATTCCACAGAACAAACATTACTAAAATTAAACACATCCTGAGACAAAACTGCTTCCCAAACAACATAATTAAAACATTAACAAATACAATAATAAGACCAGCAAATAGAAACCAACCAAAAGAAACCGATGAAAAAAACACATATTACAGCAGCATCGCCTATATAAAAAACATCACTGACAAACGAACACTTCACGCAAGCATTGGACAAACGACAAACATAGCAAAACCAAATAAAACAACAAATGACTTATTTTCAAATACAAAAAGGAAAATAGAAAAAGAAAGACGATGTAACGTAATTTACCAAATACAGTGCAATGGAAACGAAAACGAAACCTGCAATGACATCTACATAGGAACAACAAAACGACATTTAGAAACAAGATTAAAAGAACATGCAAAAACAATAGAACAAAAGAAACCAAACACAGCTTTGGCAGTGCCAAATTGGCACAACACATGATAGATAAAAACCACACAGCTGACTTTACAACAACAAAAATTTTAGACAAAGAAAACTAAACAAAACAAACGATTGACATTAGAAAGCCTCTACATCAAAATGTACCAAAGAAAAACAGTAAACAAAAAAGAAGATTTTGACAACATAAGCGCGGCTTACAACGCCTTATTAGAACCTTAGAATTGACGTAGAAAAATAGTTTAAGGTAAAATATCTTTAAATGTGTAAATTTCTATTGTTTTACTTATTGTATATTTGTATTATAATATAAAAAAAATTAGCCCTGAAGATGTCAACAACTGTTTGACGAAAGGTTGGCGAAAATATAAAACTGTGTTTTAATAAACTACGACCAAGCAGCTTATATAAAAAAATACTAAGACATTTGTTTTGTATAATTTGTAAGCGTTTTAGGTGGCAGTTGGCAGCGTCACTCCAAATAGGACACGCGTATGTTAATATTGGCCTTATAACACTTTTGAAGAGTAGATTTTTGTTTTTGGGGTTTAGATATGACCTTCTATTTAGTAGTGGCCATAATGCTTTAAATGAATTTATAGCTTTTTGGCACGTAGCCATAATATGTTGTTTAAAAGTAAGCTTTTTGTCCAAGACAACTCCGAGATATTTGACATGATTAAGTACATTTATAGTATTATTTCCAATAAGAAGATGGCGTCTTGGTAGTCTTTTGGGAGATTTGTTGAATGGAAAAATTATTGCTTGGGTCTTGTTTGGATTAATTTTGATTTTCCATTTGTGAAAATATTTACTGCATTTTAAAAGTCCCTTTTCCATTTTCTTCAGGAGTGCACTTGTAAGTTTGTTTGAAGAAATTAACGCAGTATCATCTGCGTAGTAAGCAACTTTCATATATTTCGGGACTTTGAAATCGGATGTATATATCGAGTAAAGCAATGGCGACAAGACTGATCCTTGAGGTAACCCTGTGGTGATGGTTTTTGGAGATGATGTTTCATTATTAATCGCAACTTTAAAGCTTCTGCCGTGAATGAAATCTGAAATAAGTTTGCATAAATATTTTGGTATATTTGCATCAAGAAGTTTAAATACTAGGCCATTATGCCAAACGGTGTCAAACGCTTTTTCAATATCTAACAATATTAGACCCGTTGAATGTTTATTGCTTTTATTGGTGATTATTTGATTTTTAATCCTGTTTATTTGGTGAGTAGTGCTATGTCCTTTTTAAAATCCAAATTGTTCTTTAGCAACAATAGAATTGGTCGTTACAAATTCACTAAGACTAGAATGTAGAATTTTTTCAAATATTTTACCAAAGTTACTTAATTAATAGACTGATAGGTCTGTAGCTGTTTGGGTTATTTTTTGGCTTGCTAGGTTTGTTAATAGCTACAACCTTAGTTTTTGAAATGGTTTGGGAAATAGTTGAGTTTGATGCAGCTGTTAAATATTATAACCAGTAATTTTAGAGCTTTGAGTGGTAGTTTCTTTAAGAGCAGGTTCGGAACATTGTCAAAACCAGGCGATTTTGAGGGTTTTATTGATGAGACAATATTCATTACTTCTTCAAGAGATGTATAAATAGCTGATTGAGAACTAGGATTTTCCTTCTTAAAATTATTTACTGTTGAATTTATTAATGTTTCCGCTGAATGGTTGTAGTTCGAAGTGAGGTTACTTGCTTGGACAAATGTATTTGCCAGGACTTCAGCCTTGTCCTTATCAGATGTTATTTTTGCATTTCCAACTTTAAAGTGAGAGATTTGATTTTTTTCCTCGCAAGTTCCTGCTTACTTTCCAAAATGATTTATCACCTGGTTTTAAATTAGATAATAATTGACACCGTTTCTTATTGCGCTCCGAATTAATACTTTCATCAATCATGTTACTTAGAAACTTAGTACATTGATTATAAAAAGTTTGCTCAGCTATATTTGAAGATCGTTGGCTTTTTCTTTTAAAGCTTCTTCTTAGTTTTATATATTTCACAGTAGTTTCTGGCAATGTGTAATTACACATTTTGTTGAGTTATTTTAGGTGTAGACACATCCCTTGCTTCGAAAACTATATTTATAAATTTTTGGATTTCTTGATCAATTACTGCCTTGGTATTGTATATATCGGAATATAACGTGATTTTATTGTCTAAAAAATTCATATAAATGTTCCAGTTGGTTGCACTATAATCATAATAATTGAGGTCAATGGTCTGATGGTATTTCGTAATCCATTGTTTTTACGTTTATATTTAAAGCAGAGTTGCTTAAAATAATATCGACTGTGGATGCTTCGCGATTTTGTTGATGGGGGAATAGGGTTGGACTATTAGGATAGTGTATGAAGAAATTGCTTGATTGCTGTAAATTGTTCAGTGCGATTCCTGTCGTATTATTTGAACGGCAATTCCAAGAACAATGTTTGGCATTTAGGTCACCAAAAACTATATATTCTTTGGTGGAAGGTGTTAGGTTCAAGATATCAGCACAGAAGTTATGGGTATATCTTGGTGAATATAACGAAGATACAACAATAGGTCTATTATTTATAATAACTTCAATTGAGATGTTTTCGATTGATGAGGTGTTTGATATAAAGAGGTTTTTATAAGCGACAGATTTATGAATTAACAGAGCTACTCCTCCTCCTCTTGCTTCTGTTCTGTCACTTCTATATAAATAATAATTTTTAAAATAGGGTCTATGATGTTCTGAAAAAAATGTTTCATTCAAAGACGCTATTTTAATATTTTCACGTTCAATTAGTATCTCAAATTGTTTTAATTTAGAAAAGTTTGAAATGCCATTAGCATTCAAGTGAAGCATTTTGAATTCGTTTAAATTATTAGTATAATCCATGGGCGTATTTTACCATTGACATTACAACTTTGATTTGCTGTACTTTTGAAGTGCACCTATGCAAATCATCCATAGCTGTAGTGAAAATATCAAAAAGCTCATCGATGCTAAATAAATCGTTGTTTGTTTTCAGCTGGTTAGCATATGTGGCTTTGCTGTTATTATTGATGTTATTGTTACAATTAGTGTTGCTGTTACTTAAATTTGGGAAATCAACCTTTGATTGAAATTAAATATTTTGTTGTTGCCTGCTGTTTTTATGACTTTTGGAAGTTACTCTTGTTCTAGTTTCCAAATAGAGAGAACGTAACGGACAGTTGATGTCGTTTGCTGAGTGATCAAGCCTCTCTTTTCAGCTGGTCTTTTTTCTTGTATGATGTTGTTCTGCACATATCATACACGCAGCACTTCGATGGCAATGTTCACCGCCATGGCCATACATTAAACAGTTCCAGCATTGAGTTGGTTTGTTCCTGGATCTGGATTTGTATTTTTTCCAAGAAATTATAATATTGGAAATTGTCCTTACATATTTTAAGGCAGTTGGATTAAAATTTTTACGTATAAATTGAACTTTGTAAACAGCATTGCTGTTCGAACTGAATTTGGTGACTATTTCAGCCACGGAAGAAGGGGATAGGTTGTAGTTTTTTAACTCTTCGGTGATGTCCTCAGAGTTTATGCGGGGTAAACCGTGTAAAAAGGTTGTGTATAACCTATTATCTTTGAAGCCATATGAATGAAACTCCATTTTACTCTCTTTAAGAATTTGTTTGTAGCATTCGTACAATTCTTTAGTTGGAGCAAAAATTTTGGTACCAATTGAAGTACGTTTGAAAATACAATCTTTACCAAGTAGTTTTCGTATTTCTGAAAATGAGGCGTTGGCTTCTACAACTATAGGTGGAGGTTTGTGTTGTTTAATATCGTTAAAATTGGATGCAGGAGTTACGTCCATATCATTGAGGCCAGCAAGCAGGCTAAATCTGTTGCTGGAAGTTGACGCAATGTTCGGGTTAACAAAATCCGGAGGAAGTTTTGTCATCTTCTTGTTCACAAGCTTTCTTTTTGATGAAGATTTGGCCTCTCGGGCCATCGCTAAATTTTTATTCCTGTTTAAGCTGGATTGTCTACACGTGAGTTCAAATGAGATCAAGAATAGGCAATTGCAAAAAACAAAAATATACACTTGCAGTTTAACTTACCATAAATCCGCCATTTCTACCAAAAATTTAAATATTTAAAGTATTTTTAGTCTTACCCCAAGAAAAAGGTAAAAATAACTATCAACTATTTTTTTTTTATTGTGCAGTGGTTCCTACCCACAATTTCGCCAATTGCACGCAAGGATTTAATTTTTAAATCTAATAGAATTTGCCGAGTATCAGACGATATTTGCATTCCCGTGTGAGACTACTTTCTTTTACATCTTTTTAGTTATTATTAATTAGCATAAATCAACTTAAAATGATATTTAGTAAAGAAAAACACGTAATCAGTATAAAATTGTCACAAAAAGTTAAGTTTCTTTCCAGAAATATAAAAAAGCGAAGTGTTACCACCGTTTACTTTATTTTGACGCGTAAAATCTGATGCATTTTAACTTTCGAGAGATTTGTGTAAGTTCCCACTTGATTTGATTTCAAGTCTTATAGTATTCAATCTCTTAATGGTATAGTAGTAAACTCTGTAATATTACTTTTTATCATAAGTTAATAATAACTTTGTAATAAAACAATTTAAAGATTAAAAATTGGTGTATACGCTCAGTATGTCTGCAAAGCAAAGTAGAAATATTAGCTCTGTCCGTTTACTTTCCCAGTAAAAACCGAAATTTCAGAGAGTAAGAAAAATAAGTTCTCAAGAACATAAATATCCAAAATAGTAAACCAACAGCAATTTGTAAGAATTTGCAAGTTCATAGAAGAAGTGAAACTCTAAATTAAAAAAAAGAAATATACCTTAATTAGAAGAAATTACTTTATTTAACATGTAAAAATATTCATTGAAACTAATATCATTACCTTTTGCTTTTGAAAATAAACAATTGTTATGAAAGAAATTGTCAGATACACATACTTTTTTGGCAGGAACCGTTTTTAAAAGGTTAAAATTAATGAATCTTGGTTATTTGAATATTTACTTACTTCTTCTATCGTTAATTTCCTCTGAATTATTATTTAAAATTTTTGCACAAAAATAGAATTGTAGTATTTTTGCTTTATTTACCACAAAACTCAATCATATGTTTTTAAAACATATGTTTTTTTTTGCATGCTAATTCTTACTGGCAAAAATATATCCAGTAAAAACTAGCAAGTTTTCAAAAAATTAACTGTCACTTTACGCTCTCATTTGTTCTCTTTTACTGGGTTTTTCAAGTAAACGAATAGGATCCAGTAAATTTTGTGATAATTTGTACAAATTATTACAAATTATCACGTAAACGAACAGACCTATTAACTATAAAATTAAATTCTCATTTTATTCCAAAATCAAATTTCGCACTCGTGTGTAAATCTTATTGAAATGGAATTATAAATCAATTGTGCGTACAACGAATAATAACTGTGATGATTCACATATACACCTTAATGGTTTTTGCATAAAAACTTGCTGCTTGACTGCTTCTATTCAGTCTTCGAATTGATACTAAGTATTTCTGAAATGATGTTTAGTCTCAGGATGGGATTAGTTAATTGCTTCGGTAACTCTATGCAAATATCTAATTACACGTATATTTATTGATTTATCTGTTAATAAAGGGTCCGCCAAATAACTTTTTTTTTTGAAAATGCTATAAAAAAAATAAATTCATTCAAATGGCTGCCTCGGCTGGCCATGCAGTAGCCTACACGATCGGTCCAATTTTTAAGCACATTATCGATTGTGTGCAGCTGTATTTCACCAATGGCTTCACGAAAATTGTCCTTTAAAGCGTCAATTGTCTCTGGCTTGTTGGCGTAATACTTATCTTTGAGGGCACCCCACAAATAATAGTCCAACGGTGTCAAATCGCAGCTCCGAGGTGGCCAAACGACATCAGCTCTGCGGCTGATAATGCGATCTTCAAAAACAGGGCGCAAAACATCGAGTGTAGCTTCGGCTGTGTGGCACGTAGCGCCGTTCTGTTGAAACCAAATGTTGCCAATATCCTCCTCTTCAATTTTTGTGAACAAAAATTCGTTCAACATGGCCCGATAACGATCGCCATTGACTGTAACGGCCACTCCTTGCTCATTTTCGAAGAAAAATGGCCCAATTATGCCTCTGGACGAAAATCCGCACCAAACAGTGACTCGTTTTGGGTGTATCGGCTTTTCAATGTATGCGTACGGGTTTTCTGTGCCTCAAATGCGACAATTTTGCTTGTTTACATACCCGCCAAGATCAAAATGAGCTTCATCTGAAAAGATGATTTTTTTTGGCAAAATCGGCATCTTCTGTAAGTCGATCGCAGGCCCACTTAGCGAAGCGAAAACGCATTGGATGGTCAGTTGGCTTCAACTCCTGAATCAATTGGACTTTGTATGGCGTCATACCAAGGTCTTTATGCAAAATTCGTCTCAATGATGCCTCCGAAATGTTCAATTCTTGAGAACGACGGTGAATTGATGTTGATGGCGCTTCACGCACACTTTCTGCCACAGCAGCAATATTCTCGGGTGTACGCACTGTTTTTAGCTTTTCACGCTTTGGTTTATCGATGAGGATGCCAGTTTCTTTCACTTTTTTTCACAAGATAACGAACATACGGAGCTGGCGGTGCTTCTCTTCTTCCAAAATCCGTACGCAATTTTCGCACACATTCTGCAACATTACCATGATTTTCAAAGTAGTGTCGCAATATTTCCCAGCGTTGTTCAAGCGTATACACAACCATATTCGTTCAGCGGAAGGATAAAACTAATTATCTGTCAAATCAGACATGAGCTAAGTGTTACCATTCACGAAATAAGCACTAGTTGAAAAAAAAAAAAAAAACGTTAAATGGCGGACCCTTTATATGGTTTCTGTGCTATTGAGATATTCGAAGATATTTGCGTAGAATGGAATGAGGAGTAACTTTTTAGTATGGATTTTTTTATTTTGCTTTTATTTGTATTCTGGAGGAGAGAAATTTCTAAAGTTCACATCATTTAATATATTTTTTTTTTTTTTTTGTGAAATCTTTGAGTATCTTTAAATAAAACTATAAAAGAAATTAATTTTGAAGAATTTTTTTAAAATCCGTTTAAAATCTATACCCAAAATTGTTATCTAAAAATTACGACTTGACATGCTGTAAATATATTTTTTGCTTACCAGCTCCTGTGGTTCGATTAGCTGAATTTGATGTTTGTTTATATGGAGTCAACGAATCAAATTGGAAAGCATTCTTTTTATGATTAGCACAATCTACAAGTTTTTCAGCATTGTGCTTTTCTTCGTTTATAAATTCATGATCTATATTAGATTTGCAGTTTTTGCCGTCAAATAACAGAACTGGCTCAATTGGAGAAGAAAATACATTATTCTCTATGTTATTTTGTAATATATTTCCTTTGTTGTAATTATATTGCTAAAACAAACAGAAAAAATTTTACCATTACAATGCGAATACAGAGTTTATTTGAATTTTAAGACGCTACTTACATTGCTGAGTGTTTTACAATTGTGATTCGATTTATGTCTTAATCCAATGTTTCGATGAGGCGGCACAGGCGGTCGATAATCAACTGGTTTAAATGGCTCATCGTTACAATTATTTGACAAACTGGAAAGCGATTATAAAGATGAAATGAAAAAAAGAAATTTTTCTAAGCTTCACTTCACAAATTTTTACTTTAGATTTTTTTTTTTTAAATAATAAAAACCAAGAAACAATATATATAAACATAATCGAATAAATTTTGAGCTTAACGACCCTTGATTTTAAAATTGCAACAAATGATCAGTTCTTTCTTAGAGTTGGGCATAATCGTTCATTTTAGTAACTGATAATGATTTAATAAAAAGAGAATTATGAAAACAAAGAACATAATAAAACATAAAAAAATTAAAACTAGTACAAATATTAAAATTGCAACATCAAAGAACTAAATGACCCAATAGGAGTTCAAATTAATGAATAGTTCAATTAACTCAAATAGTATGTTTAAGCCGATTGTGGATCAATTTTCCCATAAATTTCGATTCGAAAAATTGCTTTTACTTTTTAACGCTAGGGGGCGGTATTTTTTTTCCGTTAACTTTGAATATTCATTATAAATTAACATGAACTGGTTTTTTAGGATGTTCACAAACCGAACCGATTCGCAAAATTGCTTTTACTTTTTAACGCTAGGGGGCGGTAGTTTTTTTCCGTTAACTTTGAATATTCATTATAAATTAACATGAACTGGTTTTTTAGGATGTTCACAAACCCAAAAACTAACTTTTCATTAAAAAAATCAATTTTCTATAGATAAGACTAGGTGACACTAGGTGGCGGAAAACAATAATTTGTTTGCAATCTTTTTCCTTATCCGTTAACTTTGAAAATTCAAATGCATATAGTAGAAATATATTTATATATTTTTTATAGATGGCACTTGCTTTAATAATCATGATCAAGTTGTTTGCTATAATACATAGATGGTATTAACTGTGAATTTTACAAAATTGCAAGCTGTTAACTTTGAATATTCAAATAGATGCAGTAAAAATATATTCATATATTTTTTAATGTATGTTTTTTATATGGAGGAGTTTAATTAGGGCGGTCGATTTAATACATAGATGGCCTTACTTTAATTATCTGCAGTGTGTAATCTTTAAAATAATTTTATTTTTTTTTGGGATTTGAGTTAAGTTTTATTAAAATTAAATTTAAAATTAAAAGTAAAAGCATGCAGTATATTTTTTTTATATTCTAGTACTGATATTTTTTCTTTTCTAGTACTGATATTTGTTCTTTTTTCGTTTATATATCTATATACAAAACATATAAACAAAAACAAAATGGAGATATTTCTGTAAAAAATACTACTTTATATAATTTTATGTAATGAAATTTTTTTTTGGCTTTATTTGACAAAATATTCGTTTATTAAATTTTTACAATATTAGCAAAATATTTTTTTTTTCTTAAATTTACTTGTATGCATTTGTCTAAAATACATCCGTTATTTATATAAATCTGTATGTCTGTCTCCATTCATTTCCTCTATATTAAAAAATTATACATGATCAGCAAAAAAAAAATCTTTTTTTTATTCAGCATTATCGATTTCCACTTAATCCACATTTTTCCATTTTACAATAGTAATATATTTATTCATTCAAACCATTTATTTCTATTTTGTTTAAATTATTAGTTTGATAATAGTATACGTTAAAATTCTATAAAAATTGAGTTATTGCACTAGTTGATGGTACTGATATTTTTAACTACCTCATCATATTCACAAGCCCCGAAGCTTGTGCCAAGTGGAATTTTTTTTATATTATGCTATTTATTATTAATCCTTTATGCATGAAACACATAGACGACAGCAACTACACGATTACAGCCTGTCAAAAATAAAATGCACACGTTAATACGAAAACGATTAGTTTGACACCAACACAGCGACATGACAACTTTTGTCGCTGTAGTCAACTTAGGATAATTTCTATTTTTGTTGGCTTCAAAACAAAAATAGTGTTGGCAATATAACAAAATATGTAAAAGATATAAGTGCTATGAAATATTTTATTTTGTTAAAAAAATTAATCGCAGAATGAAATACTATAAAAATTCCATTAATAATCAAAAGGGGTTAAGTAAATTTATTTATTTATTTTTACGTTATGATAATGCATTATAAATAAGTAATTGTATATTTATGTAAGTCAAGTTTATACAGAATCATGCATGTTTTTCTATTTTAATAAAGTAAAAAAATATAATTGCCACTGCTGAAATAAAAATGCATTTGTATAAAAACAGCTGTTTATATTGTTGTTATATGTTACTGTCGTTTTCAAAAAATTAAGTAGCTGACTACACGACTACAATTGCAGCCAGCAGCATTTGTAGTCGTATGTTCGTGTATCCGCTGTCGTCTATATGTTTCATGCATTAATAATCATGTCTGACTTTTATGATCTTCTTTATAGGTAAGGGGTTTAAAAAAGCAATCTTCACTATGAAGTTAAACACAAATAAATATATTGCACACTAGGTCGGGTCGATTTGTAGGGAAGCAAAAAAAATCGCTCAAGTGACAAGGAAAATCATATTCTAGGGATCAAAATAAGTAGCTTTGCCCAAGGAAACGAATTCTGATGTCCCGACTTTTGACCTGTCTGTCTGTCTGCCATGGGGCAACCCCATTTCCCATGCAATTAATCTGAAACTTGGCCCATAGTCTTGTTGTGAGTACAGAGTAATTTTGGGGTAGTCACGCAGAGTCACATATAGTCACGCATAGTCACGGAGTGATCTAAAAGTTATTTACCCTCATCCGATCGATCTTTTTGAATAACATAATATAGTCAAGGCGTATGATTATTATTTATTAGCAAAGTAAAAGATATGTATACGTATGAGTGTTAATTTTAATATTAAATCAAACATAGTCAGCCCAATTCTAAACAAATAATGGTGATTTTTTGAAATGTTTGTATGGGGAACCCCCCAGGGGGGTTCCATGGGGTGTGCCACTGTCATGGGTGGGTCGGCCCTCCAAAGTTAGTGGGGGTCGATCATACATTTGAACACGATTGGGGAACTCTGAATGGGTCAAAGTGAGACAGACAGAGGTATGGTTCCTCGGGCAAAGTTTCTTATTTTGATCCCTAGAATACGATTTTCCTTGTCACTTGGGTGATTTTCAAATCGACCAGCCCTATTGCACACACACGTACTCATATATATTTTTTCTGTTTAGTCACAAATAAATGCACAATATTAAAAAAAATTATATATATATATACATACATACATACATTGATTATGTCTTTAAGATAATATAATGATGAGAAAATTTAAACATATTTAAATAATAATTTAATGAAATATTGAAAACTTACTCTATTCTTGTGAAATTTCTTTATGTTAGCAAAATTCATATGAAAATATTTTATATAATTTTGCCCTTCACATATGAAAATTTAATCGATTTATTTATTGTTTTTATAAAAAAAAAAAATAAATTACTTAATTAGTTATATTTTAACCAAAATATGTATAAACAATTAAACAATGAACTGAATTTTAAACACAAACACAATTAGTATACGATTTATGGTGTGCGTTATTATATTTAAAGAAACACATTTTTTACTTTAACATCAAACTTGAAATTTTACCATTAATTATTTCAGAAAAAAAAATATATTGAAGAAATATTTTGTTTAATTAAATAATTTTTGAATGAAAAATTCCTCATTTTCATTATTTTTTCAGTCTTTGTTTGACCGCGATCGCAGACAGACGTATAACTTATAACAAAGTATATATTTATACAACAAAACATTTAAAAAAAAAAAACAACAAAATTTTTTACAAACAAAGGGATTAGCATCGTTAATCCCCCAAAAACAATATCAGTGCAGTTTGCATAAAACATAAAATTGATTTTCAAAACAAAGGGATTAGTGAATTCTTTACTGAATTGTTAATCCCACAATAACAATCAAAGTGCATAAACAACAATAGTTAAGGTTTACTATACTACAAGTATGGAAAGCCTAAGTGATGAAAGCGATGAAGCTGAGTCGATTTGGCAGACTGTTCCAACAAAACGAAAGCGAGCAGAATCACCACAACAACATCAACAACAAAACAAAAAAAAAATTATAAACTTGAATGAGCAGCCAACTACATCAACCAACAACAACAGGTATGCTACTCTTGATACTGGAGACGAAGAGGCTGAAAAATGTAATGACACAACACCAAAACCTCCTGCAATTTATATTCCTAATGTTGATAATATAAATCTTATGATAAAAAAATTAAGTGGTATTATATCTAATAGTGAATTTAATTATAAATCTTTAAGGGAAGGTCAAGTTCGTCTAATGATCAAGTCTGTAGATTCATATCGGACAGTAATAAAATACTTAGAGAATGCAAAAATAAATTTTCATACTTTTCAACTAAAGCAAGAAAGGGCTTATAGAATTGTAATTAAAGGGCTTCACCACTCAACACCCATTACGGATATTAAAGCGGAACTCATTTTGTTAGGACATCAAGTCAGAGCTATTACAAATGTCAAGAGTCGTACTACAAAGGAACCTCTATCAATGTTTTTCGTTGACTTAGAACCAAATGTAAATAATAAAACTGTGTATGATATAAAACATATAAACCACGCCATAGTTAAAATTGAACCACCAATGAGAATAAATGACTTAGTACAATGTCATCGCTGTCAACAGTTTGGTCATACCAAATCATACTGTAGAAACCAATTTAGGTGTGTAAAGTGTGGTATGGATCATGCCACAGCGGAATGCAATAGAGATGCAAACAGTCCAGCACGTTGTGTGCACTGTTTACAAAACCACACAGCGAATTATAAAGGTTGTAAGGTCTATCAAAACCTAGTTTCAAGAAGATCCGCTGGTCAAAAATTTTTTTCCTATAGCCAAAGAAATAATAATTCTAGAGAAAATCCCCAATGTAACTTTGTCCCAAATAGTCAACCAAATAGACAACCTAATTCAAACATGTTAAATATGTCATATTCAGAAGCTTTAAAAAGTTCAGATTTTAAAGAAAACTCTCGGATGGATAGACTGGAGAGGATGATGGAAAACTTGATGAATATGATGTCAATGCTAATGGCTAAATTATGCAACTAAATTTAAGGATAGGAATATGGAACGCCAATGGGCTTCCTAATCATACAAATGAAACTGAAATTTTCATTAAAAATAACTATATTGATATATTTTTGATCTCTGAAACTCACTTCACGAATAAATCATTTTTTAAAATAAGAAATTATGATATAGTGACTGCTAACCACCCCGATGATAGAGCACACGCAGGCGCCGCAATTTTAATAAAATCTAGTATAAAATATGAAATACTAGATCCCATTCAAAAACCTTTTTTGCAAGCAGCCGGTGTGAAAGTAATATGTGATAGCAATGCTTTTAATATATATTCTATTTACTTCCCACCCAGACATTCAGTAAAATGTGTGGATTATGAAAACTTTTTTAATAAACTTGGCCCAAAGTTCATTGTAGGAGGTGACTTCAATGCTAAACATCCATGGTGGGGATCTCGACTAGCAAATCCGAAAGGTAAAGAGCTCTATAAATGTATTTTAACAAACAAATATTCGTCTTTGTCTACTGGAAGCCCTACATACTGGCCAAGTGATCCTACTAAAATTCCAGACCTTCTGGATTTCATTGTTTATAAAGGTATTTCTAGAGCACTTTTGGATATATCAGATAGTGCAGATTTGAGTTCTGACCATAGTCCTATAATCGTTAACTTTAGTACAAATATTCAAGCTGCAACAAAAAACATAAAAATTATTAATGCTAACACAGATATGAAATCTTTTGAATATTGGATAGAGCAAAATTTAAATTTGAATATTTCTATTAAAACTGAAAGCGAATTAGAAGATGCCATAGAATCGTTTACGAGCTTAATTCATGAGGCAGCTTGTTTATCTACCCCACCACAATGTAATTCGAATGGTTCTAATGTGAAAATTTCTGCTGAAATAAGAGAACTTATTATGAACAAACGTTGCTTGAGGAGAATTTACCAAAGAACTAGAAGTCCATTGGATAAGACCAACTTAAATCGAGCGGCTAATTACTTAAAAAAACGCCTCAAAGAATATAAAAATAATTCCGTCAAAGACTTTCTTAAGAATTTGGATGTTACGAAAAATGACGAATATAGTCTTTGGAAGGCAACCAAATATTTAAAACGTCCAGCTAAAAGGAATATACCGATCAAGGATGTTAATGGTGTTTGGAGTAGATCTGACAAAGATAAAGCAAACGTATTTAAGGAGCACTTAGAACAAACTTTTACACCATTTGATTTAAATAGTCCTTTAAATAGACATGAAATATTACAATTCCTTGATGTAGCATGCCAAATGGATCGTCCTATTAAGCATGTGACTCCTTCTGAGGTAAAAAATATTATAAAAGAACTCAATTCGAAAAAAGCACCAGGTTACGACAGTATTGACTCTACAGTAGTTAAGGCTTTACCTAAAAAAGGCTATGTTTTCCTTACAACAGTGTTTAACTCTATTTTAAGACTAAACTACTACCCATCCCAATGGAAATATGCAAAAATTATAATGATAAACAAACCAAATAAGCCTGAAAATTGTGTTTCGTCCTATAGACCAATAAGTTTGTTACCAACATTTTCCAAGATATTCGAAAGACTTCTTCTAAAAAGATTACTGCCTATACTGGAAAAACAGCATATTATTCCAGATTATCAGTTTGGTTTCAGGCATAAACACGGCACGCCAGAACAGTGTCACCGGATTGTCAACGTCATTAGAAATACATTTGAAAAAAAATTTTATTGTTCCGCTGTGTTCTTGGATGTGCAACAAGCTTTCGATAAAGTATGGCATATTGGGTTGTTGTACAAACTAAAAAAGCTGATCCCAGCTCCATTTTATCTATTGCTTAAATCATATCTTCATGAAAGATGGTTTTTCGTTAATGTTAACGATTGTTATTCAAATTTTGGTCAAATTAAATCTGGTATTCCACAGGGCAGTGTATTGGGCCCAGTACTATATACGATTTTTACATCAGATATGCCAACAGTGGATGGATTAACCATTGCAACATACGCTGACGACACTGCTATACTAGCATCATATGAGTCAAAAGTTGAAGCATCTGAACAGGTACAAAATGAACTGAATCTTATACAAAGTTGGTTGCAAAAATGGAACATTAGAGTTAACACGGAAAAGTCCGTTCACGTTACATTTACGCTGAGGAAAGGTGATTGCCCAAGCTTAACTTTAAATGGAACCTCTATTCCAACAAGTAACAATGTGAAGTATCTGGGGCTGCATCTAGACAGAAGACTTACATGGAGGAAACATATTGACAAAAAGAAGGAACATTTAAAAATCAAAACAAAAAAAATGCTCTGGCTGCTGGGATCGAAATCTGAATTAAGCCTGGAAAATAAAGTTATTTTATATAAAACCATTCTCAAGCCAGTTTGGACTTATGGTTTGCAACTATGGGGAACTACTAGCAATTCAAATGTGGAAATTCTGCAAAGGTATCAATCTAAAACATTACGACTAATATCTGATGCGCCGTGGTATATTAAAAACACCAATATACATAAGGATCTCGGTATATCAACAATAAAAGACGAAATCAACAAGTTTAGTGAAAGATATCTTGATAGACTAAGCAATCACTCAAACGTTTTAGCCATTAACCTATTAGATGACAGTGACGAAATACATAGGCTAAAAAGATTTCACATACTTGATCTACCCTTTAGGAAGTAGCGATAAATAAAAATAATGATATATATTTATATGTAAATAATACATTAATGTAATATATATTTTTTTATTGAGTTCATTGGAACTCAATTATTTTAAGTTAATTGTAAATGTTATAAGATTTGCTTATTATTTTTGTAAAATAGATTGCAAATAAAGATAGAATTAAAAAAAAAAAAAAAAAAAAAATTTTCATTATTTTTTATTATATATTTTATAATAGCTTAAATTAAATTTCTTCACATTGGGACAATTTAAATGAATTCTTTTGTAAAGTTTATCTTTACCCATACATCCATTTAGTGATTATTTCGATCATTTTTTATGAAAAATTAAAAACCGATTTTTTAATACAAAAAATCTTAATTTTGGTTATCTGTGATATTTGTGTAAGAATCAAAATATATGTTTACAAAATTTTTTCAGGAAATCATTTACATTTCCAAAAATTGTTGAAACAAAACAGAAATATTTCTGTAAAAAATAGTACTTGTAAATATAACTTTATGTAACTGAATTTTTGGATTAATTTGAGAAATAATTCGTTTTGCCGACGCACAGTGGCGCCTTTCCCCAAATAGCGTGGAAAAAATCAAAAATTTTATAGAAGCATTCAGTAAAAACAATGAATATAAAGGATAGAGGATTTCTCACAGATTACGAATCAATAAACGGTTTTAAAATCTGATAAAAATTGTGGATGATAGAGCTCCGCAAAGTTGGAATTTTCTTAGCTTTAAGAAAAAGGCGCAAAATTTTTTAAAAATATCCTCTTTCAAATCAAATTGACGGCAAACTAGTTAACCGATTATAATGCTTTTGGTGTCGTTTGAAAGGTATTTTTTCTATAAAACAAAATAAAAGTAATGTTATTTGGTCGTTTACTTTTTCTACAGTTTCACTTTTTCAAATATACTACTTTGATATAATAGAACTAAAAAAGTTTAAATATGTTTACTTAGATATTACCCAAAATGGTTCACTAATAGAATACTCTAACTAGTTAAAGTGATCTTGGCTGCATATACTTGCCAGTCTGCACGCAACAACCATAAAGTTGTAAAATATCTTGACATACACTGGATAGATGGGTAGACGTGTTTTGCCATAACTCAGTAAATAATTAATCGATTTTAAAGTTATATGGCTTATTTTAAAGGTTATAAAATACCAAATATCATTTAATTTTTGCATATTTTTATATTATTTTTCACGATTTTTTTTGGTGATTGAAAACAGAAATTTTAATTTTTTCACATATTATTTTGATTTTGAGAGGATGGCGAAGTGTTTTTAAGAAGATTGTTAATGTTTTGTAATTTTCATGTATTGGCAACAATATGAATTACAAATTCTGGAAGGCTATAATCATCAAAATTTTGTTAATGAATTCAGCACAATAAAAAATCCGCTTGCGCTACCTGAATTTTCAGTGTTCAAATTCTCAGAGTTCAGAAAAAACACACTGAATAAAAAAACTCGTACATATATGTAAACAAACATAACTTAGACCAACACACACATATTTTTATTTTCATACCAATTATGTTTGTTTTTAAATTTTCTTCGGTGCCCAACACAACCATGACTGTGTTCGTTTTAATATTTCGTTATTTATACGAACATTTTTGTATCACATACTTTTTGTTTCAATCACACATAAAGCACACATTTTTGAGTGTTGCTTTATTTGAAGTTCATGTTCTGGTACGTGTAGTGAAAAAAAAACACAGAACATGTACAATAAACAGGTTCGAGTTCAGTTATATTTTAAGTCGTGTTGTGGCTCGTGTAGTGAGAAAAAACAGAACATGTACAATAAACAGGTTCGAGTTCAGTTATATTTTAAACACGACTTAAAATATAACTAAACTCGAACCTGTTTATTGTACATGTTGTGTTTTTTCTTACTACACGAGCCACAACACGACTTAAAATATAACTGAACTCGAACCTGTTTATTGTACATGTTCTGTGTTTTTTTTCACTACACGTACCAGAACATGAACTTCAAATAAAGCAACACTCAAAAATGTGTGCTTTATGTGTGATTGAAACAAAAAGTATGTGATACAAAAATGTTCGTGTAAATAACGAAATATTAAAACGAACACAGTCATGGTTGTTGGGCACCGTAGAAAATTTAGAAACGCACATAATTGATATGAAAATAAAGATATGTGTTGGCTGCTTTTGAACAGAACCTTGCAAATTCTGTTAATGAATTCAATATAAGAAATTTACACTCAAAAATAAAAAAATAAAAAAAAATTTGCTTGCGCTACCTGAATTATTTTTCTAAGGTCGAAAATTTACAATGTATGTATTTTGCAACAATTAGAAACTTTTGACCTCATACCAGGTCAAAAATTTGCACTTAAAAATTTAAAACAACGAAAATTCGCTTGGGCTACCTGAACTATTTTTTAGCGGTTACTAAATTCAGCATAATAAAATAAAAAATAGAAACTTTTATGCCTAGTATTATTGTGCTGATGACTGATATATATTGACCTACATTTCTGTGCTGAGGCCAGTTGGCATTTGACTCAATAAGAGACCACAGAATATTTTAGTAAAAAGTAAAAAGAGTGAAGTGCAATAATGTCTCTACAACATTTTAAACTGTTTGATTTATTAACCACCAATTGGCAGACTTTTATAGATTGGTGACTTTTATAGATTCGCAGACTGTTATAAAAGAAGTAGGTAGACGTTTTACCAGAACAGGAAGAAAGAAAACTTCACACTATTTTCATGAATATTAAGACAAAATGGAAAACTTCCAATATCAATATTAGTTTAACATGTTATATTAGAGCGGTATTTTTTTTTCTAGACTTTCGGATTTAAACAATATGTATTATGAAATTATAAGTCCTTTGAGTGGTTAATTAATACAATTTCATTGCGAAATTTGGAATTTTGAGAACTTTGGATGTTATTCTTTATAAAAAAAATTTAATTAAAATTTTAGTGTTTTTTCGCACTATTTTTGTAATTTTTAAAATAAAATACAGAAATGAGCAAATTTGGCATCTTTTGTGGCATTCTAACCAAATGTTGAAAAATATTTGTGCGGGGACTAGGTCCAAACGTGAACCGATTTCACTGGCCTAATAAACCCTTATGATTCAAATTTCATCACAATAGAATAACATTTGCGATATTCAGTCTCATTAAAACCAATTTTTAGGGAAAATTTGTATGGGGACTAGGTCCAAACATGGGACGATTCCAACAAATTTAGTAGGGTTCGCCTTTGGGTCAAAAACACTTTAAGTTCAAAATTTCAGCACATTATCTTTATATCTGCAACATGTAATATTAGCACCAAAATAATATTGAACTTTGATAGGATATATTTAAGCCCCCTGTGGACCTAGCACACTCCGCCAGCTCTCATTTAAAGGTAAAGAAGCCTTCTTTCAAAGTCATTTCTAGTTTTCAAAATATCTTAATTAGTTTAAAAGTTACAATTTTTACAATATTATCAGAATATTGTTTTATTTTTGAATTAACATTGTTAATTTTTTAACATTTTCATGTAAAATTAGAATATTAGAGATGATGACAATTTATATGGTAATACCATGTCACAATATCTCACATCTCACAACTTTGAATGGGTTGAAAACATTAAAGATTTTAATGTTAATGCTATAGAAGATGATTAACCATTGGGCCATATATTGGAAGTAGTAGATATGAAAGGTTTGAATGAATAAATATATAACTATTGTAAAGTGGAAAAATGTGTAAGTGGAAATCGATCATAAAAAAAAAGATTTTTTGCTGATTATGTATAATTTTCTAATATAGAAAAAAAAAATAATGGAAACAGACATACAGATTTATATTAATAACGGATATATTTTAGACAAATGGATACAAGTAAATCAAAAAAAATCAATATTTTGCTAATATTGTAAAAATTCAATAAACGAATATTTTCTCAAATAAAGCCGAAAAAATTCCAAATATACATATAAAGAAGTTGCATTTTTTACAGAAATATCTCTATTTTGTTTCTGTTTATATGTTTTGTATATTCATATGTAAATGAAAAAAGAAGAAATATCAGTACTAGAAAAGAAAAAATATCAGTACTTGAATAGGAAAAAAAAAAAAAACATATAGTGAATACTTTTAGAAGCTGGAAAACCAAAAAAAAATTTAATTTCAAATAAAACTTAACTCAAATCCCAAAAAATTAAATTATTTTAAAAATTACAACTGCAGATAATGAAGATAAGTGCCATCTATGTGTAAATTCTACCGCCCTAATTAAACTCCTTCATATATAAAAACCTACCATAAAATAATTATATGAATATAAGTTATACTTGTAAAAAATCATATAATTTCGACATACTTTTAGATATCTGGAAAACCAAATAAATTTTTAATTTCAAATAAAACTTAACTCAAATCCTAAAAAAAATAAAATTATTTAAGAGATTACAAATAAGATTATTAAAATAAGTACCATATATGTATTACTTATAGCAAACAATTGTAGATAAGGTTTTGGTTTTGCTATCATACTAAAAAGTCTAAAATTGTAATTTTGTATCATTTGAATATTCAAAGTTAACAGATACGAAAAAGATTATAAATAAATGATTGTGTGACGCCACCTAGTGTTATCTATAGAAAATTGCAATTTTGTAAAATACAACATGATCAATAGCGTTGTCAACCTTAAAAAGGTTTGTGAATCTACTAAAACCTAAAACAAAACATTAATACGACCTAAAAACTAATATAAATATAAAAACAACAACATCATTACACAACATTATTTATATAAAAAACCGCCCTAATTAAACTCCTCCATATAAAAAAACATATCTTTAAAAATATATGAATATATTTGTAATACATCTATTTGAATATTCAAAGTTAACGGACTGTAATTTTGTAAAATTCACAGCAAGTACCGTCTATGTATTACTTATAGCAAACAACTTGATCATGATTATGAAAGTGTCATCTATAAAAAATATATAAATATATTTCCACTATATTCGTATGAATATTCAAAGTTAACGGATAAGGAAAAAGATTATAAATAAATGATTGTGTTCCGCCACCTAGTGTCACGTAGTGTTATCGATAGAAAACTGATTTTTTTAAATAAAAAAGTTGGCATCTGGGTTTGTGAGCATGCTAAAATTAAAAATGAATATTCAAAGTTAACAGAAAAACACTACCGCCACCTAGCGTTATAAAGTGTACGCAATTATGTGCATCGAAATGTTTGGGAAAATTGATCCAGAATCGGCATAAACATACTACTAACCTAGTTCGTTCATAAGCAACTGAACTCTAATCCCTGTTGTTGGCATTAGAACACATTAAAAAGTAAGTAATATATTTTTTTAATTTTAATTAAAAAGATTTCTGCAATAAAACTATTGTATTTTTTAAAAATGGGGCATTATTCCTGAACGGTCCCAAAAAAAGTCGATCTTGTTCGATTTTGATAAAATTTTGGTAAAATGTTGCTATAATGCATAGCAGTGTAAATCCGAAATATTGAAAGCTTTGATGAAATATTTCCAGAATTACAGGGTTGGAAAGTTTTGTGTTTCTAAAAAAATGCTTTTTTCATTATTTTCATATTTGTTTTTGAACTCATAAAAATAAAAAACAAAAAGTGATACTAAAAGTATTTTTGACGGGCTTTACAATGCCGATGTCTTAGTTTTGTTTTGGCCGATATTTGACCTTTAAATTCAAGATCAAATTAGTAAATTTGATGTAACTCAAAACACCCCCTTTTAATTTTTTTAAAATTATTTTTATTCAAAAGCTTGCCTTTTTTACTTTATGGTACAAAAGTTTCTGAAATATCGAATTTTTAAGAAAAAGCTCCGATAACCGTTGCTATTAATATTGTTGTATACATACACTTTGTTACTGTGTAACATAAAAAAGAAGATGTAGGCAATCTATTTTCCTATTAATCCTAGAATGTTTGACTACTTTGTAGGCGGCCCAGTAGTCACTTTACAAATTTGGCCCCAATTTAGTTTCCAATTGACAGCTGCGATTATGTAGAAGTATTGTATCACTATTTAACTGTATGTGAGCCTCATTAATAGTTGGTTTTTAAGGGGGTGGGGTGTTATGATAACACAAGTTATATGTTAACTGATTTATGTATAGTTTAAAAAATGTACAGTTATTTAAAGTAAGGAGTAAGTTAGTCAGTAGCAGAAAATGCTTTGCGCCGCTTTTTGTCATACTGATGATTGCACCGCGCACAGTCCTTTCGTTCTTTCTTTGCTGGGGCTCCAGATTGGCTTGTTGTTGGATGTACTTCAGAATAATTTGATGGTGTCTGCAATTATAAGGGTAGAATAAGGAATACATAATATTTTATTATGAGATTTTTTAATTACTTACAATAACATTAAATTTCGCCATAGCTGCACTAATGCCAGGCCAGCGGCTAACGTGGCTATTCATTGCCCTATTTTCCATATGGGGAGTAACCAACTGGGATGTCAAAAGCGTTAGGAATAACCGACGTTTATCCGTTTTGCGTGATGATTGAAATGAAACGTATACAATAAATGATGCTAGAACTGCAATATCCAATATGTTACAAAACATGGCTAGTGGCCAACGGTTTGTACCACGCTTGCAAGATTAGCCACTCAGCATCTGATCCATAGTATCGACACCTGATTTATTTTCATTGTAATCAAGAATTTGATAAGGCTTGTTCTTGTTTGCTATGTCGACTTTAGATGCATAATGCTCAGTTGACAGTAATATGACAGCTTTGTTTTTTTTTTTGGTACATATGAGCGCAATGAAACTTGCTGATTATCCGCTAACTGCCGATTTTTTTTTACCTTTATGCCATATGTTGCCGGCTTTGATGGGATGTACTGGGTAAAACGCGTGCGGCCTCTATATGGTAACAATTCCTCATCAATAGTGAGATTCACTGATGGTACATAAGCACGCTCCAAATTGGCGTTTAGCATTATCCAAAGATCGTCGATAGCTGCAGATTTGCTCAAAGCAGCACGAGCCGGTCGCGTGTTTCCATTGTCGAACCTAATGAAGCGTAAGAGTTGTTTGAACCGGTCGAGGGACATCGTGGCTTTTTAGATGTTATGGTGGTATGGTTTCCAAAGCTCTTTAGCTGGCTGTGTATTTGAATTGAACATACCAGCAAACAATAATAATCCGAAAAAAGCGTACATCTCATTCTCGTCTGTTTCTGTCCAAACTCTTGTAGTTGAATCCGGATGGGCTATGATTCCTGATGCTTTACGATTTGTTTCTCGAGTAATTACACTGGCCATCTCCGGAGTAACAAATTTTTTGAATATATTTATCGGACTGTCCAAACGTGGCTGATTTACAGAGGTAGGCCCACTTCTGGCAACAACTGAAACATTGTGTGCATGCGGGCGGTATATTGACGGTGGATTTTTCTCCCAAATGACGCTCGCTTTGGATGTGTAAAATTCGCCAACAGGCAATGTCGAAGTTCCTCCAACCACATCTTCTTCAACTACTTCCTCCTCTTCTTCATTGTCACTGTCCACTGCAGCATTCGTCTCAATGATCAAATCTTCTTCACCATCCGACGCTACTTCATCAGTTGGTAAATAACCTCCATCAGTATCATTTTCACATTCCTCTTCTTCATCTTCGATGTTCTCACTCGCAAAAAATTCGGCCAGTCTATTTTCACTGACGTGCTGTTGTTTTGTCGTCAATCTCGAAAATCGGTGACGCCGATTTAGTACCAGATCGAGGTCTTCCCACACCTCATCACTTATTCCAGACATTTTAATTAGTTCAATTCAAGAAGCCAAGGATCACATATAGATCACAATTTAATTAACACTTCACAACTTGTTGGTTGCTGAACGACTGTTATTTGAGGCGAAAACAAAAGATCACCAAAGCTCTGATGAGGTTTGAAGATTTTCTCTTTTAGCTCGAAAACATTACAATAACTATTGAACGAAGTTCGTAAACAATTTTCTTCTCTTTTAGTTCGAAAACAAGTTACAATTACATATGTGAGATGCATTGAGAGAGATGCAAACTATGCAAAGCAGAGAAATTCTGCAAACACTAAGTCAGCAAGACCTCTAAAATAGGAAAGCCTACCGTGAAATTTAATGATGTAGTGTTAACTTGCACAAGTTATTTACACAAACACACATACAAATATTGCAATAAAATGATCAATAATGTTGAAATGTTTTTTTATAGCTTATATACATTTTCCATATATTTAACGGTAGAGCCTCATGAGGCCCAGTAGATACATTTACCACCTTTTAACACATAACGCGTTAGTTTTTTCTACGAAATCAATAAAACTAATATTTAACTGGATTCATTATGTTCAGAAAGCATTAGCGGTAGTTGGCATAAAATATTTCCGCGCTCAGAGCCAATGAAACAATTTGGGGATATTTCAATGTCAAAATGGGCCTCGAAAAGCCCAGTTAAACATCCTAGGGTTAAACGATTAAAAAATTCATGTAAAAAAATATAAAAATAAAAAGAAGGAATATTAAAAAAATAATAAACAAAACAATAGAAAAAAAGACAAAAAATTTACAAAACGAATAAGAAAAAAATTAAGAAAATTAGAAATAAAATGATTTAAAAACAAACAAATTCAGTTAGTAATCTCTTTCTTTGTTACATTTTTCTTTGCTTCTTTTTGTTGCGTGATAGAAAAGTAATTTGTCTTGTTTTAATAGTTGGTCGCTAAAATTTACTTGCTTCATTATTAACGGTACTTCATTATTACTGGTGTGCATTATTGTTGCAAAAATTAATTTTTTTGCCTCTGTTATTCTTTATTCGCTTACGTTGATTCATTTCATATTGTCGGTGTTACATAATTCTTAAAACTTTTTAATTTTGATATTTAAAATGCCGCCTTTACGGAAAATTCAGAATAAGCTAAATTTACTAACTGAATGTGCTAAGTATAAAAGTGTAAAAGAAAAAATTCAAAAAACAAACAAAAAATATGTTTGCGTAGTGTTCCTATATCAATATGTAATATTGATCCATCTTTGACTAAAAATGCAGAAATATGTAATAAACGTCGATATGATTTATTAAACTCAAAAGTTAAACCAAATGATATTTCATCAGAATTTACATCTGAAGATAGTGATAGTGACTCTAATTTCGTTCCCTTAAGGCCGAGGCCACGCAATGAGCGGAAAAGCGGCGAGCGGTAGAGCGGCAAGTGGCTTATTAGGCCGAGGCCACGCAATGAGCGGTGAGCGGCAAGTGGTTTATTACTGAGCGTCATTTCTGAGCGGTTAGTTGTCAAAATACCATTGTCAATGTTACTATTTATAATTTATATAAAAAGTTTTTATAATAAAAGCAAAATATTTTGACTATTTTATGATTTTTATTTATTTCCAACTTTTTAACTTTTTATCGATTGAAAAACAACACAAAAATGGTTGTCGTTAAGATAACAACAACAGCTGACTTTAAAAATAGTGAATATCGCTTAAAAATTTTACTGAATAGCAAAATCGATAATTTTGTTGTTTTATTTTTTTAATGATTCAATTATCGTTAAAAGAAGTAACTGAATCGCGCTACAGATTGTCAAAACAAAGAAAAGCCATTTTATGTTGCCATTTTTATTCTTTGCCGCTCAGAAAACAACTAAAAATTAGAACAAGTTCTATTCCTGAGCGGCGCCGCTTAGCCGCTTAAAAATGCCGCTCACATGCCGCTCATTGCGTGGCTACTTCAGTAGTATTTCATGTGTTTTAATTTTTTGCCGTTCCGCGCTCTGGCGCTCGCCGCTCATTGCGTGGCCTCGGCCTAACGGAGAAACAATCTATGGATTGTAACAATGATTACCATAAAGCGGGAGTTGAAGTTTTGGAAAAACTCAAGGATGCATTTAACATTGCTATAAATCACAAAGAAAAGATTCAACTTCTTACACTTGCTCCAAAATCCTGGTCTCGTCAGAACCTTGTCAAAGAATTTGGTGCAAGTGAGAAACAGCAAGAGTTGCTAAGCAATTGGTTTCAAACTATGGTATTTTCACACAGCCACTTAAAAAACCTGGAAGATCTCTCAGTTTAGAAACAGAAGAGCTCATAAAAGCTTTTTATGAACGCGATGATATAAGTCGACTTATGCCGGGCAAAATGGACTAATTTTCCATGAAAAACGATGCTGGAGTTCGAGATCATGTTCAGAAGAGGTTACTACTTTGCAACCTAAGCGAATTGTATGCACAATTTAAGACCGAAAATAACGAGGTAAAAGTAGGGATTTCCAAATTTGTGAAGCTCAGGCCACATTGTGTTTTGGCTGGAACCGGCGGGACACATAATGTATGCGTCTATGTACAGCACTAAAATCGAAAACTTATGATAGCTGGTGCTAATTTTAAGAAGTTATCTGAGTCTTCAGAATTTCCATTAGTAACACGTCACGATTGCTTAAATATGGTACAGTGTACTAACTTGAAAATAGTTTGCTTTTTAGGGGAATGTGAATCATGTCCATTTACAAATAAATTATAAGATACTTTATTTAAAGTATTTGATGAAAATTGCATCGACGAAATTCGCTTTGATGCCTGGAAACAAACAGATAGGTGAAAATTTCAAACAATTATTAAGAGCGTTGACTCTTTCGTTGATGAATTCTCTAAACGATTCATGAGACTAAATACTCATGATTTTATTGCCAAAGAACAGTCAACTTTTTTCAAAAATTTAAAGCAAAATCTACCTACTGGAGAGTTTCTAATAACGTTTGACTTTGCAGAAAAATATGCTTTTGTGATGTAAGATTCAGTTCAGTCGTTTCATTGGAACAATGATCAGCCAACAATATTTACAATAGTTGTTTATTATCGTGACCAAAATGAATTAAAACACAAAAGTAAGGCAATCATATCGGATAATTTATCTCATGACACGGTTTCCGTTTATGAATAACAAACAATTGTAATAACTTATCTGAAGTCTCTAGGATTTGATATAAATAAAATAATTTATTTCACAGAAGTAGCAGCTCAACACTTTAAGAATAAAAACAATTTCGCAAACCAGATTTTGGTATTGAGGCTGAATGTCACGTTCATGCGACGTCCCATGGAAAGGGAGCTTGTGATGGAATTGGCAGAATGCTTCAGTCTGCAATGTTCTAATGATCGACGTATTTTAGATCCAAAACCATTTTACGGCTGGGCAAACGAAGATTGTAAAGAAACAAAAGTTTTTTTTTAGCAGTAAGGAAAGTTATAACGAGACTGTTTAGGTGAAGAATAATAATATATTTGTTCTATAATTATGGCCTCATATGTATTGTATTAACGAGTAACTGAATTTCTACACAAAAACTCTCTCCCAAGGAAAGAGATCTAAGCTCTGCTTATAATTATTTTAGTTCTTAGAATATAATCTTTGTTAACTAGGTCAGTTATAAAACAACCATTGAAAAGAAAGGTAATACCCATATAAATAAACCCGAAATTTATTGTAAAACTAATACCCCTCTTTTATTATTTTTTCCCCACAATTTTCACTGTAATAAAATATCTCGCAAAACCCCCCGTATACATTTTGTGGTCCAATCGAACCGGATTGAAAGATATTTTATGAGTGAAAATTTTCATTTCCAGATAATTTTTATGAAATTATTACCCAGCAATTTGAAGCCGTGAAGTTTTTCCTAAGAAAGTGCCACAAAAGAAATAAAACTCCAAAAGAAAGGAAGCAGAACTCTCAAAATCAAAATTAAGTAAAAAATCATCGACATCCAAAAACTCAAATAGCAAGTATTTACTACAAATATTAAGGTATGTGATAAATGAAATTTTAATAAAAGAAAAAAAAAACTCAAAAGTAGATCAAATTTTATTAACTTTGGTCGAACATATATACATACATATATACTGTGAGAGACAGTTAGTTTGTTTTCGCCGCAAAAATTTCCCCACTTAAAAACAACAAGATCCACATCTGAGTTTAACATTAATCTATTTAATTTTTTACGTCGATCCCGTACTTGCTTAACATTATGAACATTTTTTGTGTTGCTCCACATTAACGCCAAAGAGCGACAAACATAAGTGAAGTGAACGTGCTCAGTTTTAAACAAAAAAAAAGAGAAGTTAACAGTGAGATGTGTGAATGTTAATAGATGCATGTGTATGAAAAGTTATTGAAGACAAAGTGAAGCAACATTGTTAGTTTATTTTTTTTTTTTAAAGAGTCAATTAGAGCTTCGATTACGTACAAAACACACTCTTAAATTTATACACTCCTTTGTAATTAATTATTCAGTTTCGGCAACAAACTTCTTTTGTGCATAATACACACAGTGTCTTCAACTTGCATATTATTATAAATAACTACAATTTTAATAAAATTAATTGGTTTACTATGTATATGCAATTTTTTTGATTTATTTTTTGTAAATATTTTATAAACTAATAATAAACCACATCTTATGGAAATTTTTATATAAATAAATAAATTAAAATTCATAAAAACATAAAGGGAAAACGCTAATTTAAAGTGAATTTATTTATATTGAGTTTAAACTTTTTGGAAATTTATTAACCCCCTTATTTGCGATACATAAATGAATATATGTATATTCAATTTTAAAATTTTTGGAAATTTATTAACCCCTTATTTGCTATACATAAATGAATATATGTACTATATTCAATTTTAAAATTTTTGGAAATTTATTAACCCCTTATCTGCGAGACATAAATGAATATATGTACATATATTCAATTTTAAAATTTTTGGAAATTTATTAATCCGCTATCTGCTGTATATAATTTATATTCAATTAAACTTTTTTGAAAATTTATTGAAAATTTATTAACCCCCTATTTACTATGCATAAATTAATATAAATTTAAAATTTTTTTTAAATTTATTAACCCCCAATTTGCTATGCATAAATAAATATATATTCAATATTATGTTTTTGAAAATTTATTAATCCATTTTAAAATTTTTTTTGAAAATTTATTAACCCTCTATTTGCTACATAAGTGGATGTACATATATCCAATTCTAAATTTTTACAATTTATTACCCTCCTATTGGCTACATAGCTGATTGTATATTCAATTTAAAATTTTTAAAATTTATTAACCCCCTATTGGCTCCAAAATTATTAACCCCCTATTTGCTATGCATAAATGAATATATACTCAATTTAAAATTTTTTTTAAATTTATTAACCCCCTATTTGCTATACATAAATAAATATATATTCAATTTTATGTTTTTTGAAAAGTTATTAATCCATTTTAAAATTTTTTTTGAAAATTTATTAACCCTCTATTTCAGGGCTCCCCATTACTCGAGCTTCGAGCTACTCGAGCTACTCGAGCTGCTCGAGTAGTTGATGAGCTACTCGAGCTCAACGAGTAGCTCGAGTAGTAAAAATTAGCATTTTTCATGTTTGAAAGCATGTAAAAAGTTAAATATTGGTATTTAGTGTAACAAATGTATACTTTTTAGAATCGTACAGATACCAAGAATATCACTATTAAATTTCACTTGAATAGGAGTGTCCCACTTGCGTGGGCAAACTACTACTCGAAAAAGCTCGACGACTTTCCATACAAATGTATGAAAATATTAACTTCATAGATGTTTGACTTCATTTAAGAAAAAATTTTCCCAAAATACATGGGTATGATTTTATATATTTTGAAGTCAGTTACACTGATAGATTACCATCCTGAAATATTAAAACATTCTGATAAAAACTATGGAGTGGGCTAACTACTACTCGAAAAAGATCATCCACTTTCCACTCAAATGTATGAAAATATGATCTTCGTATATGTTTGATGCCTATTTACAAAAAAATTTTTAAGAACACTTGGAAAAACCTCTTAGTATTTTAATTTGAATATATGTAGAGGATATGTTTTCAAAATTTCAAAGCATTTGGACAAAAATGTTGGCGTGTGGGAACAACTACTCGAAAAAGATCGGAAATTTTGCAAAAAGTGTAAAAAAATATAAAAAATTTTTTTTATATTTTTTCACTGTCTGTAATTGACTATATTCAGAGATTACCCGTAAAAAATTTTAAGCCATTCCGACCAAAATTGTGGCGTCGGTATAGCACTACTCGACTGATATTGACCACTTTCTATACAAATGTGTGAAAATATGCTCTTATTTGAAGTTTGATGATATTTTTCAGAAAATTTTCCACAATGACGTAATAAAAAATTATATTCGTTAGAGCTGTATATACAAAGAGAACAGTTCCTTCAAGTTTCAAAGCATTCCGCCAAAAATTGAAGCTTGGAGGAACTACTACTCGACGAAAAACAAAAAATAAAAAATAAATTTTTCAAAAAAAAAAAAAATTTTTTTTTCTTTCTTTTTACTGCCCGTAATTGACCTTATTCACAGATGACTCATTTCAAAAATTAAGCCATTCCGATGAAATTTGAGCTCTGGGCGAACAACTACTCGAAAAAGATCAGCCACTTTCTATACAAATGTGTGCAAATTTGCTCTTATTTCAAGTTTGATGTAACTTTAAAAAAATTTTCCATCACGACTTCTTAAAATTTTTTACTGCTTGCAGTTGCAAATATATCAAGATAATCTTCTTAAAATTTCAAAGTATTGCGACAATAATTGTGCTGTTGGCGAACTACTACTCGAAAAAGCTCGACCACTTTCCATACAAATATATGAAAAAATACACTTCATGCAAGTTTGACATCGATTCACACAAAATATTTAAGGCACACATGGTACAAATTTATGCTTTTTAAAGTTGGAAATATGATTACATTTCGCACACGAAATTCCAAAGTAATCTGACCAAAATTGTGGCTCGGACGAACTACTACTCGAAAAAGATCAGACTCTTCCAATACAAAAGTGTGAAAATTTGCTCTTATTTCATGTTTGAGATAATTTTACAGAAAATTTTTTATAATGACATAGCCGAAAGTTATATGTTTTAGATTTAGAAATGTAAGGAGAGTATTTCTTTTAAATTTCAAACGTTTCCGACAATAATGGTGGGGTGGACAAACTACTACTCGGAAAAGCTCGACCACTTTCCATACAAATGTATGTAAACATTCCCTTCATGGAAGTTTGACATCGATTTACAAAAAATTTTTCAAAAGTATATGGTAAAAATTAATATTAATATAAGAGGACAAAAAAAATTTTAAATTTTTATGGTGTTTTGGTGTTTAATATTTTCAAAATTAAGAAGTACGTTTTTATTGCGGTTAAGAGGTCAGTAAAGCGATTATTATTTTTATTATTACCGTTTTTTGCCATGTACAACACGTGCACAAATGCGCTAAAGGAAAAACAAGCACAATTAGGAATTCCGGAACTAAAATCCTTGCAGTGCTATAAGACGAGAAGGAACTCGACGTATAACATGTTCGTTTGTGTCATCCAATATCGTACATCTTTAATAAACTTTTTGGCGGACAGAAATGTGACTAGTCAGCGAGTTGCGGTGGATTTTGAATTATCTGAAGCTGAGTGGAGCAAAATTGAACAAATAAAAAGCGTTCCGGAACCACCATACCTTCTTACCGATATTTTGTGCTCTAACAGATCTTCGATTTCGATGGTTCGCCCAATACTAAACCACTGGATTGAAGAGTACTTAAATGATGATATAACCGACGATGATTGGACAATTTCTTTTAAAACTAACGTCAAGGCAGAATGGAAAGTCGCTTTAATTGGAAGATCTCATCAGATGTAGCAACAAGAATGTTGGCATCATTTTTCGATCCTCGTTATAAAGATATGGAGCATGAAACTCTTTTGAATCAATCCCAAATCAAAAAAGGAATTGAAGGGGCTTTTGTGTAAAGAAAAAGAATTACCAACAGAATATACAACATTTCAGCATTCTAAAATATGCGCTATCGACAAACTTTTAAAACGAACGCAGAGCACAAATGATAACCTTGACATCGAGTGGTCGAGATATCAACGTGAAAAACAAATCGAGTGGAAAGACTGTCCACTAAAATGGTGGCAGGATCGTGAAGAAAAGTAGCCGAACATATCACGAATGGCCAAGAGATTCCTTTGTATCCCAGCAACTTCAGCATAATCAGAGCGGTGCTTTTATACAGCTGATAATGTTGTCACTGCTAAAAGAAGTTCGCTGAAACCATAATTTTTCAACATTCATTGTTAAAAAAATTATAAGATTTTATGTACTGAAATAAAATGAAATATTCACTAAAATAAATGTAATAACTTTCATCAAACTTGAAAGAAGAGTAAATCTGCGCACACTGTATGTAAGTAGCTGAATTTTTTCGAGTAGTAGTTCGCCGCCTCCATAATTTTCTTAGAATAGTTTGAAATTTGAAGGATACAATGTCCTCAAATCGAAAACTTCACAACATATAAACTTTTAGCAAGTCGTGAAGGAAAATGTTCTGTAAAATTACATCAAACTTAAAAGAAAATCAAATTTTAACACATTTATGGAAACTGGCTGATTTTTTTCGAGTAGTATTTCGAGCTTTTCCGAGTAGTACTTTGTCCACCCCACCATTATTGTCGGAAACGTTTGAAATTTAAAAGAAATACTCTCCTTACATTTCTAAATCTAAAACATATAACTTTCGGCTATGTCATTATAAAAAATTTTCTGTAAAATTATCTCAAACATGAAATAAGAGCAAATTTTCACACTTTTGTATTGGAAGAGTCGTGTACGAAATGTAATCATATTTCCAACTTTAAAAAGCATAAATTTGTACCATGTGTGCCTTAAATATTTTGTGTGAATCGATGTCAAACTTGCATGAAGTGTATTTTTTCATATATTTGTATGGAAAGTGGTCGAGCTTTTTCGAGTAGTAGTTCGCCAACAGCACAATTATTGTCGCAATACTTTGAAATTTTAAGAAGATTATCTTGATATATTTGCAACTACAAGTAGTAAAAAATTTTAAGAAGTCGTGATGGAAAATTTTTTTTAAAGTTACATCAAACTTGAAATAAGAGCAAATTTGCACACATTTGTATAGAAAGTGGCTGATCCTTTTCGAGTAGTTGTTCGCCCAGAGCTCAATTTTCATCGGAATGGCTTAATTTTTGAAATGAGTCATCTGTGAATAAGGTCAATTACGGGCAGTAAAAAGAAAGAAAAAAACTTTTTTTTTTTTAATTTTTTTTTTTTTTTTTCGTCGAGTAGTAGTTCCTCCAAGCTTCAATTTTTGGCGGAATGCTTTGAAACTTGAAGGAAGTGTTCTTTTTGTATATACAGCTCTAACGAATATAATTTTTTATTACGTCATTGTGGAAAATTTTCTGGAAAATATCATCAAACTTCAAATAAGAGCATATTTTCACACATTTGTATAGAAAGTGGTCAATATCAGTCGAGTAGTGCTATACCGACGCCACAATTTTGGTCGGAATGGCTTAAAATTTTTTACGAGTAATCTCTGAATATAGTCAATTACAGGCAGTGAAAAAATATAAATTTTTTTTTTTTATTTTTTTACATTTTTTGCAAAATTTCCGATCTTTTTCGAGTAGTTGTTCCCACACGCCAACATTTTTGTCCAAATGCTTTGAAATTTTGAAAACGTATCCTCTACATATATTCAAATTAAAATGCTAAGAGGTTTTTCCAAGTGTTCTTTAAAATTTTTTGTAAATAGGCATCAAACATATACGAAGATCATATTTTCATACATTTGAGTGGAAAGTGGATGATCTTTTTCGAGTAGTAGTTAGCCCACTCCATAGTTTTTATCAGAATGTTTTAATATTTCAGGAGGGTAATCTATCAGTGTAACTGACTTCAAAATATATAAAATCATACCATGTATTTTGGGAAAATTTTTTCTTAAATGAAGTCAAACATCTATGAAGTTAATATTTTCATACATTTGTATGGAAAGTCGTCGAGCTTTTTCGAGTAGTAGTTTGCCCACGCAAGTGGGACACTCCAATTCAAGTGAAATTTAATAGTGATATTCTTGGTATCTGTACGATTCTAAAAAGTATACATTTGTTATACTAAATACCAATATTTAACTTTTTACATGCTTTCAAACATGAAAAATGCTAATTTTTACTACTCGAGCTACTCGTTGAGCTCGAGTAGCTCATTAACTACTCGAGTAGCTCGAGCTTCGAGTAGCTCGAGTAGCTCGAGTACTCGAGCTTGACCGTAGGCTCTGCTCTATTTGCTACATAAGTGGATGAATATTCAATTCTAAATTTTTAAAATTTATTACCCTCCTATTGGCTACATAGCTGATTATATATTAAATTTAAAATTTTTAAAATTTATTAACCCCCTATTGGCTCCATAATTGAATATATATTCCGTTCCATTTTTTTTTTGAAAATTTATTAACCCCTTATTGGCTACATAAGTGAAATTATATTGAAATTTTAAATGTTTTTTTTTAAACTTATTAACCCTCTATTGGCTATAAATTGATTAAAATAAATTGTTGGTCATTTGTCTTGGTTCTAATTATCTGCCTTTTTTCACACTCTGAACATCTTCGATACAGTTTTTTGAGCTTTTCTTAAATATTTATTAAATTTTTTTTGTTCTTAATCAAACGGTGTGTTAACATAATGTCGCAATTAAACGCATTTATTCGTGCTTCTGACCGCGTTGTGCAGTTTAATGCCTACTTTGCTGCGATTCCTCCAGAAGAACACACTCTTCATACCCTCGCGGTTCAAAAGGATGAAATACTTCATTTATGGTCATCCCTTCGGAATATCTACGACTCTCTTTTAATCGACATTGATTCCGAGAAAGAAAAGATTGACGTGGAGACTGTCCAGAACAAGTTATACGTTGCTTATGAGGCACACCTCAAGTGCCTTTCAAACGCCAACGAGCAGGTCGAGCGATTTTCTAATAAACCAGTTTCATCTATTGAAGCCTTTGATTTAAGGACAGTTAACGCCCCAAACATTTCTCTACCACCCTGCGACACTGATATCTTCTATTGAGATTACGTCTCTTGGCCTACATTCAGAGACATGTTCTCCGCTCTTTATAAAAATAACCCCCGACTCACTCCGGTAGAGAAACTTTATCATTTGCTGAAGAAAACCCAAAATGAGGCGCGTGATATTGTAAGAACATGCCCACTTACACATGCAGGTTTTGAGATGGCATGGAAAAATCTGGTAGACAGGTACGACAATAAAGAAGTCCTTCTAAATGCACAACTTAAAACCCTTTTCAGTCTGAAATCTATTTCAAAGGAATCAGGACCCAGCATAAAAGTTCTTCAGCGTACCATTAATGATTGCATTACGAATCTCACTTTGCTTAATATAGACACAAGCACTTGGTACGTTATTTTTGTATACCTATGTTCTACCTGCCTTCCCGATACTACTTTGGATTTATGGAAACAATACCATAATACTAGCCCCGAGTTACCCACATGGAAGAAGATGGATGAATTCTTGTCATCCAGATATCAAACCCTAGAGTCTGTCGCTGATTTAAAGGCTTCCAGAGCAACCATCCCTTTTCCGAAGATTTCACCCCCAACAAAAAATTATAGTTCTCGCGACTCCAAAAAACTGAATACTTACCATACAAACGTTACCACAGATAAAGCTAAGAAATGCACCCTTTGCCCTGATTCTCATCTACTCAGACTATGTCCCACCTTTTTACGAATGTCAGTAGAAGAACGTTTTTGCACCAATTGTTTGGCAACTTCGCATGATTTCAAGAAATGCAAAAGCCAATATGTGTGCTCTAGTTGCAAACAAAAACACCACTCGCTACTTCATCGTGCTCCAACTTTACCTCATTCAATTCAAGCCCCTGGTAGAAGTCAAAACCCTCAGAATATATCGTCGGGTGTACCGAATTCTAACCCGAACATTATTCGGGCAAATAATCCCCCCATTTTAACAAACCCTCACGAAAGTCCTTTCCCTCTCACTGCCGCTGCAGATTGCGTACGCCAATCGTACTCGACCCATTTACAGTCCACTCCATGCACTTCTATCATTCTTGGTACTGCTTTAGTAGATGTTTGTGTAGATGATATCAGATTCACTGTGCGTGCTCTAATAGATCCTGCTTCTGAGGCGTCATTCATTTCTAGCTCTCTTCAGAGGAAACTTTCATTGCCTTCTAGGTCCTCTGAAACCCAAGTTATTGGCTTGAACGGTACCCTTACTGCCACATCGGGTAAAACTTCTCTCATAAAAATCGGCTCTCGTCTTGATAAACATTTTTCGACCTCCGTCGAAGTATTTGTAGTACGAAAATTAACTGGCCAATTATCATATCACTCCCTCCCTTCCCTCGCTAAATCCAATTTTACGGATTTAGTAATGGCAGATATAGACCTGCAGAAAGACCCTAATATTGACTTACTTTTGGGGGGTGATATCTACCCACGAGTGCTTCGTGATGGTGTTCGCTGGGATAACGACCAGAACCTTGTTGCACAGAAGACAGTTTTTGGCTGGATTGTGACTGGTCAGATTGCTTCTTCCATCAAATGCCGAACTATTTCTACATTTTACAATGAAATAGAGCTAAACCATCAGCTTACTCGTTTTTGGGAGCTCGAAGAGATTCCAGAAGTTCCCCAAAGGTCAGATGATGATCTTTACTGTGAGGATCTATATCAGAAGACCACGTATCGGGACACAAATGGTCGTTTCGTGGTTTCTCTTCCATTCAAACGAGAATATCCTTCCCATAAAACCCTTGGTAACTCCCGCAGTAATGCTATTTCGCAATATATCCGTAATGAGGCTCGTTTAATGAAACAACGCACTGCTAAATCTCACTATGATCAAGTCATAGTAGAATATTTAACTCTGTATCATATGACTAAAGTTCATCCAGATTTGTCAACTAACCCCACTTCATATTATCTCCCCCATCATGCGGTGATTAAACCCGATAGTACAACTACTAAAGTCCGGGTAGTATTCAATGCATCCAACCCCTCGTCTAATGGCGTAAGTCTAAACGATGTATTATACCCAGGCCCCGTATTACAAGCTGATTTAATCATTCTTATTTTAAGATGGCGATTGTTTCGATACGTTTTCAATGCCGATATCGAAAAGATGTACCGACAAATCCTCGTACACAAAGCTCATACCCCATTTCAACGAATCATATTTCGCAACTCACCCAATCAAGAGCTTAGTGACTTTGAGATGAACACAGTTACTTTTGGCGTTAATTGTGCCCCATATTTGGCTATAAGAACACTATTGGAACTAGCCAAGCAATGTGAACCCAAAACCCCAATTGTCTCTGAGATCCTTAGAAATTATATGTACGTCGATGACGTTTTATTCGGATCTCATGATTTGACACGAGCCATTATTGCGCGAAAACAACTGGTTAATGTCCTAAACTCGGCTGGATTTTCTCTTCGAAAATGGACAGCAAATAATGAAAGCCTTTTAAAGGATATACACCCCCAGCATCTGTTGGATGCAGAGTTTCTGAACTTGTCAGATTCTTGTACTTCCAAAACACTTGGTTCAAGGTGGAATGCCGGACGTGATCTTTTCTATTTCAAACCCGTTAAACATCCAGATGGTAGTGTTTTTACAAAACGCGCTGTTTTATCTGAGATTGCAAAACTCTTTGACCCGCCGGTTGGCTTGCTCCCAAAATAATTGTTGCGAAAATTATAATGCAACAAGTTTGGAAAGATAAAACGGATTGGGATGAAGTTATCAAACCATTAACCCTTAAACAGTGGAAAAGGTTTCTCGATGACTACCCTAATATAGAAAAAATCAAAATACCCCGCTTCGTTGATTACGAACCCTCACTTTCTATCGAACTACACGGTTTCTGTGATGCATCGGAAAAAGCTTACGCAGCTACTTTATATATTCGAACTGAAGCGCCAAATGGTCAAGTTCACACTCATCTTCTAGCTGCTAAGACGAAAGTTACGCCCGTAAAATTCGTAACACTCCCCCGAAAAGAACTTTGTGGTGCCGAATTAATGGCAAAAATGTTCAAATCGTTTCGAACCCAATTGAATATTGGAAAGTTTCGTGCCTATATGTGGACAGATTCCACAATAGTGCTAGCTTGGCTGCAAAAGTCCCCGGATCAGTGGAAGACTTTCGTTGCAAACCGTGTATCTTTCATAGTGGAGGAATTAAAAGAAGATATCTGGTCACACGTTGACTCAAAAGATAACCCCGCAGATCTAGCTTCCCGTGGAATCACAGCTAGTGAACTGGTGGTCAACGATTTATGGTGGTATGGTCCCTCATGGCTAAGATTACCTCATTCGAAATGGCCTTTAAATCATCGGAACTTAGAAACCCAAGAGGAAATTCGACCAATCAGAACCCTCGTTACTCAAATTGTTAATTTTGATATTTTAGGGCGGTTTTCTGACCTTTCAAGTGCAATGCGAGTGCTTTGCTACGTCTTTCGGTTTTTCCACTCCCTCTCACCTAAACACCGTTTACGATATGACAGTACTGATATCATTCAAAAGGAAATGCAGCACGTTAAAAATCGATTGGTCGTAATGTGTCAAAAGTTGTATTTCCCTGAATACGATATTCTCTCTCAAGGTTTACCTTTGCCTCAAAAAAGTAGTCTCTTGACTTTGAACCCCTTTATTGACAATGCAGGTTTTATGAGAGTGAACGGTAGACTTTCTCAATCCCCCATGCTTACCTACGACGAACGGTTTCCCAAAATATTGCCATATAATGGAAAATTTACCCGATTATATATTGAACTGGCTCATAAATCGTCTGTACATGGTGAAAACTCTGTCCTACTTAGGTTAATGCGTATCGAGTTCTGGGTCCCAAAGTTAAAAAACTTAACGAAATCTATTGTTCGAAATTGTAAAAATTGCGCTTTATAAAGACACAATCGAAGTCAGAAAATAATGGCTGCCCTTCCACCCCAAAGAACTGCCCTTTCCCGTCCCTTTACGAATACTGGTGTTGATTTCGCGGGACCGTTCGATATTAAGTCTTATGCAGGTCGTGGTTGCAAATTAACGAAAGGCTACGTCCTCGTTTTCGTATGTTTCGCGACGAAGGCCATACATTTGGAGGTCACTAGTGAAATATCCACCAGTGCTTTTACAGCTGCCTTTTCTCGGTTTTTCTCACGTCGTGGTTGTCCTCTTAATATGTACTCTGATAATGGTACTGCCTTCGTTGGAGCTGCCAATATATTAGAGAGAGATCAGAGTCAACTACTTTCACAAGTTCGGCAGAAAATAGTCTCTCAAAATACTTTTCAACCCATTGAATGGCATTTCATACCCCCCGGTGCTCCCCACATGGGAGGATTATGGGAAGCGGGTGTGAAAAGTTTTAAAACTCACCTTAAAAAAGTCTCCAATGCTCAAACATTTACTTTCGAAGAGTTCTCGACGATGCTCTCCCGAATAGAAGCGTGTCTAAACTCGCGACCACTGAGCCCCGTGAGCGAAAACCCCTCTGATCTTTGTGCTCTTACTCCTGGCCATTTTCTGATTGGAGCCCCACTTTTGGCTCCTGCCGAACCTGAGACCTTGTATAAATCGCTAAGTTATGCCAATCGATGGCAAAAGCTAAAAGTACTCCACCATCATTTCGCCCTAAGATGGAAAGAAGAATACTTGAAAGAGCTACATAAGCGAATAATTTGGAAATATCCCCAACGCGACTTTGCTGTCAATGACCTTGTAGTTGTTAGACATGATAACCTTCCCCCAAATCAGTGGCGACTCGGCCGTGTCGAAAAAGTTATTCGCGGATCCGATTCTAGAGTTAGAGTTTGTGAAATTCGAAAATCAAATGGCCTTATTACCCGACCAATTGTTAAATTAGTTTTAATGCCACCCTATGAACAACAATAACCCTTTATTTCCCTTTCCAGAAAAATGTCTACACCGCCACGACGCCAAAAAACCAATCGGACGGAATCACCATCGGAAGTCAATCGCAGCCGCAGAGATCAATCATCATCTAATCATCCATCATCTAATCGTCCAATACGCCTGAAGGATTGCCGTTATTGCAACCTCGACCACCCCTTAAGAAAGTGTCTTCGCTTTCGACGACTCTCAGTTCAAGAGCGGATGACGGTTGTACGAAAATATGGGTATTGCACAAATTGCCTAGCGCATTCCCATATCATAAAGGGCTGTCAGTGTCTTGACAGGTGCAAAATATGTCGCTCCGAGCATCATACCCTTTTACACAAACCTGACCAAGCATCACATCCGTTAAAATCGAAACGGTATCGTAGGCGACGGCAACAACATCGTCAACGACAACAACATCGTCAACGACAACAACCGCATCAACAACAACATCAACAACAACATCGTCAACAACAACATCGTCAACAACGACATCAACAACAACAAACTCATCACTTCGTCAACAACAATCTACCCGTTGCAACAAGTGCTCCCAACACTTATCCTACAATTGTGATTAATGTTAATCCCAAATAACTATTGTAGTTTTCTTTTTATATTTTTGCTTAATAACATCTACATCTGTATATATATATATATATAAACTATTGAATATTGAATTTAAATTGTATTTACATACCCTTTTGAAAAAAAAAAAATACTTTATCGAATTAAAAAATTTATTATGAATTTATATCACTCCTTCATATTATACTTTTATATAAATACCTACTAAACATACTTATATTACTTCTCTTACCCCCACCAGGCGTTGCATCCTGCAAGGGGGGCGGGATGTTTAGGTGAAGAATAATAATATATTTGTTCTATAATTATGGCCTCATATGTATTGTATTAACGAGTAACTGAATTTCTACACAAAAACTCTCTCCCATGGAAAGAGATCTAAGCTCTGCTTATAATTATTTTAGTTCTTAGAATATAATCTTTGTTAACTAGGTCAGTTATAAAACAGCCATTGAAAAGAAAGGTAATACCCATATAAATAAAGCCGAAATTTATTGTAAAACTAATACCCCTCTTTTATTATTTTTTCCCCACAATTTTCACTGTAATAAAATACCTCGCAAAACCCCCCGTAAACAGAGACCGTAAATATATTAAAGCCAAGATTTGATAATGCAATTACAATAAAAGGCACGTTGCAGTATCATGCTTTCGTACCAAGTGATAATGCAAGATAAATCCTTAAAAAATTTTCCAGTTCCAACGATTTTGATTACTGTCCGCAAGCAAAACGTAATAAAAAAAGAGATTACTAAGTGAATTTGTTTGTTTTTAAATCATTTTATTTTTAATTTTTTGTGTTTTTTTTATTGTTTTGTTTATTATTTTTTTAATATTCTTTCTTTTTATTTTTAATCGTTTAATAAGAAAATAAATAGATTGCCTACTTCTACTTTTTTATGTTACACAGTAACAAAGTGTATTTAAACAACAATATTAATAGCAACGGTTATTGGAGCCTTTTATTAAAAATTCGATATTTCAGAAACTATTGGTACACAGCCACTCTGAATTTTTGACGCATAATAGTAAAAAAGGCAAGCTTTTGAATAAAAATAATTTAAAAAAAATTAAAAGGGGGGTGTTTTGTGTTACATCAAATTTACTAATTTGACCTTGAATTTAAAGGTCAATTATCGACCAAAACAAAATTAAGACATCGGCATTGTAAAGCCCGTCATAAATACTTTTAGAATCACTTTTTGGTTTTTTATTTTAATGAATTCAATAAACAAATATAAAAATAATAAAAAAGCATTTTTTTAGAAACCCAAAACTTTCCAACCCTGTGATTCTGAAAATATTTCATCAAAGCTTTCAATGTTTCGGATTTAGACTGCTTGCTATGCACCACAGCAACATTTTACCAAATTTTTTCAAAATCGAACAACATCGACTTTTTTTTGGAACCGTTCAGGAATTATGTCCCATATATGGTGTTAGCTTTGTAAAAAATTTAATTTGTAAATTAAGACTTAAAATTTATGTTTTTACTTACACGGTTTTATTATTTTGGTTTATTTCACATACGATTTCATTGGGGTTATGAAAAGTAGTGGAGTTTTCAGTCTGCAAATTGTTGTTTGCAGAATAACTAGTTATAGGGTTGTTTGTTATTCTTATTCGAGAATCTAATTGAATGTTTGTTAATACAGATCTGAATATTATTATTTATGGCATTTTTGAACCTACCTCGGGGATTAATAAAGTTTTGGCCCTGGGAAGAGAAAGTTAACATCGAAGATCTGTCCATGGTTGATCTTCCCAACCATACCCAATCATGTGCATTTGTAGTAGGTTCTTTAAGAAATTTAGACTCTCGAATTAAATCGGTTCCGACTATGGATCCTGACATATCAGTAGAATCTAAGCCACATTCAATGTGAGTTGGTTTAAATTTGGAAGCATACACAACACAGGAAATCACAAAAACAACTATTGCAAAGCAAAATGCCGTTAAAAGGACATACATTCCAACTTCTATTGATGACATATTTCTGTTAGGACCTTTTTTCCCATAATGCAATTTATCTGGTGAATGACTGTTGCCGCCATGTTGTCTTGCCTGAACAGTGGGCTCATGATGATGGCTAGAGTCCCGCAATGGTATTCCTATTGATATAGATATTATTTAACTGATAAACTATATGTTGATGAAATAATATTACAAACCAATTATATCGGCTAAATCACCATTGTTGTTTTGAAATTTCGATTTCTCTCTACGATATATTCCATCATTTTGAACAACTTCCTGTTTGTTGATGATATCATCAGCATTGTTAAAATCTACTTCTACAGCGGCTAATGCGCTTGCCAGTGGTGACATATTATATTTGGATTGTTTTGTCGATATAACATTTCGTCGTACTCGACAATCTTCTGATAAAAGTAATGTTACTCTCAGCAGATTTCCATTACCTTCTCCAACTGCTATAACACGTGGGTGATGTGAAGCTAACATAGGAGCAAATGCGACGACTTCTGTGTCCAAACTTTCAACCAAAAGATAATAATCTTCAACTGATATATCCCTGAAATACCGTAAAGGTGTACTTGCAATTTTAATACACATAAATATTAGTTTACCTTAAAGGAGTTCTTGACCCGTCCGAAAACTCCAGATCTATATCTAAAAGACCTTCCTGATACTGAGCAGTTAGTTTGTGTGTTACGGCTGTCTCAGCTAAATATCCATTTTCAATTGTATTATCAGGTGTTATGGTTAGTTGCAGCCCTGACACTACACGAACAAGAAGTTTTACCAAACTCACTTTATCACTGCCAACTCGTATTTCCTTAGCACCAATTACTCGTCCAGTGATTGGAGACAAAACCTATAATAGAGAGATTATAGAACTCGTAAAACTTAACAAAATATAGATGAAATATTATACCTGAACATCTGTTCGGCCCATTGATTTTCCTTGTAATATTCGACCTTTTAAGTTTGCAATTTTTGGATCTGCAACACGTAACAAAGGTTGCACCAAATCTGTTACACGTAATCCAGTTTTACGAGATATAAAGTAACTGATCCGGCCAGAATTCTGAAAAAGCCAAATAATTTATTTTCTTTTGTGTAGGTTAACCGATTATTTTTTACAATATTGTTAAATCTATATATATAAAATTCATTTTCTGTTTGTTTGTTTTACCGCTATACAAATTTCTACTTTTGAACGGATTTCTCTGAAATTTGGTACACACGACATCTGTACCCCAGGAAAGGTCGCCATGTGATTCTTACTGGCCACGCCTACTTTTACGCCCACTTTTTATGTGCAATCCATTCTCTAAAATTTGGTACACACGATCTCTGTACCCAAGGAAAGATCGCCATATGATTCTTACCAGCCATGCCTACTTTTACGCCCACTTTTTGTATACAATTCATTTTCTGTTTTTTTGTATATTTGTTCGCTATAAAAATTTGTATTTTTCAACGGATTTCTCTGAAATTTGGTAAACGCGGGAATAACTTCATGATGAACAAATTCCCAAATTGAAAAAAAATGTTCCCAAAAGAAATGAACAAATTCCCCATTTTTTTTAAAACGAAATAAAAAAATGAACTTACTCCCCAAATTCGTTCTTAAATTTTTATATATTTTTATTTAATGAATTTTGTTAAATATTTATTAAATTGAAAATTTGCATACTGCTCTCAATATCTGTCTTGCAATATACGCATTTAAAATCTGTATTCTTTGCAATAGCATCATTTCGACGCTCTCGCGGAACGCAGCTCAGCAAGCTTTGTTAAGAGAAGCGGAAATGCCTGAATCTACTCAAGTGCGTCTAGAAATCCAGCGGCTAAGACAAGCTGAATCCGGGGAATATCAAACTCCTTAAACGACTGTTTTTCTCATAGACAATTTTGTATCGCCTGCTCCAGAGTATAACATTTTCGTATATGCACCAGAAGGAAAAACCAGACATTATACACTCAAAATACTCCATACATAAACATAGTTAGTTGTAATGGTAAGCATGCGCCGAGTACCCCAATGAATAAATTCAAAAAAAAAAAAAAAAAATGAACTTATTACCCAAATTAAAACAAAAAAAATGTCCCAGAAAGAAATTAACAAATTCCCCATACTGCTCTCAATATCTGTCCTACAAACAATTTATTTTATATCTGTATTCTTTTCAATAGCATCATTTCGGTGCGCGGAATCGGGGCGCGACGCGACGCGCTCGCGGAACACAGTTTAGCTAAAATATAGAATTGATCTGAAAAATATATTTTGGCGATTAAAATAAGTTGACGACAACTGTGCGGCAGCACGGGTGTGGCTGCCAAACGCGCGGAAGCAGCTCGCGGAGCAGAGCTTAGCTAAAATATCGGAATGAGCTGAAAAATATAGTTTGGCAATTAAAATAAGTTGACAACAACTGCGCGGCACCAATGGTGTGGCTTCCAAACGCGCGGAAGTAGCTCGCGGAAGCGACGCGTTCGCGAACACAAACGCGCGAAACGCGCGGACGCGCACGCGACTAGCTCGCGGCTTCCCTGAACATTCTGATTTTATGACATACGCGGTTATATTTGATGTTCACAAAATAAATAAACTTAAAAAAAAAAAACTTCAAGCTGTTTCGCAGCTTATTTTTGAAGTATTTTTGCTGCAGCGTCTTTTAAAAAAATTTCGAAATTAAAAAAACAAAAAATTTTAAATTGAAATAAAAAATGAATTTACTCCAAAAAAAACGTAAACATTGGGGATTTTTTTTCATCATGAAAAATTTTTTTCATCATGAAAAATTCCCCAATCCCACACAAATTTTTGGGGAGAAAGTTATTTTTTGAGGAATTTGTTCATTGGGCAATAAGTACTCAGCGCCTGGTAAGCATAGTGAACCATTTTTCAAGTCAAAGGCCTTTGGATCCCGGGCAAGACCGGGTGCAAACAGCTAGTATTAAATAATTTTTAGCTTTTTCTACATCTATATATATAAAATTAATTTTCTGTTTGTTTGTTTGTTTGACCACTATACAAATTTTTATTTTTCAACGGCTTTCTCTGAAATTAGGTATACACGATCTCTGTACCGCAGGAAAAGTCGCCATATACTTCTTATCGGGCACACCTACTTTTACGCCCACTTTTTATATACAATTCATTTTCTGTTTTTTCGTATATTTGTTCCCTATACAAATTTTAACTTTTCAACGAATTTCTCTGAAATTTGGTATACACGACCTCTATATCCCAGAGAAGGTCGCCATATGCTTCTTACCAGGCACGCCTACTTTTACGCCCACTTTTATTTAATTTTTTACGGGTTTCGCTCGAATTAACTGCACATTATTCTCATATCCCAGGCAAGGTCGTCATATATTTTTATCGGCCACGCCCACTTCTTTTAATTTTCTAAAGGGTGATCCATTTCGAGGTTCCCTACTTTTTTAAAGAAAAAAACACAGAAAGTTCAAATTTAATGGGGAATGTTTATTATCATTTGAAAGAACTTTCTTTGGCATTTATTTTTTGAAGATTATGTCTATCAAATGTTGGCCGCGGCTACGTCTCAGATGGTCCGTCCGTTGAGTCCAATTTTCGATGACTCGTTCGAGCATTTCGACTGGTAACTGGCGAATGACACGCGTGATGTTTTGCTCCAAGGCCTGAATCGTAGCGGGATTGTCCGCATAAACTTTAGACTTTACATATCCCCACAGGAAAAAGTCTAACGATGTTATATCACACGATCTTGGTGGCCAATCGACCGGCCCAAAACGTGAAATTATCTGCTCACCGAAGTGTTCTCTCAATAAATCCATTGATTGATGCGCTGTGTGGGAAGTGGCGCGGTCTCCAAACGTCGCCGAGATCACGAGCTGCAATTTCAGGCATCAAATAGTCGGTTATCATGGCACGATAACGGTCGCCATTGACGGTTACGTTCTCATCGGCATCATTTTTGAAGAAATATGGACCGATGATTCCACCGGCCCACAAACCACACCAAATCGTTGTTTTTTCTGGGTGAAGTGGCATGATGAAATGCCAAACAATACTAAACAAAAATAACATGACAGCATGACACGACTCACACGTGATCTGTCAAGAAAAGGCTATTGGATCACCCGGTATATACGCTTTAAGTGTTTGTTAACATATTTTAATTTTTCAATGAATTTCCCTAAAACTTTGTGCAGAAATCTCTTTACTTACTACTCTTGAGTTTACACCATTATGAAATAAATATTTTGAATCAACCTATTTCAAATATTCCCGTCTTGCCATTTTCCTATATGAGTTGTAACACCCCAAATTAGTGCAGATTTATTCCATGAGTGACCAGATACAGGTTGACTACCGCTGTAGATTTACTCCAATGAAGTTAATTTATACAAATATTTCCATCTCGCCTTTTGGCTACATTGGAAAGCAACCTATTACAAATATTTCCATTTCATCTTTTTCACTATTTAAATGAGTTGTAAAGGTGGAAAAAGAGCTATTTGCAATTGTGACTTGCACATGAAAGCATAGCATATAGGCCGTACTACTTCAAATGCAAAAAGGCTTAGACTAAACAGAACTCTAGCGAACCCGATTAGATCCAAAATCGTATCGAGTCTGAAGGAGTTAGATAATATTAGTCGAGAAATACTGAAACACCTGAGCAAACCCAATAACATCTTGAAGCCCAAAGATCAAGAAAAGCTTTGTTAAGAGAAGCAGAAATGCCTGAATCTACTCAAGTGCGTCTAGAAATCCAGCAGATAAGACAAGCTGAGTCGAGGGAATGTGAAACTCCTGAAACGACTCAACAATGTCTTCAGGCGCAACGGATAAAACAAGCTGAGTCCAGGGAATCTGAAACTCCTGAAACGACTCAGCAATGTTTTGAGGCCCAACAGATAAGACAAGCTGACTCCAGGGAATCTGAAACTCCTGAAACGAGAAAACAACGTCTTGAGGCCCAACGGATAAGACAAGCTGGCTCCAGAGAATGTGAAGCTCCTGAAACGAGTGTAATATCCCTACCAGAAAATTTTTGTCATTTGGTTCCTTCATTGCAAGGGATGGTACAAAAAGTTTTTCCTAACATAACGTACATTAAAGGACAATTTGTTACGGTAGCAGGTATTAACTTAAAATCTCCCTGTTTTTCTCATAGACAATTATATGTCGCCTGCTCCAGAGTTGGGAGCCACCACAATCTTTTCGTGTATGCACCAGAAGGAAAAACCAGAAATGTTGTTGCTCAAGAATAACTAAAATTCGTAACTTTTAGGCATCATAACTCCAAATAATCCATGCATAAACATAGGTAGTTGTAATGGAAGCAGGCGCTGAGTACTTAGTCCCCAAGGAACAAATTTACCAAAAAAAATTGACTGATTCCCCAACAAATTGAGGAATACTTTACCATGAACAAATTCCCCAAATTTTTTAAAAAAGGTTCCAAAAAGAAAGGAACAAATTCAACATACTGCTCTCAATATCTGTCCTACAATAAACGTATTTAAAATCTGTATTCTTTCCAATAACATCATTTCAGTGCACGGAAGCGGCGCGCGGACGCGCTTGCGGAATAACGGAATGATCTGAAAAATATAATTTGGCAATTAAAATAAGTTAACAGCAATTGCGCGACAGCACTAGCGTGGCTGCCAAACGCGCGGAAGTGGACGTGACGCGCTCTCGGAACATAGCTCATGGCGATTAAAAAAAGTTGACGACAACTGCGCGGCTGCACGAGTGTAGCTGCCAAACGCGCTCGCGGAACACAGCTCAGTGAAAAGTCTTATGATAAATTTTATCAACGTATGTGCAATAATTACTATACATACATATAAAATAAGCAGTTGCTTAAAGCAACCTTGCGGCACAATTTTGAACGTCGCATTAATTTTCCATTTTTTTAAACTTCTATAACGTCTCTGTTCAATGATGATCACTTATTGAATGAAGTAATCCAATTTTTAAAAGTTCTGATTCCTTTAATTTGCAAATGATTCCGTTATATTTGATGTTTACAAAATAAATAAACTTCATAGAAAAACAAGTGAGAAAATTACAGTTGGTCTAGACCGACAGATAGAATCTTATATACTTAATTTCATCGACATATATTCATATTTGCGACCTGTAGTTTGATTACAAGATTTGCATAGACACACAGACAGACGGACGGACGGACTTAGCTAAATCGACCCAGAAAGTGATTCTGAGTTGATCGGTATAATAAAAAAATGTGTCTAGGTCAAATATTTTTGATAGTTACAAACATCAGCACAAAGTCATTATACCATAACCACATAGTGGTATAGGGTATAAAAATAATTTCATGGTTAAACTTTACAAAAGTGGATAAACAACATAAAATTATTGTAAAAAAAAAACATATGAAAGTATAACAAATTTAGAAACTTTTTATTGAAAATAAAAATAATATAAGAGTTACATGGCAACTCTTTAACTTATTTATACAAGTCGCAAATTCAAAACACTGACACCCAAATTAGTTAATGCTTATCTCTTTCTGTCCATGTGACCTCAGACCGAAAATTATGGTATGGTTGGTTTAAGTGGTAGTTCAAATCGCGTGAGCATCAATTAGAGTCAACCGACTCCGTTTTTAACACCACACCACTCTTAACGAAAATTATGTTTGTACTAAATTCAGCCTGAAAGATAAGATCACGATAAGATCACCTTCAGTGGTGAGCAAAAGTGAATGCATGTTCATGACACTGACTTTCGTCATCCATAAAAACAAAACCATACAAGCAAATCAAACTAATTTTTTAATTGTATTTTTATTATTTCATTCGTAACAAATAGAAGTAAAGCAACAATAATAAATGAAATGAATTCAATTTTGCATTATTTTCGCTCTCCCACTTCTTTTATCAGCAGAAATCATGGAGATTTACCGTTATGTTTGTTCTTATCTTATTCTTCTTTGTCAATTACTATGTATCATATTTAAAATAAAAATGCATAAAAATGAGAAAAATATCTGCAGAAACGGAAAATAGTGTTGTATACCTGACCGAGAAGGGCTGTTCTTCACGTACCATTTCCGAGAGGCTTGGTATTAGTCAATCGGCGGTGATCGCAGCTCAAAAGAGACGAAATGTGACACCCAAATCGCAAGTCAAAGGTCGCAAAAAATTATTAACGGACTCAGATCCTCGACTAATGATGTCCTAAATGAGAAAAAACAAGCTGCTAAGACCAAAGGGTGCTTCCCTGGCAATTAACAAAAATGTAAGCGAATGGACTGCTAGAAGAGCGCTCCATGACATCGGATATACTTCAACTGTTAAAAAAATTAAACCTGCATTGTCCGATAAGAATATCAAAGAGCGCTTGAAATTTGCAAGGGAGCACAGACATTGGAACATTGATGATTGGAAACGTGTTATCTGGTCTGATGAGTTCAAATTTAACCGTTTTAAGTCCGATGGAAATCAATATTGCTGACGTAGACCCGGGGAACGTCTTCAAAGACACCATGTGAAGCAAACTGCTAAACATGGTGGCTGAAATATAATGGTTTGGGGATGCTTTACATGGTGGCATGTTGGCCCTCTGAATTTAGTAGATGGTATCATGCGGAAAGAGGACTATCTACAGATTCTGCAAGCCCATTTTCCAAATTTTATGGACAAATGTACTTATCCCGAAAAAGAAATTGTTTTTCAACAAGATGGTGATCCGAAGCACACAGCAAAAATTGTAAAGGAATGGATTGGGAAACAAAATTTTCAATTGATGGATTTTTTTTTTTTCTTTAATTGTTAGGGGCGGAAAAATCTTCTAAATATATGAATGGCGTCCTTCATATGTGAGATTCAACCAGTGTGGGCCGCCTACTCACTAAAAACCGTCTCAACCACTCTCACCGCGGGACTGCCGTTAGGTATTACTTCGCGGGGCTGGTTAGCGCTTTAGGCTACTCTTAAATTCCAAGCTATGGATGTTCTTATCCTTTTACGCATGTCCTCTTCCATGCGTAGTTACAATTGATGGAAAGGCCAGCACAAAGTCCCGACCTCAATCCGATTGAAAATCTTAGTTCAATCGTGAAAAGACGGCTCGGGCAGAACGAAACAGCTCCAACAAACATGGGTAACCTTTGGGATCGTGTAAATGCGGAATGGAATCGAATTTCAAAGATGTTATCGAAAATTTGATAGAGAGCATGCCAAACCGCGTAAATCAAGTTATTTCTAATAAGGGTCTATGGACCAAATATTGAAATTGGATTAGTTATTAATTACCTTAAACGTGCAAAATTGAGTTTATACGGGTTATTTTCGTTTTTTCTTTCAAACTCTTTGAATTCATCTCATTTATTATTGTTGCTTTACTTTTATTTGATACGAATAAAATAATAATAATAACATTAAAATTTTTGTTTGATTTGCCTATATGGTTTTGTTTTTATGTATGACGAAAGTTAGCGTCTGACTGACTTTTGCTCGCCACTGTAGTTCTAGGTCTGATATTTCAGATAGATCGCCCAGTATGTATCTGCCTAGCGTTATATACCTGATACCTTCTTAAGCTTCACACTCGTCGAAGAGATGATAAACTGTCTTCTCTTCGCCAGCTGTACTACTGCGTCAGAATTCGTTAAGATGAAGTCCGAGTCTTTCTCGTGTTTACCGGTCAGCCAACGACCAGTCAACACACTCGTAATATGTTCCCTCTACTTCTACGTTGGCGAGATTTTTCCCGATTTTAATTGTAGTGAGGCCACGTTTGCCTTGCAAACGTTCCTGTGTCGACATTGCTATACTCCATCTCATGGTATATGGTACAATATAATTTTCCTACTTGTTTTATTACGAGCAGAGATTTTTTTACTATTTAACTAATTTTTTATATTATTTTTTTATATTCCTGGATTGAAATATTTACATGTGCTACGACGTAATTTCCATTTTTAATCTATTTACCTGATCAACAGCAACAAATCTGGCATAAACATCCACAGGACTTTGCTGGTATCTAGCTCGGCACATCATCTTATCCAGTAATACGTTATTGAAATATTCAGTGTTATATTGTCCATGTCCAAACGATCTCTTTTTTCGACGCAATTTTTTATGTCTGTAAATTAAACATTTTTGAGATTTTCAATAAAATACAATGAATTACACGTTGTTTACATCGTATTAATTTATCTTAAAATGCAATATTTAAAAAATTTGTAAAGACATATTAGTAACTGATTTATTTCAGTTACTCGATTTAAAATTCGTTTTAACAAAGTGATATAAGAGCTTCTTCTTCTAAAGAAAACAAAGATGATTAGACGAAGTACATAGCAATCTGCAACAGCGTTTAAACGTTTCCATACATCCACAAATTACGAACCCCATTTTGGACGTTCAATTGAGGCAGTTACTTCGGAATTAATCTATAAAATCAAAGTTAAAGTTTTGGGTGACCGATGAGTTAAAGTGTGTGAACTAGTTGAGGCCACAGCTATATCATATGTATGACGAATTGGGTATGGGAAAGCTATTGGCTATGGCTTTCCCGTATCAGTAGCTGGTTTAGAGTTTTTCCATCGCGATCCTGATGAATTTCTTCGCCGATACATAACTGTTGATGAGACAAGGTATACACCAGAAATGAACAGTCAAAACAATGGGTTTTAACAGACGAATCTACACCGAAGAAAGCAAAGACAGTAAAATACTTACAAAAAAAGGTAAAACAATAAATGGAGAATTTTATTCAAATTTATTCGCAAAAAAGGAGATCTTCCATCAAAATTATGCTCGAGTGCACACTTGTGCAGTTTCGATGGTAAGAACACACGAGCTGAGGTTCGAATTGTTGCCTCAACCACTTTATTCTCTAGATTTGGCTCTCGCGACTTTTTTCTGTTTCCATATTTAAAGAAATTGATCGGGGGAAAATGATTCGAGTTGAATGAGGTTTTTCTGCAAAAAAAGCCTGTCTGGAGGATCTTTCGAAATCTTATTTTTTGGAGGGATTAAAAGATTTGAGAATCACTGGATGAAGTATATGGTGCAAATTATTTTTGCTGTCTTCATTTCGTTCCCTCAATTCTATTTTTCATTAGTAGCCACACATAAAAAGCCATGAGTGATATTGTATAAATAGGGATAACCTTCAAAAAATTTTCTTAAAAATTTAATTTTTTTTAGTTTATTTTCATTAGAATTTACTTTTTTTTAATTTTCTTCAAAATTTACTTTTTTTTTAGTAAATTTTCGTAAAAATTTACATTCCTTCAGCAAATTTTCATAAAAATTTATTTTTATTTTAGTAAATTTTTTTATTTTCTGCACAAAATGGTGAATCACTGTGATGGTCGTGTATTGTAGATGTATCCATATACTTCCAATATATAGCCTAATGACGAATCATCTTCTATATAATTAACATTAAAATCGTCAATGTTTTCAACCCATTCAAAGTTTTTATATGGGAGATATTGTGACATGGCATAACCATATAAATTGTTAACATTTAAATAAATTAAGTAATTTGATTTTTTAGTAGAATCATATGGGCAATTCACAATGGGTATTGTATCGTTGTATCTGTTGTATCGTGTATTACTTTACAATAGCGTAAAATTGTTGTTGGTAATTTTCATTGAAAAAACTGATACAATGATACAACTTCATTTGCTATGTTTAGTAAATGTTGTACATAGTATCATAACATATCAGTCCTAAGTGAATGCCAATTTTTACGAAAAAGAAAAAACAAATACATACAATTTTATCAGCATAAATAATTATAAAATACAAAATGGGAAATAATGCAAATAACGCAAATACGTCGGTAAGTTAATTTTTATAAAAATTAATGTTTATATTTTTAGTATGTATTTTCTCTTTTAGTCTCAACAAAAACATTTACATTTTTTTTGTATTCTATTATTAAAATGGAAGAGGTACGTAACTAAAACTCCAGGGTATATCTTATGTCCAAAAAGCAAACACCGACACGTGTTTTCTCTTATACGAAATTACAGAAGCGACGAAGCAACCTTTCCTCGTTGGATCGAAAATTACTAAAGAAAACGTTTTACATTATTAAATACAACTGACTATTCGCAACAAATGATTGTATTGTGTATTTTAATACAACATACAACACCTGTTATTGTGAATTGCCCAATAATGGCTAACAAATTTATTATTGGCTAGTGAATATCGTTTACTACATTGTACAATACCTCCTCTAATACCACGTACAACAAAATTATATTTATTAACATCTGTTAATAGTTCCAACTCTATTTTTGTGGTTTTCAACATTCCATCCCATGATAATCCAGGTGTTGTATAATATTGACAGGTGTCTAAATTATAAATGTTTTTACAAACTTTGTGGAAATTTTCTAAAATACCGCAAAGTAAAAGAACATCTACTTTTAAATATAAAAGTAAATAATCCATTAGAGTACTACATTTAAAAGTATTCCACACTTTTTCAGCATGTTTATAATGCTTTCGATATAATTAGAACTATAAAATTTATTTTTTAATAAAATAACTTCATAAGAATAGAGTAATGGTGTTTTATTTTCTGAAATAAAATGTTACACCTTTATTATGTGCATATTTTGAACCTTTACCCCACACTTTTAAGATGTCATATTTTTAGTGGTCAGAATAGAACATAAAATCACAACTTTGTAACACTTTTTTTCAATGAACAGCTGTTTTTTGTTGACGTTTTTCTTGAATATATTTCAACAAATAAACACAAGAAGCCAAAGCCAAAAGTAAAAATATAAATAATAACAATTAAAATGGAAATAGAAATAGAATTAGAAAATTTCGAATATTTAATGTTTACCAATGAAAGTGATGAGAGCCCAAGTAATAGTAAAACAGTGCAGTGTAAGTACATATATGAAGAAAATCATATAAAAATTATAATAATGTATAAATATAACTATTTGTTTTAGTTTGGACAAATTGAGACACCCGGCTGTTACTGGAACTATACGGAAACTATTTGCCAAAAAATGAGAATTGGGATATTTTATGGAACATCTTTAAAAATGTGTAATATTGTTAATCGATTTGCATATTTAAAGTAACTGTCGAAGTTAAATATTGCCAATTAATTTCTTAATAAATATTCATCGGCAGCCATTAATTCTAAATTTTTATCGATTTTTAAAAAATTAAATCTAACATGATTCTGAATAACATCATATCAATATTTAACTACGACAATGACTTTAAACCCGCTCTTCGATGCACAAAATTACACACTTTGAAAGATGTTATTTATGATAATAATTTGTTTCTATTTCAATGCAGTACATTTTGTATAAAAATTTATTGAAAACTTTTTTTTAATATATAATTCTTTTTATGAATTGAAGCCAAAACTATAAGTTTATGTAAATAGATGTTTGTTTTTATGATATTTTTTTATAAATAATTATATACATTAATTTATTGTTGAATTAAAAAAAAATTAATTTGATTTCTTTTAATTTGACCTAATTGAGAAAGTAAATTGTGTCTTCTGTTCTCGCATAAAGCTTCAGGTGTATTTGATTCATTGCTGCATATTTCACCAATATCTTCAGGAAAATTTTCATCCCTATCGATACACATGTTGTGAAGAACACAACATTTTAATACACCAAATGCATTCTCGATCTTAACACGCATTCCGCAAAATCTTAAATTATATATTTTTTTCAAATCGCTCATGTTGCCATAATCACGATATGGTGTCAAAACATATTCCATTAAGGGGTATGCAGAATCTCCCAGTAAATGATAATCAGGAAAGCATAAACGCTGCAAATCTTTTATATAAACGATAAATTTAATATCCTAGAGTCGTGGATTTTGCTGGGGATTCCAATGTATACGTCAGGGAATCGTAATTTCGAATCACAAATACCCTGCATGGTTATTGAAACACCATCATGCCTGTTCGCATATGTTGAGCGAATTTTATGTTTTGGTGTCCTTACTGAAATGTAAATATAAATGTAAAACAGTTATTAAAACTGTTTTAATAAAATTTTTTCATATCAATAGAGCTTGTCATACTTTTTCAAACTCTTTCGCAACAGCATCTTTTTCATCGTCTGATTGAGGAAACTTTATTGCTACATCTTCCATAATGAATTGTAAAACCTTGTTGAAGGAATTGTGAAGGTTTGACAATGAAATGTCGAAAAGGTTTGCCACTTCTCTAAAGATGGTTTTATTCCCGCTAGACATACAAACAATATTTTTACTTCTTGTATTTTATGAATTTGGCCAAGCTTACCACAAAAATGACAAGATATGGGTTTCAACAGTTGACTGTTGTGTTCCTCCCTGGTAGAATCGCTTGAAATAACACCATGAATATCTCTCAAAAAGAACAATGTCACCTTCCCGACTAATACGCAAATTCTTCGTAAACTATAAAAATAAGTATATAAGTTAGTTTAAATGCCTTTTGCACATATAAAAATTCATAAAATAAGTGCCTTTTGGTCACTTTGTATAAAATATAAAAAATAAAGATAAAAGCCTAGTGGCTTGTTTGAGTTCTGTAAATTAACTGACTATTTTATTCTTATATTTCTTTTAGCTTACACTGACACAAGTAGCAACGTAAGCACATAACTTAAAATATTTTAGTCTACAGCTAAAGAAGTGTCATATTGCGTTAAATAAACAAAATAATACAAAAATAAAATAAACAGAAATATAAAAGTATAAATTCTTAACTATTGTTAACTATTCCCCCTTTTGAATGAAGGCCGTCCTCGGTCTTCCTAACGATCTCTTCCAATGATTTCTTGATGCGGTTCAATTCCCTTTTCTCTTTGATGTTTTTAAATATTTTGAATGTGATGAAAAACATGCAAACTATTGTTATGAAAGCAGTGGTACTAAGAATAGGCCTCAACACAATATATTTTTTTTTGCTCCTGGAGATGTTCCAAGTTCTGGATATGCATTTCATGCAGGTAGGGTAGGCTCAATACGTGTTCGTGTTCTATTACTTCAATTTTTTTTTTGGATATTTGCCAATTCTGGGGTTCTGCCAGTAACGCCATTTTGATTAACATATTTCGTAAAGTTGATGGTGACCTTATTTTCGAATAAAATAAGGTAAGTGCCCTGGACGTTTTGGGTTTCCATCATCTCGGTCACATTTGCTGCAACGTTATTCAAGATGATTATCCCATCATCTATTACTGATATTTTTTCGAGGAGGTCGAACTCCGTGTTACATTTAGCAGGTGCGCTGGACATTATTTGTTTCGCACATGTTTCCTTCATGTTTAGTTTGCAGAATGTTGATGAAATGGAAGGTGCGCATTCCTCTACAGCGATTATTTGGTTTCCGCATTTCGCCACTATGTTGCCCTCTTTGAAAGAAATGATTTTTGTATGATGGGAGACGGGGAATAAGCTAATTTTTTTGCAGGACTGTTTTGGCCTAGGAAACTTAATGATAAAACTTAATATTTCATTACTTTGTAAAATCTTAATGCTACTAACAACCATGACCTCTGAGACACTGGTCCCGGTAGTGTCATCACCTTTAACAATCGAGTTTACTTCGTCGCTGTACAGTATTGTCAAATCTATTATATTCGACTTAGCTAAACCGATAGACAAAATTAGATTCTCAAGGCTTATGATTGTCATTCTATTTCTAGCCAATAATGTCTCGTATAAATGTTCAGTATTCACTCCGTTTTTACTGTTTTCAGACACCATTAAATTTACCACGTCCGTTAGTTTGTGTAACTGTTGGGTAAGCCTTGCATTAACTTCGATCTGTCTATTGTTCGAGTGCACCAGTTGTTCTTGAGTAAATTTCACCTTTTCAAAGTCATCGAAATCGGGGGTACCTGCTATAATTTTCAGACCTGTTCCCAAAATGTTTAAGCTTCGTGAATGTCTATGATGGATTTTCAAAGCTGACAGTAAGGTAGAAATATGGTTGACATCTGCCCAAACGATTTTTTTCATGTGGGATTGAGGAAATATCTTCATCAGGTTCCCTGTGTCTCCAATTAGCTCGTCGGTTAGGTTTACGGTGTGTTTCATGTACCCGTACTCTTTCCAGACTATGATATCTCCATCATAAATGGGGATGTATTCTGCGTCCGAGTAGTTAATTATCCTTGCCCTTATGGACAAAAATGCGGTGAGTAAGATAAGTCTAAAATATATAAAAAAAAAACAAATAAATTAAAGTACTTCCACCATTCTATCTCAGGTTGTCCTTATGGACCACCCTCCCTTTAATGAGAATCGTTGTCCCCAAATCTGCTTCAACGATTCCTTCCTCATACAGTGGACTCAGTTTGTTGCCCAATCTTTTGTTTACTTTGACAAAAACTTTATCGCCCACTTTAAATTGTCTATCAATTCTGTCCCTATTGTGCGTCGACAGAAGGTTTGTTTGGGCATTAATAAGTCTTTCCCTAATAAAATCCCTTAATTCAAGTGGAGTGGTGTGGATTACTTCCAAAGGTGTCTTTCCCGTAATAGTTCTATTGTATTGCACGTTTGCTTGTAGTACCAGTTCCACCGTATCACTAATATCCCTATCGATTTTTAAACAATGTGCAATTTCGCTAAGTGTGCTATGAAATCTTTCGACCTGACCATTTGAAGTACTATGTAATGGCTTTGCATTTATGATCTGTATATCGGCTGCTTGTAAAATTGCCCTAATAGTTTCTGAGTTAAGAGATTTTTCGTTGTCGCAGAAAACAGTTTTTGTGCCAGAGTAGAAATTATTTAGCTGTAGTATAGATGTTTTTATATCAACTATTGTACGGGACTGTATTGGTTGGACAATTGCAAATTTTGAGAACTAGATAGATATAAACATGAAGAATTTCTCCCGCATAGGTAGGAATTTTCGTTTCTTCAATAACGTGGTGTTTTGGATGTCTTTGATATTTAGCCTCTGAGCAGGTTTTACAGTTCGATACAATTTCCTTTGCAATTCTATCCATTTTGGGAAAATAGTATTCCTTAATAACCTGTTTCGAATTCTCTTGCGCTGCTCTATGAGCTCTGTTGTGTTCCATTAATAGGATTTCTTTTTGGTCGTTTGGATCGAAGATATTGATTACAAAAAGTTTACAGTGCCAGAATTTGGTACCTTGAAATTTCCTTACCAAATCATGCTGCAGTATTGCCAACGTTGGCAAGGTACAACATAAGGCATTTACGACATTAGGATTTATGACCTTCTCGACCATTTCAAAAAGATTTTGCTTGTCTGAAAATTGCAAAATATGTCTAATTTTTTTCCCAAAAATGATAAGGGTTCGTGACGAGGGGTGCTCGGCCTCCTCGATAACGATCTGGTTTCTATAACAATTTATAGGCTTGTCGGTACTTGGAATGGTGTTAGACAACGATACTTCACTATGAATGGTTGCCTGATCGGAATATTGTTGTTCGGTAATGTTCAATTGTTGTCGTGACAGCGCATCTGCCACAATATTTTCCCATCCCGGTTTGTAGAAGATTTTTGCGTTATGTTCGTCAACAATCGCCTTCCATCTTTTAAGTTTCGCATTTGGGTTCTTGTCTGAAACCGCAAATGTTAGCGGTTGATGGTCGGTAAATATATTTAGGTCCCTCACGCCGTATAGGTAATGACGAAGAGTCCTTAGGGCCCAGACTATAGCCAAAAGTTCCCTTTCATTGGTTGCGTAATTCGTTTCGGCATGCGTGAGTTTTCTTGAAATAAATTGAAGAGGTTTACCCTCTTGGGATAATACTGCACCTAGCCCTAGCACAGAAGCATCTGTCGTCAGATCAAAAGGTTTCCTGAAGTTCGGATACATCAACATGACGTCTTCTGAAATGAGTATATCTTTAAGTTTATCAAATGTCCGAACCTGTTCTTCGTTAAAATTTATTGGTACCTTTTTTGACTGACTAGCGCTTACTTTTCCGTTATCCCCTTTGAGTTCATCGGTTAGCGGTTTTGCTATTTTTGCAAAATTTTTAATAAAGCATCTGTAATAATTTGTTAAACCTAAAAAAGATCTTAGCTGAAAAAGATTTGACGGTTGGGGGTAATTTCTTATCGTTTCGATTTTATTTGGAGTTGTACGTATGCCTCCTCTTGAGACCGTAAAACCAAGGAATTCCACGTTAGATTTAAAAAACCTTGATTTTTCGGCTGAAACACGCATATTAGCCTGTAATAATTTTTTCAATCAATGTGGGTAATGTGTTCGTTTTCAGTTCTTGAGTAGATTATCACGTCATCTATATAAACATGACATGAATTTCCTATTTGGTGCCTAAGGACATCATCTATTGCGCGTTGAAAAATGCTGGGGGCGTTTCTCAGTCCGAATGGAAGTCTGCAAAATTCATACTTCCCGTTGTTGACAGAGAAAGCTGTTTTTTCTCTGTCATTTTCCAAGAGTTCTATTTGGTGAAAACCAGATTTCAAGTCGAGGGTAGTGAAATATTTCGCTTCGCCCAAATTCGACAAAATTACCGATATATTCGGTATGGGGTACTTATCGTCTATTGTGACCGCGTTGAGTTTTCGGAAATCTATGACAAGTCGTTTTTTCCTATTTCCCTCATCATCTAAGCCCTTCTTATCTACTACCCAAATTGGGCTATTATATGGTGACCTTGATGGTCTTATAATTTTGTTCCTTAGGAGATCTTCCATCTCTTTGTTCACGAAATCGAATACACCCATTGGATAGGGATATGACTTTGAGTAAATTGCGTCATTTGTATTTGTTCGAATGGTAGCTTTAATTTTAGTATTATAGGGCAGTGATTCATTTGGGTCCGCGAAAACCCTAGAATTTTTTACCATAATTTGCTCGAATTCCTCCCTAATGTTTTCAGGAATGTCCTGTCCTGTCCTGTTTTTCGGTATTTGAATTAAATTCAATTTGACCCCTTGTAAGGTCAATGTTTGCGCTGATTTGTCGCAATAAATCGAGCCTTATTATAGCGTCGAAGGTTGGTATGTTACCAAGAATAAAAAAATAGGTGTTTTTACCGAATATATTAACAACACATTTTTCAGAAACCGTATTTCGACCGTGAATTGAACAAACAGTAAAAGGATTATGGACTCGCATGATTCCCTTTAATTCATTGGAAGGTTTAATGTATTTTTTGAAGCCCCAGTATCGACTAGGATTTTTATGGTTTTCCCAGCCAACGTTTTCTCTATGAATGGTAGCTGGGATTCTCCCCTAAAAATTAATATAGTCGACGTCGTATTCTATATCCAGAGTTGCACCCTCTGAGACGTCACAATAATTTTCCGTTTCTGATTCTACGGACACTTGATTTATTCTCTGCATTTTCTGTCCTGTCTGTCTGTCTGATCCAGCTTGCCTCTTCTGATTATCCCGGGAATGTCTATAATTAGTATTCTGTCTGAATTTGGATGATGTAGGGTCGACTTCCATGGTTTGATTCGACTTCCTGTGCCAGAGCCAAGGCGGTCGGTAAATCTTTCGGTTGTGATGCGAACAAAATATCGCAAAGTGGCTTTTTTAAACCAGAAATGAATGTCCTTAGAGCATCCATTCTATATTTTTCATTGAAGACTTGTGCCATGTCTCTGTCATATGTCATTGTCGTTTTATTAGTCAATAGAGACAATTTCTTCTCAATAGAGTCAAAGAATTCTATTACAGAAAGTTCACCCTGTCTCAGGGTGCTCAACTCCTATTCTATTAAGTAAATGGGACGTTTGTCCGCATAAGTAAAATCCAGTCTTGCTATGATAGCTTTGAAGTTTAGTACAGTGTCAAATGAGGCCAGAACGGCGTCTGCCGAACCTCTAACTTTGTTTCTAATTATGGCGACGGCCTGGTAGTGCTTCGAGGAAGTAGTATATCTATCGAAAACTTTATACGCAGTATGTGCCGCCTGCCGCCAAGACACATACTGTTCCATACTCTCACTAAATTCGGGTAGTGATTTCACCACTTCGAGTGATTCATCACAAATAATACCAGGTACAATTCTTATTTCTTCATATTTCTCCAAAACCGGTGGTTTAAGAGGTTGAAATTCATTAAACTTTTTTGTCAAATCCGAAATTTTCCGGTCATACTCGACTTTTTGCGCATCGACTGCCGCTCTCACGGCAGTGTTAATGAGTGCTTGAATGTCAAGGGTCGTCGTAGTCATATTGTCAAGTTTTAACGCACTAAGTTATTTAATTCGTTCATAAAAATTCACTGCACTTGTTAAAAATGATGGCTCTACTTACAATAGTTTCATATTCATCCTGATATAATAATTAATGATTGTTGTTTCTCCCGTTGTTTGCTGTTGAGTTGATGAGCTGATTGCTTGATTATTGTTGATCAATTGATTATTGATATAATTGTTGGTTCTCCGTTGTTTGTTGATGAGTTGCTTAGTTGAAACTTCGATAATTGTTATCTCCCGTTGTTTGCTGTTGAGTTGATGAGCTGGTTGCTTGATTATTGTTTATCAATTTATTATTGATATAATTGTTGGTTCTCCGTTGTTTGTTGATGAGTTGCTTAGTTGAAACTTTGATAATTGTTATCTCCAAATCATCCAGTTGGGCTCCAGTTAGTTTAAATGCCTTTTGCACATATAAAAATTCATAAAATAAGTGCCTTTTGGTCACTTCGTATAAAATATAAAAAATAAAGATAAAAGCCTAGTGGCTTGTTTGAGTTCTGTAAATTAACTGACTACTTTATTCTTATATTTCTTTTAGCTTACACTGACACGAGTAGCAACGTAAGCACATAACTTAAAATATTTTAGTCTACAGCTAAAGAAGTGTCATATTGCGTTAAATAAACAAAATAATACAAAAATAAAATAAACAGAAATATAAAAGTATAAATTCTTAACTATTGTTAACTTATATACATATATTAGCAAAAGGAGTTATCCACAAATCATTTCACTCGCGGTTGTGGATTTCTTCCCATGATCATATCATACTTTTTATAATCAGATGATGATAAAGATGAATCTAACAACTCATCTAAAAATTTTTTAGCAGATAAAAGCGTAGTGATATTTACCATGTTAATTTTTTTTCATTTCTTCACATAAATACACATTAATAAACAAAACAAATGTCAGCTATTTTAACGTGCGATTCTCACCCTCTGTATTTTTAAAGTGCGAAAGATGCAACATTTTCACATATTTATAGTGCGACATTTTTGAAAAGAACACGTTACCCTTTCGCAAGGTTGACATTTTTTTAGAAAAGAACACAATAAGAGAAAAAAAGTGCGAAATGGGAAAAACATGCAACATTTTTTGTCAGAAAAGAAAACGCCATAAGTTTAATTAATTCTGTAGATATTTTGTAGGAAAATTTGTGTAATCTGGATAGAAAAATGTCAATAAAAACTTAAATTATATCAAATATAATTTTTTTTTCTAAGCTTTGATTTGTAAATGAAAATTGATTAGTTTACAAAAAAAAAACTTTTGTTAAATTATACACACACTCAAACTAAAAATTAAGCTAAATGCTTGTTTTGAGTACTATAAGCTTCTCAGCATATCTAATAGCTATTCTAATTTTATATGAAAATGTAAAAATGTTAGTTATTGTTTTTTCATTAACGTTTTCAAACAAACAAATATTAACAATGTAAATTCAAAAATAAAACAATATTTTGCTAATATTGTAAATATTGTATTTTTCCGTCGGCAAAGCGAATATGTTCTCAAATAAGAAAGCACCTTTTCTTAATAAAGTATTCTCTCTAAAAAAATTTAAATTAGATAATATATAAAATTTTGTTTTGTTTCTAAGCGTGCTAAAAACCATTTATCTTTCATTTGATATTCTCCAATCTTTTTGGTAATCTGAAAATGTGTTTATTTAAATGTAACATAAGGTTAAACAAATGTATATTAAATATATTATATATTTATACATGTATATATTATATATATTATATATATATTTATATACATATATTTATTTATATATGGGGCGTTTCATGTCAAGTGATCTAACTTTTGAAACCGATGTCACCAAGGTAAGTCCTATTGGATAGTAGTTTAGACACAATTTTTCAACAAGATCGGTCCAGAACTCTCTGAGTTAGAGGGGGTCAAAATTTGACATTTTGACCAAACAGGTGTTTTTTCTCATCCATGTACTTTTTACCTTTTGTTCTTAGCAAAATTTGCCCCAAATAGTTTAGATAGCTATTTCTTCAGTCTTACGGAAAAAAAATTAAAAAAAATTTTTTGACTTTTTTTTTTTTGCAAAATCAAAAATTTTTTGACTTTTTTTCAAGAAAGGTTTTTTGTTTTCTTTTTTGCTCAAAAAAAGCTTAGGTTTTTTCCTTTAAGAGCTTTTTGGTCGCTTAGTGGGATGCGAGTGGGATATCTATCACAAAATTTTTTTGTAACTCAAGACAACGGTTTTTAAATTTTTAGCATATGCACTAATTTGAATTTTTTCCTATTAGTGTGTAAGTGTTTCTAAAACCTTAAAAATAAAGCATATACTGAGACTAAAGCATAACTAGACAAATTAACCTTTCCGACGGTATGTAACATACCTAACTAAAATTTCATACCCTCAATACTGTAATACCCACAATATGTTAACCTCAGGAAAAAATAACTTTTCTACAGAAATGTTGAAAAATTATTTTTTTATTTATTTGTAATAATAATTTAATTAATATATAACTAGAGGACCCCTGCTGCTCCGCACATTATCTTATATATTAACAGAATTTATGAATAAACTTTGCATTCAAGATTTTTTTCAATATTTTTCTTCTCTCAAACCTCTATAACTAGAGTTCTAATTAACGTAGGCTGTTGACATAGGTCTAAGAACACTCAGTGGATCAAGCTCCTTCTTTTAAGCTATTAACTGTTTAAATTCGTCGGGTTTGAGGAAAGTTATGCGTGGAGAATCAACTTTACTTTTACTGTACGTTAACTTATCTTGGCATATTTTGGCATTACTGAACGTTAACTTCTCTTGGCAAATTCGTTGGGTTTGAGGAAAGTTATGCGTGGACAATCAACTTTACTTTTACTGTACGTTAACTTCTCTTGGCATATTTTGGCATTACTGTATGTTAACTTCTCTTGGCAAATTTTGGTATTATATTATAAAAATTAATATAATATAATATAATGCTGCGGAGCAGCAGGGGTCCTCTGTATGTTAACTTCTCTTGGCAAATTTTGGTATTATATTATAAAAATTAATATAATATAATATAATGCTGCGGAGCAGCTGGGGTCCTCTAGTATTATATTATATTAATTTTTATAACATAATACCAAAATTTGCCAAGAGAAGTTAACGTACAGTAATGCCAAAATATGCCAAGATAAGTTAACGTACAGTAAAAGTAAAGTTGATTCTCCACGCATAACTTTCCTCAAACCCAAGGAATTTAAGCAGTTAATAGCTCAGAAAAAGGAGCTTGATCCACTGAGTGTTCTTAGATCTATGTCAACAGCCTACGTTAATTAGAACTCTAGTTATAGAGGTCTGAGAGAAGAAAAATATTGAAAAAAATCTTGAATGCAAAGTTTATTCATAAATTCTTTTAATATGTATATGTATAAGATAATAAAAAAAATAATAAAAATAAAAAATATATAATTTAATAAAATGTAATCTTAATCACATGAGAACCATTTATAACCATAACTATTTTTTAATTAATTTATTGTAGCTGATGAAGTATTTAAGTTTTGTAAATTTTTAAATACCTAGTCTTTCATCCGGTTTATTTATCGCCTTTATTTGCTGCTTTTTTGCCAATCTTTTCTTGGCGTTACTAGCTTCAGCTGTTGATCAACTGATTCGCCAGAAGATTTAGAGGATTACCGCGATTGCCTTAATTTGATTATGTGTCCTAATGGAACAACTTCTTGCCACTTAGGTGAATGTATAAATTGCCCGGAAACCACATTCATCAAAGAGAATTTAATCAACTCTTTTGATCGCGAATATACGAGTTATAGAGGAGGTCAAATTTGAATCTTGGATTCAGACTGACAGATGCACATTGAAAACAATAATTTTAAATGTGGATGATTTTGTGGAAGAATGGTCATTCTTCAAGGATTAGAAGATACATTTGAAGTCTGGTGAATTCGTTATTTCATATGATTTCGCAGAAAACTATAAATATGTTCTTCAGGATGCCATACAAGCTTTCGACTTAAATAACGACCAAGCAACTATATTCACAGTAGTTATTTACTACATGAAAGATGAAAAAGTGGAACACAAAAGTGTGGCAATCATATCCCACGATTTAAAACATGATACCGTTGCAGTTTATGAGTACCAGAAGTTAATACTAAAATATCTAAAATCTAAATTTACAGTTCAGAAGGTATATTACGCTTCGGATGTAGCTCGTCAACATTTTACAAACAAAAGTAGCTTCGCAAATCTTATAGTTCATAAAAATGATTTTGGAATGCCAGCTGAGTGGCATTTTCATCCTACTGCTCATGGTACAGGAGCATGTGATGATATTGGAGCAAACCTCAAAAGAAATGCAGCGAAGTATAGCCTCCAGTGCTCTCATTAAGATCGCACCTTAGTTGCGACTGCTTTATTCCGTTGGGCAAAGAATTATTGTAAAGAAACTAAAATAGTTTTTAGTAGCAAAGAAGAGGAAACATTGAAAACACAAGACCCAAGTTTTCTGCCTCCACTCAATGTCACTTCTTTCCAAAGCCAAAAAAGAAACCAGCAGCGAAATCAACAGCTAAACGCCAAGAAAGGATTGGCAAAAAGCAGCAAATAAAGGCATAAATAAGCTGGATGAAAGACTGGGTATTTAAAAATTTACAAAACTTAAATACTTCATCAGCAACAATATATTAATTAAATAATAGTTACGTTATAAATGGATCTAATTGATTAAGATTTTATTAAATTATTTATTTATTTTTTTTCTTAAGCTAGTCTTTTCTTTAATGTAAATAAAAATGCATTTATTTTACAAGTCGACGTTTCGTCAATTCTTTGTTGACTTTCTCAAGAGGCGTAGTAACGTAAATATTTTTAAATCACATTTAAATTAATTCTATTTTACATTAAACACAAAATACAAAACATTAAACATTTAACATAAAATTTTTTAATAAACACGGCCCAAAATATGATATCACACTGTGAAATAAACGCTTTTTTATTTCCATTAAGCTAGTGGCAATCATATCCCACAATTTAAAACATGATACCGTTGCAGATTATGAGTACCAGAAGTGAATACTAAAATATCTAAAATCTAAATTTACAGTCAACATTTTACAAACAAAAGTAGATTCGCAAATCTTATAGTTCATAAAAAAGATTTTGGAATGCCAGCTGTGTGGCATTTTCATCCTACTGCTCATGGTACAGGAGCATGTGATGATATTGGAGCAAACCTCAAAAGAAATGCAGTGAAGTATAGCCTCCAGTGCTCTCATTAAGATCGCACCTTAGTTGCGACTGCTTTATTCCGTTGGGCAAAAAATTATTGTAAAGAGACTAAAATAGTTTTTAGTAGCAAAGAAGATAATGAGGAAACATTGAAAACACAAGACCCAAGTTTTCTGCTTCACTCAATGTCATTTCTTTCCAAAGCCAAAAAAGAAACCAGCAGCGAAATCTACAGCTAAACCTAGTAACGCCAGGAAAGGATTGGCAAAAAGCAGCAAATAAAGGCATAAATAAGCTGGATGAAAGACTGGGTATTTAAAAATTTACAAAACTTAAATACTTCATCAGCAACAATATATTAATTAAATAATAGTTACATTATAAATGGATCTAATTGATTAAGATTTTATTAAATTATTTATTTATTTTTTTTCTTAAGCTAGTCTTTTCTTTAATGTAAATAAAAATGCATTTATTTTACAAGTCGACGTTTCGTCAATTCTTTGTTGACTTTCTCAAGAGGCGTAGTAACGTAAATATTTTTAAATCACATTTAAATTAATTCTATTTTACATTAAACACAAAATACAAAACATTAAACATTTAACATAAAATTTTTTAATAAACACGGCCCAAATTATGATATCACACTGTGAAATAAATGCTTTTTTATTTACATTAAAGAAAACATAGGTCTGACTAGCTTAAAAAAAAAAATAAATAAAAAATTTAATAAAATCTTAATCACATTAGATCCATTTATAACGTAACTATTTTTTAATTAATATATTGTTGCTAATGAAATATTTAAGTTTTGTAAATTTTTAAATACCCAGTCTTTCATCCAGCTTATTTATGCCTTTATTTGTTGCTTTTTGCCAATGCTTTCTTGGCGTTACTAGGTTTAGCTGTAGATTTCGCTGCTGGTTTCTTTTTTGGCTTTGGAAAGAAATGACATTGAGTGAAGCAGAAAACTTGGGTCTTGTGTTTTCAATGTTTCCTCATTATCTTCTTTGCTACTAAAAATTATTTTAGTTTCTTTACAATAATTTTTTGCCCAACGGAATAAAGCAGTCGCAACTAAGGTGCGATCTTAATGAGAGCACTGGAGGCTATACTTCACTGCATTTCTTTTGAGGTTTGCTCCAATATCATCACATGCTCCTGTACCATGAGCAGTAGGATGAAAATGCCACACAGCTGGCATTCCAAAATCTTTTTTATGAACTATAAGATTTGCGAATCTACTTTTGTTTGTAAAATGTTGACTGTAAATTTAGATTTTAGATATTTTAGTATTCACTTCTGGTACTCATAATCTGCAACGGTATCATGTTTTAAATTGTGGGATATGATTGCCACTAGCTTAAAAAAAACACAACAAAGATTAAAAACCTCACCAAAATTTAACTAAATTTATTTTTTATTTTTATTATTATTAGTATTATATATTAATTTAATTATCATTACAAATAAATAAAAAAAAAATAATTTTTCAATATTTCTATAGAAAAAAGTGATTTTTTTCCTGAGGTTAACATATTGCGGGTATTACAGTATCGAAGGTGTGAAATTTAGTTAGGTATGTTACCGTCGGAAAGGTTAATTTGTCTTGTTTCTCAGTATACGTTTTAGAAACACTTACACACTAATAGGAACAAATTGAAATTAGTGCATATGGTAAAAATTGAAAAACCGTTGTCTTGAGTTACAAAACATTTTTTTGATAGATATCCCACTCGCATCCCACTAAGCGACCAAAAAGCTCTGAAAGGAAAAACCTAAGCTTTCCTTTGAGCAAAAAAGAAAAATTTCCTTTTTTGATTTTGCAAAAAAAAATCAAAAATTTTTTTTTATTTTTTTAAATTCTTTTTTCCGAAAGGCTGAAAAAATAGCTATCTAAACTATTTGGGACAAATTTTGCTAAGAACAATAGGTAAAAAGTTACATGGATGAGAAAAAAAAAACACCTGTTTGTTCAAATTGTCAAATTTTGACCCCTCTTAGTCAGAGAGTTCTGGACCGATCTTATTGAAAAATTGTGTCTAAACTACTATCCAATAGGACTAATCTTGGTGCAAATTTCATCCCGATCGGAAGACATCGGTTTCAAAAGTTGGATCACTTGACATGAAACGCCCCATATATATAAATATATAATATATGTATAAATATATAATTAAAATTGAATTTTCCATCACTGTTCAAATAATCAACACAAAATCATTACTTTCTTTTGTTAATCTTTTTTATATATTTTCGTCAAACACTCTAGTTTCAATACTTGATCGAAATCTTTGTAAAGACAAGCAACAGAAATAAATTTCGCAAAGTGAACAGTAACAGTGAAAAGCAAAGAGGAAAATCCTAAAGTTTCCAAATTATTAAAATCTATAAATTAACAACATTGAAAAACATTGAAAATCAATTAGAAATTAGAAAACAAAAAATTCTGAACAAAATTACAATTAAAACATTAAACATAAAATTTGAAATACATTATAACAAACTGGGTTTCACAGTTTTTGAATTATTTAAATAAAAAATTGAATTTTATAAATTACAAAAAAATTAGTGAACGTATTTTAGTTTAAGAAAATCGACCCTTAAACATATGGTTCTATTCGAACCGGATAATTTTTTTTTTTGCAAATTTATTAAAATAAAATTAAAACATATTTGTGACCTTCAAAACAAAAATTGTTAATTACAAAAAACTTCCAACAAAAAATATAACCATGAAAAAACATTAAGATGACATAAAAAAATAAAAACTAACGAACTTCAACAACAAAAAATTTAACAGCATCATCAACTTCATCATCTTCAATTTCGTTGCAGCAGACAAAAACACATATGTATGTAAGTATAAACAACACAAACAAGTAAATGAGAACAAATAAAACAGAGTAACACCCCAGTTGGCAAAAGCGTCGTAGACGACATTGTCTTTAACGATACCTTAAAGACATTTTATAATTTGTCACGCCAGACGTTCGTCGATGAAGTTTTCTGTAGCGACGATATAATGGATATTGTCGTTAACATCCAGCTGGGAGACAAATTACTCAGATGATCGTGTATCACATCCCATTGACGACAAATTCAGCGACAAATATCTATATTGTCGTGCATCAAGGTCCGTTGACGATAATATGAGCGACAACGTCTTGTATTTGTCGTCCGTCTAACTTTGTTAAGGACAAGTTAAGTGACAATGTCTATGAGTTGTTCGTGTAGATATTTAATAAAAAATTTAGTTAACAACCAGCTGGATGATAACTTATATGGTCGTGTATCGAATTCTATTGGCGACAAATCACGCGACAAAATTAAGTTTTATTTGCATATAAAAATTGTCTGTCATCAATAAATGCTGAACTTCTTGCTTATACAAAACCCACTATGGAAAACCTAGAACGCCAATCTTGTTCGCTCTAAAAAAAAGAGGTGTCATTTGCAAGGTTGCCACCTTTCGAAACAGAATCTTTTTATGGTGATTACAGTTTTTGTGATCTTTTCACAGCTATATATATCAATAATTCTAGGGTTACCAATGTTGAAAAACTGTTCTATCTGAAACAAAAAATGGGAGACGAAGCCAGTGATATAATTTATAACGTCCCTTTAACCCTTGCCTGAAAAAATTTAGTGGACCGATATGAAAATTAATGGATGCAGGTAAACGAGCAGTACAAAATTATTTTGAATTTAACACATGCCTGTATGGAGTCTGGCGCTTCAATTAAAAAATTACAAAGGACAATTAAGGATTGACGGCAGTCTGTAGGCACATTAGGCATTCCTAATATTCATTTGTTCGCAGAAGCTTCCCAGATCACTCGTGCAAGAGTTGGAAAATCTCGAGAAGATTGCGCAGAGGTTCCATGGTTGAATGAATTCGACAAATTCTTAACCCATAAGATCAAAACTTTAGAACCAGTCGGATATATGAAATCTTCAAAGCATAAATTTAATCAGCATAAACCCGAAAATTTTAAATTGCTCCCAAAGAAAAATGTGTCCAGTCCTTTCAAACAAATTTGTCACAATCTGAAAACCGACCCAAAATTTAATTTGCCTCCAAGCCAAATAATAGTTTACGCCATGAAATCACCACATGCCAATATTGTAAAGTCGCATTACCTACGATCTTGCCCCAAATTTTTAGAATAAAATGTTAATAATAGAATTCATGTAGTAAAAGTCACAAATTCATGTTATAATTGTTTCTCTGTCGACCATAGTGTCAAAGAATGTCTAAGTAAATATAGCTGCAGGTTGTGTAAACAAAGACATAACACATTGTTGCAGAAGGCAACTGAGTCTCAGTCGTTCAATTTACCTCAGGGTCAAAAAGACGAACGACCCAGTACGAGCGCCGCTGCATGAGCATCGAATATACAGTCCACTCCTAGGTCAAATATTCCTAGCCTTACATCTTTCACCCTGCAGAAAGAGAAACGATCCTCATCAAGCCCACTGGATCGAGAAACATTGCTGTTCACTGCCATCGTCCAAATCGAAACAAGAGGACAGAGATTCGAGGTAAGAGCTATCATCGACTCTGGATCTCAATCAACCTTTCTATCGGGCAAGTTAAAAAATCGCAGGTTTAAATCAAAGTGTATCAGAAACCTCTACTAAGCCCTGTTTATTTAACCTTTGCTTTCTGGAGGACCCAGTCCTAAAGACGCTTCCCTCCAATTTAACGCCACAAGCGCTGGATTTACATCACCTAAGTGAAATTTTAACTTGCAGACCCTCACTTTTTCGTAAGAACTAAGAACTACCGTATACCACACACACCTAAAGAGGAAATTAAAAGACAGGTTAAAAACTTATATATAATGGAATAATTGAACCATCTTGTTCCGAGTATAATAGTCCGATTCTGTTGGTTCCGAAGAAATCTCTCCCAAATTCTGAACAAAAAGATGGAGACTTGTGATAGATAATAGACAGATTAATAAGAAATTAGTGGCGGACAAGTTCCCACTGCCGAGAATAGACGATATTTTAGATCAACTTGGCAAAGTATTTTTCATGTCTTGACTTGATGTCGGGCTTCCATGAGATTAAATTGGATAATGATTCTAATGATCTAACTTCCTTTCCTACTAACATAGGTTCATATAGATTCACTAGACTACCATATGGTCTGAATATAGCCGCTAACTGTTCGCAAAGAATGATGACTATTATTTTTAGAAGCTTAAAACCAGAACAAGCCTTTTTGTATATGGACATATGCTTTCTAACTTAACAAACGTTTTTGAATTATATCGTGAGCACAATCTCAAATTACATCCTGAAAAGTGCTAATTTTTCATGAATGAAGTAACATACCTAGGCCATAAATGCACTGATAAGGGCTTACTCCCTGATGATAATAAATATTCAGCGATTAGGGATTATCTAACGCACATAGATGTACATAGTGCGAAAAGGTTCGTAGCATTTTGCAAATACTATAGAAGATTTATTAGAAATTTTTCAGAGTATTCAAGACACCTTACTAGACTGTCTAACAAGAGAATACCATTCTAATGGACAAAGGAATGCAACGATGCTTTCAACCATCTTAAAAAGGCACTTAGTTATTAACCCAACACTACTACAATACCCAGACTTCGGGAATCAATTTTGCATTACCACAGATGCAAGCAAACACGCTTGTAGTGCCGTGGTCACAATGGAAAACATCTTCCAGTGGCATATGCCTCTAAGAATTTTACAAAGGGATAATCAAATAAATCCACCATTGAACAAGAGTTAACTGCAATACATTGGGCTATAACGCATTTTAGATCATACATACATATATGGAAAACACTTTCTCGTCCGAACTGATCACAGACCACTCTCTTATTTATTTTCTATGAAAAATCCAAGCTCCAAACTGACTAGAATAAGACTGGATCTTGAGGAATACGATTTTGAAGTTGAATATCTTAGGGGAAAAGATAACCATGTTGCGGATGCATTATCACGTATCACAATAGGTGAATTAAATGAATTAAATATTGAAAATAAGAATACACTTAGCATGACTACGAGGTCAATAACAAGACACGAAATATGGCTGAAAATGAATATGTGAGAGAATGACGTAAACGAAAAGCCCAGTATATATGTATCAATTAAGAACACTGACGTCAGGAAATATTATAAATAAAAGACTACCCCCAGGAGATGTTACATCAAACGAGGAAAATCTATAATAACATATATACAATTGTTGATGATTTGTTTATTAATTGGAAACTTGACTTAAGCAATTTTTCCCAAGGCTCGAGGAAGTGGCCTGTAGACAAAACATCAACAAACTACGAGTGGCGCCTAGTGAGAAAATTTTCGAATTTATCTCTATACATGAATTCAAACAAATGGGCAATCAATATATGAATAATATAAATGTAGCGCTACTAAATGAGGTGACCCGAATTGAAATAATGTCAAAGATATTGAAGATGTTATGAAACGATACTATGATTATCCAGCAGAAGTAGGACACTGCGGTGTTTCAAGAACATTGAACAAAATTAAAAGATATTACTAATAGAAAAATATAACAAAAGACGCAACAAAATACGTTAAATCATGCCAAAAGTGTCAAACAGCCAAGACTACAAAACACGTGAGAAGCCCGCTGATATAAACACCAACGCCAGCAAACCCCATTTGATGGCATGATAGTGGATACTGTAGGTCCATTGCCGAAATCGTACAATGGCAGTGAATATGTGGTCACTATAATATGCGATATGACAAAATATCTTGTGGAAATTTTTAAGCATTTCATTCATGGTCACATGGTCCGATGAAGACGTTCCATTCGGACATGGGTTCAGAGTACAAAAATTCTATATTAGGAGAGCTAGGTAATCTACTTAAAATAGACAAACTCACTTCTACTGCTCACCATCACCAACGAGTGGGCACAAAAGAAAGAAGTTACAGAACTTTCAACGAGTATGTGAGATCTAACATATCCATTGACAGGAACGATTGGGATGAATGGCTTAAGTACTTAACGTACTGCTTCAATACAACGCCATCATCCGTTCATGGCTACTGCCCATATGAATTGGTTTTCGGTGGACTTCCAAATGAGTTTCAAGAATTTATCAAAGTAGATAGAATTAGTCCACTTTATGACATAGATTATTATTCTAGGGAAGTAAAACATAGATTAGAAGTAGCACCTACGAGGGCCCGAGAGATGATAAATATATCGTAATTGCGTAAAGGATACATTAGACTATAATTCAAAAATAGGAGACTTAGTTTTACTAATTCGACCCCAATATAAAGGACCTTATAGAGCTAAGAAAATTGACTTAAGAAATAATGTTACAATAGTTGATAATTAAACAGATAAGAATCAAATAACTAACCCGGCAAATGTTGTTTTGTCAAATAACTTATTTCTACTGAACATTTTTGTTGTTAATTCAAAAATAACGAATGTATTGCAAATGTGTGGGGGTGGGATGATTTATAAATAGATGGTATCGTGAAAACAAAAAAACACCAACCATGTATTTTCTCAATACAATGTATTTCTTTAACGTAACGAACATATTCATTGTTAGATCTCTCAAAAGTTAAACATAAAATAGAAAAAAGTAATATATTTTTTATCATAAAGTATGAAAGTTAAACAAAGAAAATTGGCAATTATAAGTAGTATTTGAGTAATATAGAATATAAATAAAGTACTACTGGAGATCAGTCTGGTGATAAACGTAAAATAGTAAAAGTCGTTTCATTTTAATAATATACCCTTAAACAAAGTGAACTGAAAAAATTTTAGTTTAAACAGAAAAAGAATAACCAAAAGTTCAAACATGGAAAAAAGAAAAAAACAAAAAACTAAGACAAACTTTAAATATAGGAAAAAATCATGAAATTTTTTTTTAAATTAAGCATTTTACTTGAATGACAATTTACAGTGAATGACAATAAAAAGTGAATTGGAAACAATTTAATTTGCAAGTGCAGAAAAGAATAATAAAGTACAGAAAAAAAGTTGCAGCAGAAACATTTAAACATTTACTTAAAAGAAAAACACCTAAACTTTGCTACAGAAATGTACTCGTTAAGTTAAAAGCTAGAAATTTCGCGAAATCATGCTAAAAAAATGTGTATAAAAACAAGAAACCCACAAATAAAATATTCTGGAAAAATACCAAATTAACAAAGAAAACGTTACAAAAATATTAAATAATTACAAGCGATTTAGTGTTTACGCTAAAATAGTAACATGGCGCATTACAAAACATTTAATAAACAAAATTACAACAAATCTTACAGTCAGATAAAATTAAATAAAAACTACCGAAAAAAATCTTAAACATCCGCTATATACTGTATTACTACTGACCTACAGTCATAATGTGAACATTTTCCTGAAAGCATTAGAAAAATATATTGAAACTTTCCTTTCAATTCAACTGAGTTTAGAAAAAAAAAAAAAATAAAAGTGCTGAAAAAAAATATACCAACAACAATAGTTTTATAAATTAGTATAATTACAGAAAAAAAAAAAAAAAAACAGTAAAAAAGAAATGAAAACAGTTCAGAAAAAAAAAAACAATTTCTGATACAAAACACACATAGAATAGCTGTAATTACACATAACTGTAATTGCAAATTACAAAAATGCAGATACAAAAACAATTACAAATTTGCCGAAAAAAATTTTTGAAATTATTAACATTGAAAAAAAAAAAACAACTAAAAACTAAAACACAACTATACCATTACATCAAAATAACAAGCGGAAAAAATAAAACTTCATTATAACATAAATGAAAGAAAAATTGAATAAAAAAAACAAACAAACATTATAACAAACCTGGAAAAAATAATAACGGGAATAAATTTCAAAAAAAAAAAAGAAAACTAAAACAGAAAAATTCACATAAAGGCAAAAGAGCTTTTTAAGCAACAACAACATACCTTAATATTGACAAAATATTTTAAAGAAAAAAACAAAACGCAAAAAACAAAAATAAAATTTTTCATAAAAGAAAACAAATAAAGAACAAAACTGCTAAGGCATGAGAAAACAAAAATTTACGATACAAAAAAAAAAAAAAAAACATAGATATGTAATAAATATAATAAAATTCTTAAGAAAACAAATAAGAAACGATAACAACTACAAGGAACAACAAAACACAATAAAATTATCTTTAATACAACACATCACAACAAAATCATATCTAATACAACAAACACAGCAAAGTCATCGGTAGTGCAGCTTTGGCGATATTCTCAACCACAACCACTGCGGCAGCGGCTGAATTTATATATGAAAAAGAAAAACATTTTATACTTAAAAATAAAATTTATAATACATACTTACCCTTTACATTTAAAAATATAATTAAATGCATAATTAAATAGATACTCTTTATATTTAAAAATTAAATAAATACTTATCTTTGTTATTTAATTTTTAGCTTTAGGCAAAAATTTTCCTAAAAAAAACAGCTGGTTAGGTCTCAATCTTTTTACTCTTATCTTTTTACTTAAACATTAAATTACATGCAAAAATACTTACTTTGAAAAAAAATATTTTTTTTTAAATTACATTTCTATTCTTAAATTTATCCTTACATAAAAATATACTTACATTTATATTTAAAAATTAAAATTACATAAATACTTACTTACATAAATACTTACCTTACCTTTTTACAATTATATTACATTTATATTTACATAAATACTTAACCTGAAATTACATTAAAATATGAACTTACAAATATACTTACCTTTATATAAAACAAAAAAAATACTTTTGTACTTACATTAACTAAATTAAACTACATCTACGCTAATTATACTACAATTGTAATGAACTTCAAAAAAAAATTGTTTTATGATAAAATTTTGAAAATTAAATCTTGATATTACAGAATTTGAAAATAAAATAATTGATGTAATAATTAACAAATTCGACAAGGTGAAGCCAAGAAATCTTATATTAGCATGCGGCTGTTTTTCGTTATAATTTTTACACATAAACCATAGCCATGCGGAGTAAATTCAAAATGTTGAATAGATTGTGTCTCAACAGAATTTTCAATTATGATATTAGCCAGATTTTCTTAAAAAAATCATTAACATCCGCAAGAAAATCAAACGAAAGAATATAAAATAGACTGCTTTTTAATTCAGAAAATAAGTTTAGAATAAAAGTTTACAAAAAAAAAACGAGACTTTTATAATCGCAAGAAAAATTTAATAAATTTTTAGTATTGCGGATGTCTTTTATTGTCAGATTTCAACAGAAATCAGTACCATCTGCATGAAATAAAATTATATTTGCTCTTAAAACAAAAATTGTGCAGATATCAATTTTTGTTTGATTTAAAATCAATGTAGGTTTCAAATTTTATATTAAACTAGCTGAACCCGGTGTGCTTCGATACCCCTCATCGTTATAAAATAAAATAAAATAAAAAAAAAATATTTATACATTAACAAAATATTATTTATTTAATTTAGAATTAATTATTGCACTAACAACTTTATATAGTCAAGGGCTTAATAGAAGTTATTATGGATTTTAATTTTTCTAAAAAGGGCGTGGTCCCGCCCAGTTTTATTGTAGTACTATTTCTATTAATTTCAATACGATACATACCAAATATCATCGCCGTAGGTTAAAAAATGGCCGAGATATGACGATTTTCAATTTTGGGTTATATGGGCGGGACCACGCCCCTTTGCCCACTAATAAATTTATATAGTTAATGACTTATTATTTCGCAAAAATATCCTTCTGTGAAAATTTCATGACGATCCTTCCAGTAGTTAGAAGATTTTACGATTTTTTATTTTTATAAAAAGGGGCGTGGTCCCGCCCACTATTCTTCTGGTATGTATTTCTATTCATGCCAATACCATATATACCAAAATGACCGCCGTAGGTCAAAAAATTCCCGAGATATGACGATTTAAAGTTTTGGATTATATGGGCGTGCCACCGCCCCTTTGTCCAATCAAAAATTTATATACTCTATTATTCTTTCCACAGTCACAGTAACACGCTGTGAAAATTTCAGGAAGATCGGTTCAGGGGTTTGGCCTCCTATAACCCTAAAAATCGTTCCTATATAAAGATGAAACAATACATAATGATGAAAATTTTAAGAAACTGCTATCTGTTAAATATGAATTTGTTAACGAAACTAAAAGTCAAGACTTTATGCTCTTGAGGCTAAATAATGAAGCCTGTAGTGCGTTTTTATTTAAAGTCTTTTATTTAATATTTAAAAAAAAAATAAATGTTTATGATTTTATTTATTTTCTAAATAAGCGTTTTTAATTTTCAAAGAAATATAAAAAAAATTTTAATTTATACGTCATTCCAAACAAAGAATGAATTGAATGAAACTAAATAGTCAATTACACTTATACGCGTAAATATATTTAACAAGTCAAACACGAGAGGTTTGTATGAAAAAACTAGTTAAAGAAAAAGGTTGAAGCGTCCTCTATCGAGTCCAACAAAACTTTTCCCTTATTCAACTAGTACAGCCGAAAAATAAGCAACGACAGCCAACGCGTCATGAAGCTTGTATTGCGACTGCAAAAGCTGACCGTCCTTTCACAACATCCTGCAAACAAAGAATGAATCTTCCTCGTCAGTTGTTCTACTTTTATACTCTCCTGCGGAAAGCTTTTACAGAAACGATCAGAAGCTTTACAGCTTAACGAAAAAGTTCACACAGTGCAGAGTTGTATCATCTGTCACATTCGCTAGTGAAGACTAAATTAACAATTATTGATTACTCAAATTCAAAATGATAATAATAATTATAATAAAAGTAATAGTAATAATCATAAAAATACATGACCGCTACAGACTCCCCCTTTGACGTACAGGATCTCGACCCAAGCTGTGCATCAACATCATGGCTTATTCATCAGTATTCTTCTTTGGTCTGCCACGTTTCTTCATGCGATATACTGGAACTGGAATCTTCCCAGCATTAGTACCCTTATATAGCGTAAGAGCTGAGGAATGATATGTCCCCAGTGGAATATTCAAATTATCTGGCGATGAAACTTCATAAGTGAATGACCCAATTTTTCTGGTTATCACATATGGACCATCTCGTTTGGGAACAAATTTGGATGTTATGCCTTTAGCCGTATTACTCAAAACATGTGTCGATACAAATACCTCTGTACCAATACCAAAATCAGGTTGAGGACGTCTACGTTGGTCAACATATAATTTGTTTTTGTCCTGCATTTTCATCTCGGTTTCTTTGACGTCTTTTAGAGTATTTACCATGGTGCGAAGATACGACGATATTTTAGGAATAAAGTTTTCAGATTCGACAATATGTTAGAAAGGCAGCGCTGTAACCATTACTTTGGCATTTTGCCGTGTACATAGCAAAAGGTATTGCAGCAATATTCTAGTGCCAATTATTATGTTGATTCTTTACTATGATGGCTAATTGACTTTTCAAGTCCCTATTTTTGAGTTCCACAGGATTTGCTTCGGGATGATAGACAGGTGTAAATTGCTTTGTATACCCAGGCAGTATGTTACCTTCTGCATAAAGGCCGATACGAACTGAACCCCATTATCGGATTTAACACGTCTTAGTAAACCGTAGCGTAGAAATACTTCCTCGATGAGAATTTTAGCGTACGGCTCTGCTATTGCATCTTCTAGCCTGAATATTTCTGTCCAGCGGCTGGCTACATCTTCCACTATCAAGATCCATCTATATCCTCCCTCGGTTTGTGGCAAAGGACCAAACAAATCTACTGCAAATACTTCAAATCCTTGCTTACTGCTTATTGTTTGTAATAGTCCGGCAGGTTTCATATTATTCGCCTTATAACGTTGACATTCGAGGCAACTTCTTACATATTTCGAAATTTCACTACGCATTCCAGGCCAAAAATACCTACATGCTATTCGTGCAATTGTTCTTTCTGAACCATAATGACCTGCAACCGTTTCATCGTGATAAATCCTCAATATTTCAGGACGCTCATGTTTCGGAATGACTAGCTGTGCATCTTCGCAATCCGTAATAATATTATATATCATCATTCATGAGATAGTTGCGATTGATCCAGCGTAATGAATTTTCATCTAGTTTTTCAAGGGAATTTATCACATCCTATAGGTATTCGTCCTTCATCTGCTCTTCTTTGATTTCTCTTACACTTTTAGAAGGCATATCCGCATAAAATCGCAGATACAATTATCCATATCGAAATGTTTGTCATCTGTACTTGGTGGTCTTGAAACAATATCGGCCATAGCAATTGATTTTCCAGGCAAATGGTCAATAGTGAAATTATATTGTTGAATCTCTAATGCCCATCGTGCAAGCCTTCCAGTTGGTGATTTAACCATCAGTAGCCATTTTAGTGGCTTTTGGTCCGTTAAAAGTTTTATTTCTTCACCTTCTATGTAGCCGCGAAATTTACTACATGCCCAGACAATGGCTAAGGCTTCACGTTCCGCTGTTGAGTAATTGAGTTCCGCACTGCTTAATAGACGGCTGGCGTATTCAATTGGGTGCTCTTGTTTTCCCTCCCCCTGGAGTAAAACTGCACCGAGAGCATAAGCACTTGCATCAGTTTTAACAGAATATGGCATATTATCAACTGCCTGTCTTAATATTGGCGAAGTAGTCAAACACTTTTTCAAGAGATTAAATGCATCCATTTCAGCTTTTCCCCATTTCCATATAGCTGCTTTCTTCGTAAGGTTGGCTAAGGGTCTTGCAATTTCAGCATACTGTTCAATAAATCGCCTATACCAAGAACATGTTTGGATAAATGAAATTAGCTCCTTCAGGTTTCTAGGCTCTCTACGATCAACTATTGCCTGAATTTTCCCCGGATCTACCGCTATACATTTCTGATTATTCAAACGTAGCTGGAACAGCGATAGTCTTTCCATAACGGTATTAAGATCCTCCTGTTGTTGGAACGTTTCCGAGCACAAAATCAAATCATCCAAGTATGCTAAAATGCATATTTCAGGTATACCAGTTTTAAATCTGTTGATGAGCCTTTGAAAAGTTGCGGGTGCATTTCGCAACCCAAACGGCATTCTTTTAAAACGGAAAGTGCCAAATGGAGTAATGAGACACGTTTTATGACGATCTTAAAGGGCAACTTCAACTTGGTAGTAACCACTTTTTAAATCTAAATTTCATAAATCATAAATTTTATACTCTTGGCAGCATGTAATAAATCATCCATACGTGGTAATGGATACCTATCCGGGATGGTTATGGCGTTTAATTTTTTATAGTCAACGCATACGCGGATGGAACCATCCTTTTTCGGAACCATAACTACCGGCGATGACCATGCTGATTCACATTCTTCAATAATGTCATTCTCAAGCATGTTTTCAATTTCACGTTTTAATTCACGAGCCTTAGCAAATGAAAGACGATAAGGGGGTGACGCAATCGGCTCATGTTCACCAGTATCAATTTTGTGGACTGCAAATGGAGTGGGCTCATTAAAACCGCTGAATACAACATTATTTTTCGCCAATACTCCATCCAATCGCACTTTCTCATAATTTTTCAAATTAGCCGCATCTGTAGGTTTCAATATTTTAAAATCAAAAGAATACAACGGCGTAAAAATCGGATCACTGTCGTCCATTCTAGCCTCTATAACACCACTAAATAAGCCAGAATCTGTACCTTTTTCCGGCGTTCTCATTTCAGTAGGAATAGCATCTTTAAAAATTGATTGTATGGACTGGGGGGAATAGTCATTTTCCTTATTATATTCAGGATCATACGACTCGAAATCAAAAACATGTGTTATACAAAATCTTTTGGGCGTTATTTCTTTAGGTTAGACCTGTTTTGGGGCAGCTACCATACGGGTGGGATTCGTATTTGCCACTTTAACACTCTCCACCAAATTTAAATTTAACGGCCAATTTTCACTAAAATCAAAAGTTTGATTTGGGCAACTTTCATAATACCAATACCGTTGACCCATATTCAAAACTATGCCGGCTTCTTCCATAAAGTCATCCGGAAAAACCAAGAATTTTATATTAAGGCATCTGCCACCAATCACGATTTTGCACACTGTTGTCAAACATTTTCTTGCTGGTAGTTCCATCTGCAAGTGATATATTACAATTGATAGACTCGTATATACAACCTTTAAAATCCATAATGCGCTTTAAATTTGTGCTAGCCACACTAGTTTTAGCGCCAGAATCAAAATATGCCTGACCTGGTACACCAAACAGCTGCACATTCACCACTGGAATATTCCGGCCTACACACAACCCCAGGGAATTGAAACTTACACCCATCGGTGAATTGCCACTAACCTTTTTACTGCAATTTGGACAATTAGCTCTTACCACGCCAGGAGCATTGCATCCATAACACGAATATTTTGTTTACAAAATGAATTTTTTTAGGAAATCATTTACATATCCAAAAATTGTTGAAACAAAACAGAAATATTTCAATGAAATATACTACTTATAAATATAATTTTATGTAATTGAATTTTTAGAATCATTTGAGAATATATTCGTTTTGCCGACGGCAAAATGCAATTTTTAAAATAGCAAAATATTTTTTAATTTTTTGAATTTACATTGTTAATATTTGTTTGTTTGAAAACATCAATGAAAAACAATCACAAACAAACCTTAGGTCTAAATACACACATTGAATTATAAAAAATGTTTTTTCAAACAAACATCTTTAATCGTAAGTCTATCGATTCTTTAATCGTAAGTCTATCGATACACATTTTTTTCGCCTTTTATTTTCTTAACATTTATTTTTAATGTTAGTTTTTTAATTTTTGATTTTAAATTTTGAATTTTTAGTTTTTTAATTTTAGTTTTTGATTTTCAATTTTTATTTTTTAGGGTTTTTAATTCTAGTTTTTTATTATTAATTTTAAATTTTTTATTTTAGTCTTTTAATAAACTATAATTGACTTTTAAAATATATTTTTTAATTTTTAGAATTTATCAAATATATTTTCACCCAGAATAATTAATTTTGATAATTTACGTATCATTTTCTAAAATGTTTCCAATAACACCATTTAAAACTGAAGAAATAGTTATAATTCCTCCTTTTTGAATAAAAAATATCTACAAAATTTATTAAAATTAATAAAATTTGAACGTATTTCTCTAATAATTTAATAAAATATTGAAAACTTACTCTATTCTTGTGAAATTTTTTCATATTAGCAATATTTATATGAAATTATTTTATATAATTTTGATCTTCACAAATGAAATTAAAATCGATGTATATATTGTTTTTTAAAAAAATTTAAATATTTAGCTGTATTTTAATCAAAATATAGACAATTCAAAAATGAAATTTTTATAATATTAACAAAATATTGTTTTATTTTTGAATTTACATTGTTAATATTTGTTTGTTCGAAAACGTCAATAAAAACAAGTAAGAAAATTGTAGTCGGTCTAGACCGACTATATGACAGCCTATACCAAGCGTTTAGAGACCCTTCCTCATAGGCCCAACTAAGTGGACATAGAAAATAAGCATAAACCAAATATGAGTGGGTTTTTATTAATTTTTATTGGCTGCAGATATGAAAAAGTTCATATCAGATGCTATATCTATATGGGGACTAGGCCCAAAAATGGACCGATCCTGACCATGGTTGTTAAAGTCTCTTGTATTTTGCAAAAACATATACAAACAAAATTTGAGAAGAAGCAGCTCTATATGGGGCCTATGTCTAAGAGTTGTCCCATAGGGATCATTTTTGGACTACTCATTAATGGATGTAATAAACGCATACAAGCCCAATTTGAGTAAGATCTATATGGCAATTTGGATCTTATGGCAATTTATGTCGATTTCATAGGGGTCATGGGGGCTAGGTCTGAACATGAACCGATTCTCACCAATTTCAATAGCGTTCATCCTATGGCGGATAAAAGCTTATATACCAAATTTTATCAAAATATATTCGTATTTGCGACCTGCAGTTTGATTACAAGGTTTACATGGACACACAGACGGACGGACGGACGGACGGATATCGTTAAATCGAATCAGTTAGTAATTCTGATTCGATCGGTATAATAAAAAATGGGTCTAGGTCAAATATTTATGGTAGTTACAAACAGCAGCACAAAGTCATTATACCCAAACCACATAGTGGTATAGGGTATAAATAGAATATTAGAGATGGTAACAATTTATATAGTTACATACATATGTATAGCTACCATCTCACAATATCTCCCATATAAAAACTTTGAATGGGTTAAAAACATTGAAGATTTCAATGTTAATGATATATAAAATGATTCACCATTAGGCTTTATATTGGAAGTAGATTTCCAATATCTAGAATACACAACTATCGCAATGATTTATCATTTTGTGTAGAAAAGAAAGAAATTGAAAACATGAAACAGATCAAATTAATAACAGACTTGAATGATAAAACAAACTATGTGATATACTACAGAAATCTTAAACAATTTTATCAATAGTTTTCTATCCAGATTGTAAAATTTTCCTACAAAATATCTACAAAATTAATTAAATTTACTAAAATTTAAACATATTTCTGTAATAATTTAATGAACTGAATTTTAAACAAAGACTACAATTATGAAAAATTCTTTATTTTCATTTTTTATTATATATTTTGTAATAGTTTAAGTTAAAGTTCTTCATATTAACGCATTTTAATTAAATTCTTTTATATAGTTTTTCTTTACACATATGAAAATAAATCCTTTTAGTTGTGATTATTTCGATAATTTATTTATAAAAAATTAAAACCGAATTTTAATATAAAAATCTTTATTTTGAGTATTTATGGTATGACATTTCTCAGTTTCATTTTTTCCAATTATTTTCGCAATTTTATATTTAATCTAATTTAAATTTTTATTGACATTTTCTATACAGATTGTAAAATTTTTCTACAAAATATCTACAATATTAATTATATTAACTTAAATTTGAACATATTTCTGTAATAATTTAATTAATTTTCTCATATTAACAAAATTAATATGAAGTTATTTTATATAATTTTGCTCTTCACAACTGAAATTAAATCGATTTATTAATTGTTTTTAAATAAAAAAAATAAAATATTTATATGTATAAACAATTAAATAATGAACTGATTTTTAAACAAAAATTATGAAAAATTCTTTATTTTCATTTTTTGTTATGTATTTTGTAATAGTTAAAGTTAAAGCTCTTCCTTTTAACACAATTTAAATAAATTCTTTTGTATGTTTTTCTTTACACATATCAAAATAAATCCATTTAGTTGCGATTATTTCGATAATTTTTTTACGAAAAATTAAAAACGGAATTTTTAATACAAAAAAAGCTTACCTATGGTTATTTATGATATTTTTTTTATAAGAATTAATAAAATATTTTGTTTACAAAATGAATTTTTTTAGGAAATCATTTACATATCCAAAAATTGTTGAAACAAAACTGAAATATTACAGTAAAAAAAAATACTAATAAAAAATACTAGTTATAATTTTATGTAATTGAATTTTTAGAATCATTTGAGAAAATATTCGTTTTCCGAAGTTCTTAAAGTTCCTCATATAAATTTAATCAATTTTCATAGTTTGTTGAAAAAATTCATGATGAAATGACTACAATTGAAATGTGTTGAGTGCGAACTGAGTATAATAAACCTATTTATATTGAATTTTTTTTTCAGATTTAGAAATATCAAAATAGAAAGTGTATGATTTTCATTACGATTACACTGTGGAACAAATTCAGGTTAGCAAAAGTTAGGTCGATTCTGAGAGTGAGGGGTGAAAATAGAGGCTAAATTAGAAGACCCGTATCGCGGCGTTTGTTTATGTTAGTTCGAATTTTTTTTTAATCGACCTTCGAACTTTGCGGTCAAATGCCGATTTTCAGAATATTGTTTATATAGTTTTTTGGCTATAACTCGTCGACTAATTAATATTTTTTCAGTCTATAAAAGCCAATTGATCTTATACAGAAGGAAAAATATTTCAAATGCTTACTGTTTCTAATGTGATAGTTTTTCTACAAACAAATATCTTAAATTCATCAAAGCATGATAAACCATTAAAAAATTTTACATTAAGAAAATTTTAAATACTTTCAAGTGACTAATAAATATGGAAATTTTTCTATAAAAATCAATTTTATAGTTCTTCTTACATCGAAAGCGTTGAAAAACTTACCAAAATTACTTAAAGTTTCTTAAAATCTTGAAATAATTCGCTCATTTGTAATTAATATATATATAATTAATAGTTATTATGAAAAAAGGTTGCTTTTAAAAAAAAATGTTTTCTTAAAAATTTACCTTTTCCTAAGTAAATTTTCTTAAAAAATTACCCGTTTTTTAAAAAATATATAATAAAAAAAAGAAAATAAAGAATTTTATGCTTTAAATTTTTTTTATTTTCTACACAAAATGGTAAAATATTGTGATGGTTGTGTATTGTAGATAGATATTGTAAATCTACTTCCAATATATAGCCTAATGGTAAATCATCTTATATATCAGGCATGGCCAAATGCGGCCCACGAACGAATTTTATGCGGCCCCATATAAATTTTAAAAAAATTACAAATTTAATTTAGATTTAATTCATAAAAAAAAAATAAATTAAAACATTAATACCAAAATTTCAAAGTATTGTTCAAAAATAGCATTAATACGAGTATAAATTTTCAATAGGGCCACAAAAATACAAATTATTTGAATGTAACGTCTGTTAGCATGCTTCATTTTTTCTATTATGCTGCCTACACACCAAGCAACGGTTGCTCCAACACAGCCATGTTGAATCAACCGTTGCCCAGTGTATAGCTCTGTTGCCCATTGATTTTCCTGTTGTATCAACGGTTGCCAGAAATATCAAAAAGTTTTGATATTTTGGGTTGGTTGAGGCAACCTTTGCTACGTGTGTATCATTGTTTACTGCATTTACTTCTTCAGTTCATCGAAAACAAGCGAATAGGAAGGTTCGTGCGAAGTAATCTTAAGCGGAAAGCATGAAAACAAGAAAATGGCTATTGAGAATAATGAAAATTATGTTAACTTTATTAACGAGTATAAAAATTTGAGAGAGCTATGGGACGTAACTTGTGAAAAATATAAAAATAAAAATCTAAAAAAAGCATACTAACAATTAAAAATAGAATATAATAAAAAATTAAATTATACTTTTCTTCCGCTTGTGTCTTTTCTGTACCACATCTACACACAGTAATGAGGTTGCGGCATTCGTTGCCACGTGTGTAGTCAACAAACAAAACACGTTGCTATAACACATTGAAGCAACAGTTGCCTGGTGTGTAGGCAGCATTAGAAATAATGTAGCACGTACAAAAAAAAATGCATTTTAAAAATTGTATTTTTGCAAAACACACTCATGATTTGAAATGCAAACGACAGAGCATAATAATTTTTCTCTCTCGTTTTTTATAGTTCATTATTTTCAGGGTTGTCAACTTTAAAATATCAAAAAGCACTAAACCGACAAAAATCGCATAATTTGAAAAAAAAAACACTATATTTTCCATTTTTTATTTTTGTTTTTTTTCAGTAAAAGCCCTGTTGTCCTGAATGCTTGGGGATGAGAGCAGTCCCGATAATTAAATGTTTCATTAAAACTAGAAATTTTTTATCTTTCGGAACAGAAATTTTCTTCTTTCAATCCATTTCTAATGTGAAGTAAAGCATTGTAATGTAATGGCAATGGATTTCTTATTTTGGATGAGAAAAGGTTCATGTCGCTCTCAACTTTAGCGTTTAAATAAGAAAGCGACAAAAGTTTAATATCATCAGGTGGATTATTTGCCATCCATTTTCAATACTTGACAAAATTTCAAAATTAGATTCGACTTGTGATGATAACAGCAAATAAGGATTTGGTGTCACTGATGTTAAAAAATGCACTAGTACTAACTGGAAAAATTTTCGCGTCAAAAATTTTAAAAAGCACTAAAAACAGTGCTAAAAGCACTAAGTTGACAACCCTGATTATTTTATTCTCTTTTTTTTATTTGCCTTGTTGAGATAAGAGAACTGTGCGTATTTGATTTCTGCGTATTTTTAAAAATTGTGAAGCTAGCAGCAAATTTATTAGATGAAAACTGCAAAAACAATAAGGTTACGTTCTTAACATGAGCACTATGCATTTAGATACGATTTTGTTAAGATTTTATTTATGAAACAATTCTTTAGTGTTTTAACAATCATTGCAGTGTAAAGTTTTATTGTGTAATGTGAGTTGTGCTCCCACATTTTACAAATTATTAATATAAAGTTTTAGTTGGTAAGCTTTTATATATTATTCTTTTTAATTTGAAAACATGAAATAGAATTAATATGTAAACCTTCAGTTACCATTAAATTTTTTATACATATTGTACCAACCACTTCATAAAAATTTTTTCATAAAAGCATGTTTTGAAAAATAATTCAATTGAACTTTAAAATTTTGTTTAAAAAATTTAAAAACTAAAATTGGCAAATTGGACGATTTTTTAATTATATCTCATGTTAATTTTATTGAAGTTAACTGGTAATACTCAACATATATCGGTCCCACTTTTTACTTTTAAGGAATTAAAATGGCATCAACGAGCAATAAAAAACGTAAGATAGGAGATGAAAACAGAAAATTCCAGTCCGAATGGACACACAAATTCGGATTTTATGAAAATAAGGGCATACCTATATGCCTCATTTGCAAAATTACTGTACCAAATAACAAACTTTACAATTTAAGTAGACACCATGTAAAATTTCACTCATAATTTGCCAAAGATTATCCCCTTAATACTAATCTTAGAGAGACTAAACAGAAGGCATTGCAGTCAAATATTGAAAAAGAACAGAACATTATTTCGTCTTTTAGCCATGGATATGACAGATCACTTGAAGCAAGTTACATAATAGCTTGGGATATTGCCCGTGATAAACGTCCTGATGGGGAAGCAGAGTTAAGAAAACACACTATGAAGAAGGTTCCCGTGCGGAAGATGCCAGTCTCCCATCGGGCGCGTCCCCAGGTGGCGGATAGGGGGGCTGGGATGTACCCTAATAGCTCTGATACAAATGCTCACCGGCACTCGCAGAAGATTACTATTAGAGAACATCTTAGCTTAAAGATCATCGTAACCAGGTAAAAACTTACTTTATAACAAAAGTTTGTTTCTACAAGAGGACGATGATTTTCGGGGGTCATGCACTCCCCGCGGACAAAAAACTGGATAGGGGTGGTTCCCGAAAACAAACTAAACCCCATGATATGTCTACTCATGTAAATAAAGTTACGGTGCAGGGCCTAAATAACCCAGTACCGGCGGCTAAGTGTGGTGAGCAAGCGGGCCCACAGTCGTCGAGATCACTGCAAGTCCACTATGGAGGTTGGTAACTTGGCCTCCATAGATGGGTATGTTACAAGAAAAACCCAAAATAAGGAGATTGAGGAGTCGGATCCGAGAGGGAGCCTTGTGCGACCTCAACCTCACACGACAGGTTCGGATTCCGACGTATCGAACTCCTCATATGAAGACAATGATACAATCATTGCCACACAGCCTGAAAAGGCAAACTCAGAAGTTAATAAAATGGTAGAGGAAGTAAGCGCCAGCATAGCTAAACTCTCTACCAATAAGAAAAGGTTATCTGGGGCCCAACGACGAAAAATCGCCAAAATGAACCAGAAAACTCAAAAAGCTGAAGCGAAGCAAGATGCTCCAAAGGATAATGGACCTGCTACACCCGCATCCTCGGAAGTGGGCAAGCGGATACGTTCTCCTGAGGAGCAGAACATTGCAGAAGCTAAAAAGAAGAAGAGAAACTCCATGCCAACTAGTACACAGTTGACCAATAACCCCAACCAGAAGAACAGAGGTACCATCACGGGAACTCAATCCAAAGGAGAGGTTATTGGGCCAACGTCAACTAGGAAAAGTGATGCAAAATGTAATCCCTCATTGCAAGTGCGGAACCCTTCCAAAGATGAAAGACAAGCAATGAAGAGAAAACAGATTGCACCATCAGGCAAGGAACAATCGACTTCATATGCTAGTATGGCGAAAAGACCAGCAATGGACGAACTCTGCTACGCCATTGTCGATTCAAGTAGCCCCACAGGCAAAATCCCTGTAGACCAGAGACAAGTTCTCGAAGAGGCATTCAATAAAAGGATCCTGGAATACACCCTAGAGGCCGAGAACGATGACCAGAAGATCCAAATTAACAGCTGCAGGTTCTCCATGGATGTACTAATGCTACAACTTGCATCCAATGCATGTGTACAAACCCTGGAGAAAATGGTGGAATGCATACCAGCTCCTTGGGATGGTGCCAAACTATCCCTAGTCAAAAAGTCGGACATTCCATCCCTGACCAAAGCCTCCTTCTTCATAAAAGGTTGGGGCAGCAAACTTGCTAGCGAAGACGTTGTGAAGGTCTTGGGAAAGCAAAATAAAGGTCTAGCCACTGACAAATGGGAGATCTTCCATAGAGAGGAGGGCCCAGACGGCACTCTTATCGTGGTAGGGATTGATCAGGAGTCAATGGCCAGCCTAAAGACCACAAAAGGTAAAGCCTTTTTCGTCTCAGCAGCAGTCTACTTTAAAGTAGGCAAGAAGACCATCGGCTGGGAGAAGGCAAATGACGAATCCAAGGCGGGCAATAGTGAGGGGACTTCCACAGACCTAACACCATCCACCTCAGCTACAAAGTGAGAGTTAGAAATAACCAACTCCCAAGAGGATGAACTTTTAACCGAACAATGATCATGCTCATGCAGATCAACCTCCATCGGAGCAAAACGGCTACTCAAACTCTGATGGAAAAACTACAAAAAGGTAAGTGACAGGAACTCGACCGAAAACTTGTATTATTTGTCAGAAAAACCTAAACTATCTCTTTTCCCCAGACCTGTCCACCGCAGATGCCACCGTTCTGCAACACGGAAGTCAACCAATGCTCTTAGCATCGGTTTATCTTCCGTCGGACTCACCGACACCTCCACCGACGTTGGAACTTGAAGAGATGGTAAAAACGGCCAGGATAACAGGTAAGGAAATTCTCATAGGGTGCGATGCGAATTCTCACCATATAGCTTGGGGAAGTTCGAACTGTAACCAAAGGGCGGATGCTTTACTTGAATTCCTTAACGAAAATGACCTTTTTACCCTTAATGTTGGGAACACGGCAACCTTTGTTAACAAATTAAGGGAAGAGGTTCTAGATATTTCAATTTGTTCGAAAAATTTAGTGGATGATATCCAAGATTGGCATTTCTCTAGCGAACATTCCTTCTCGGATCATCGACACATTTTATTTAAACTGACACACCCACCACCTGAACCCATCAAGTTCAGGAATAAGGCTAAGACTGATTGGCCTAAATTTAGAAGAAATCTAAAAGCCCGTCTAACTACTCTTCGCACAGACTTAAGGTATGTCGAAGAGGTTGACGAGGAAGTGGACAAAATAACGAGGAGCCTAATTGAGTCCTTCAAGGAATGCTGTCCACTCCGGGAAAGGAGATCTCCCCGAGATAAACCCTGGCTAACAGGGGAACTGATAAATCTTGGGAAGGACGTCCGAAGACTTTTCAATAGGGCTTGTCGAAAAAACACGCAATATACTGGGATGACTACCATGTTAAGCTCAGGGATTACAACAAAAAGATTCGAATAGCCAAACGCAACTCCTGGAGACACTTCTGTGAACAGGTTGATAGCGTTAATGACGTCTCAAAAATCAAGAAATTCTTATCGAAAACCCATTCGCAGCCTGAAACTCTAGTCGATAGGGACGGGATTCGGGAGGAATCGATGGAACAGTCCTTAAGAATATTGATGGAAACACACTTTCTTACCGAAGAATATGGGCCGAATAGGGACCCTGAAATTGGTACCAATGTGTCCCGACAAACTGGAACTAACGTGGAACAGCAGACGGGACCCGAAGGGGAACAATATGAAGGGCCTAATGAGGAACAATATCGAGAGGAAAGATATGATAGAATAACCGAAAATATGGTAATTAAAGCAATACAAAGCTTTGACCCATTTAAGGCAGCAGGCCCAGATGAAATCTTTCCTGCTCTATTACAAAAGAGCGGGGACTTGATTGGCAGTAGTCTGGCTGGCATATTCTCTGCTTGCCTAAAACTTGCGTACACCCCCAGAGCATGGCAGGAGGCCAAAGTGGTCTTCATACCAAAGCCAGGAAAGGAGAGCTACGCGAACACTAAGGCCTATCGACCGATAAGTCTTACATCCTTCCTACTGAAAACCATGGAGCGAATAGTCGATAACATGGTTAAATCTCAAGTCCCAAATGAGCTGTTGAAGTTCAAACAACACGCTTATTTAAAGGGACGCTCAGTAGAAACTGCGCTTCATGAAGTAGTTCACCACATAGAAAGATCTTTTGATCTAAAAAGAGAGCGCACAACAAGCCGACTTTCTGGCTTAAATGTATATCCGGGTAAAACGGATATAAGCTATGTGTATACATGGCTCCTCTTTTTCAACCTAACCTAACCATGAAGAAGGTTATGAGCATTCTCGACCCTGATAACAAAAAGCTGCATAAAGCGATAGATCAGCTTTCTTTATCACGGCGCACAACCGAGCGTCGGATTGGAGATATCAGCACTTTTATTGAAACAGGTTTAAAAAACGATCTAAAAAATTCTGCAGCATTTAGTTTAGCTCTTGATGAATCCACAGATGTTAGCGACGTTTCTCAATTGGCGATCTTCATTAGGTCTGTTGAATTTAATATCACTGAAGAAATGTTAGACCTTGTAGCTCTTTCTGAAACAACGCGAGGCATTGATGTAAAAATGCGCTTTTCGAAGTAATTAACAAATTTGAATTGCCACGAGATAAACTTATTAGTGTTGCTACAGATGGAGCACCTGCAATGGTGGGTAAAAATCAAGGTTTGATTGGTCTTTTAAATAAAGATCCAGATATCCCACATTATCTACCAATTCACTGTATTATTCATCGGGAGCATCTTGTTTCAAAATTTTTTAAATATGAAAACGTTTGTAAAGTTGTGGTAGAAATTGTAAATTTTATCAGAACAAACGCTAAAACTCATCGTCAGTTTAAAAATTTTATTATGGAGTTACAAGAAGTTGAGGAAAACAATGAGTTATTAAGCGATGTCACCATTTGGTCCATAGTGCGATGGCTATCCGTTTCTAATGTTTTGGATCGATTTGTTGAGCTGTTACCCACAATAAAGTTGTTTATAAAAGAAAAAGGAAAAATATATCCAGATATGGAGAATGAAATTTGGATTTTAGATTTAATGTTTTTTTACTGACAAAATGAACCATCTTAAATCGCTTTATCTGAGTTTACAAGGCAAAGACAAAACAGTGCTTGATTTGTCACGATCATTGTTAGGCTTCGAAGCTAAACCTCTTTTGTTTATAAAAGACCTCGAATGTAAAAAATTTAAATTTTTTCCTCTTTTAAAATTGAAGGTAAATAATATACAAGACGATAAGCTGGAAGAATACATAAATAATTTTAAACATGAGGATCGCACACAACTTTTAAATAAACAAAATATAACTTTTAAATAAACAACATAACAAAACAATAATCTTAATAAAAAACCAAATGAATAACAAACAACTTACATATAAGTGTTCGAACAATACATAAAACAGAACAAGAAACATTATAAAAAATTCAAAAAAATAAAACAAAACAAAAAAAAAACATTATAAAACAGTCTTTTTATATACTTTTTTTTAACACACTAAAACCTGAGCATTTTACAATCTAGAAAGTTTTTAATTCAAATACAAAAAATTAAATTTAAATGCATCAAACAATTCTGCAAAAAATAAAATTTACATAAACCAAAATAATACACAGAATAAGAACTAGAAAAAAAAAACAAACAATATTATCTAAAACTGAGAAAAAATTAAAAGAAATAAATAAAATACAAAAAGCACAAAAAATAACTATTTTCTCTTTTTCTCTTATTTCTTGTAAATGAAAAGAAGAGTATGGAGGTTGGAATGCAAATGCAAGTAAACGATCTTCTTGTGGGTAGAAACAGAACTCAAGTTTTATTGAAAATTTCTTTCTTTTATACAAAGTTTTAATACAATTTTTGCTTATTTTTTTATATTGATTAATTGTAACTTAGTTTCCATTCTAGGTTTTGCTTACTAACTAAAATAATCAGTTATATTATTTTTCTGTATATTCTGCTTACTTGCCGAATGTTATGTTATGTTGTTGTTGTGTATTTGTGTCAATTCTAGGTTTTGCTTATTAGCTAAAATGATCAGTTATATTATTGTTGTGTATGTTCTGCTTACTTACTGAATGTTGTGTTATGTTGTTGTTGCGTGTTTGTGTCGATATTTAGGTTTGCTTATTTTGCTAGATGGCTTTGTTGTATATTTTATGTCAACTATTATTTTTATGAACTTAATTTGTGCCGGTGATTGAACTCTGTTACCAAGTGTACTTAGTACACTTGCAATTTATTTAGCGTATTCGCTGAATGTGTTAACTCCCCCCTTTTTAAGTATCAGCGTCTCGCTGATTAAAAAATTTATTCTATGGGTAGTTTATTTTGATTTCAGGGAATTCAATTGGAGATGGAATTATCAATGTCCCCTGACGATTCTTACATTTAGAGTACATCTAGACTGTAAATATAATTGAAAGTCCTACAAGGAGTATTAAGAAATTGGAACTGATGAAAACAAGGGCTTTATAAGAAATGTCTCATCTCCAAGATGAAGGTGATGGAGGTATTGCAAGTCGAGCTTAATCTCTTTTTCTGTTATATTGTGTTTTAATAATGGCAGAAGTATATGAAAAGATGTTGTTTGCCAGTTTAAATAGCTAGTCTTGTTCAGACTTATAGTTTCGTTAAGAAAATTTACAATAAATGTGCCACTCATCAGTTGTGAGTTGTTCCCAAAAGCTAGGTTTCCTAAGTAATTTGATAAAAACATTGTTCCCTCTGATATAAGCTCGATAATTTGTTGGCCCTCAATTTGATATTCACAGGTTGCTCTTCCAATATTCAAGATTCCAGCTATACAATGATCTGCGTCTAGTTTTTTAATTTGATGTTGTTTGCATATTTTAATGTCGTTAATTTCCAAGCATATATTTTTGGTCCCATATTTCTCAGTTTTGGATATTAGTATATTAGAAAATTCGAGGTGAATTTTTTTTCCGTTTATTACCGTTGAACGTAAGAGTACGTCGTTAAAGGATGCCTCTTCTGTTTGGGGAAGAGAAATAATGTACAAAAGGAGTGAATCTTTTACAACCATTGAGGGTTCCGCAAATTGGAGTGCCTGCATTTCATTTTTATATGGGAGTGTTTCCGTTTGAGAAAGTATGTTCTGAACATCACAATCCCATTTTTTGCTAATTGACTTGCCATAACGATTTGGGCTATTTCATCTTTAATTAAACCAAGTTTGTTAAAAAGTTTTTGAGCATACCTGTGGTCGTCGTCAGCATTCCTTTCTTTAACTACCGTATTGTAATTATCTAACAAGTTATTAGTTGTTCTTATCAAATACTGGTTTATGGTGAATTTTTTTTCCTCATCTGTTACATCTTCTTCTATTCTTTGTGTGATTCTTATCTTAAATTGGGAAAAATGCTCTTTGAAAATTTTTTGCAATATCATGATTTTTTTCTCTGGTATTTTTATTCCATTAATAATGGAATATTGGGGTTAAGTGGAAAATGGGGGTTATTTTTTCTTTTAAAACTTTGATAAGTGTACGTTCATCCAGGTTTTTGATTTTAACATAGTGCCTCTGGAAATTTGCATGTGGACTCTCAGAATGGCTAGATTTCAAGTCGCTCGATATTATTATTTGATTCCGAAAAACATTAATTGGGGCTTCACAATGGTGTATTAAGTCCTCCTCACCACTATGCTGAGAACAATCCGATGATGTGAGCACATTTACCTGTGGCGATATTCGGGAAAGAGCATCCGCCACGATGTTTGTCTTAATGGGTTTATACATTAACTTATAATTGTACTCTTCTATCCTAGCTTTCTATCGTTTAAGTTTTGCATTATTGTTGGCGTTGCTTAGTGCAAAAGTCAATGGTCTGTTAAAATTTTTATTTCCCTGGCACCATATAAATAACTGCGAAGTTTATTAAGGGACCATATTATGGCTAACATTTCCTTTTCTATGGTTGAATAATTTTCTTCGGTTTTATTTAAGGATCTGGACAAGCATGTAATTGGACGGTCCTTTCCAATCTCCCCTTGAGAAAGAACAGCCCCAAGCGCAAAATTAGAGGCGTCGGTAGTTAAAATAAATGGCCTTTCAAAATCTGGAAAAGCCAAGATCTCAGATGACATTAATAGCTCTTTCAAGTTTCTAAAGGATTCATTGGCTTTAGCATCTAAACTAATGGCAACGCGTTTCGACTGGTTTGCCTTGATTTGTGCGTTTAGTCCTCTAGTGAGATTCGTAAGAGGTTTTGCCACAGCTGCAAAATCCTTAATGAATCTTCGATAGTAAGAAGCCAGTCCAAGGAAACTTTTTAGGTCTTTTACATTTTTAGGAACAGGAATTCGCTGTATTGCAGAGATTTTACCTGTGTCTGGTTTTATGCCTTGTTGAGATACTGTATGTCCGAGAAATTCCACGCTCATCTCTAGAAACTTAGATTTCTCAAAATTTAGTTTCAGATTTTTTAGAAGAGAAAAGACTTTCTTTAGGTTTCCAATATGTTTATCTTTGCCAAATACTATGATGTCGTCGATATAGACGTAACATGTTTTTCCAAGTAATGGTAAGAGCACATCATTCATCATACGTTGAAATATCGAAGGGGCATTTTTAAGCCCAAAAGGTAGTCGTAGAAACTCGAATTTCTCATTGTTTGTGGCAAATGCAGTTTTTTCAATATCGCTCTCTTTCATCCTAATTTGATGGAATCCAGAGATTAGATCCAACGTAGTGAAGTAACTGCTATCCCCTAAATTGGAAAGTGTAGTGTTAATGTCCGGTATCGGGTACGTGTCCGGTATAGTGACAGCGTTGAGACGTTTGAAATCTATAACAACTCTGTACTGTTTTTCTCCATTTGCCTTTGGTTTTTCGCAACTACCCATAAGGGTGAGTTGTAAGGACTTTTTGATGGACTCAGTATACCTTTGAGCATTTGGGCTATCTGGTTTTCTACTTCGTTTCTGAGATGACTAGGATAAGGATACGATTTTGTGTAAATTGGTTCATCTGTCGATGTTCTGATTTCCGCACGAACATTCGTTTCGATGATACCACTATTTGAGACTGGTCCGAATAGCTCCCTGTATTAATTTATTAATTTTTCTACATTTTTGTCATCATGGTGTATTGCCTCAATGCAATTAACTTGTTTCGATAACCTGGATTTAAGTTGAATTGTTGCGCCATTACCCAATTTGAGTATATTATTTTTCCTGTCAATTATTACCTCTAGTTGCTTAAGAGTATCGTCACCTATGATTCCATCAAATGATTGCAAACCGGGAAGAACAAAAAAGGTAAGGTCTTAAAAAATTTCCCCACGACTTTTCGAGTAATTAAGGCTTTACCTGTTGCTGATCGTATTCTAAATATGGAATCTACAGGTTTAGAATTATATGCGATGGTCTCAGAAACAAAATTTTTATTAGCCCCTGTGTCCACTAAAAATTCTAAGATTTGACCATCCTTGGTAGAAAGTTCTAGGTATGGAAGGCTAGAGAGGCTTCCGTCATAAAATTTAACTCGTTTTCCTCGTGTTCCGAGAATTCTTCATCTTCGGTATTCCCTTCATATTGTTCGTCCTGGACTTCATTGCAAATTGGGGATTGTTCTGTATCTTCCGTAGTATCCGTATAAAACAACCGCTGTTGTTTTCGAGGGATGTTAGAGCTATAAACGAAATTGGGAAGAGGTGATTTTTCTGGTCTCTTCATATAATTAACTCAATGAGATTTTATAGAGGAATCAATTTCCATTGGTATAGGAGGTTTAGGCTGAGTGGGCCTAGGTGGTGGAATATGTTGTGTGTGTGTTTGAAATGGCGTATTATAAATTCGAATTCTCTCATTTGGATTAAGGTTTTTTAGGGGTATTGTTGGTATATTTAAGTTCCCGTTTCTAAACATTTGGTTAATCGGTGGTTACATTATTTGGGTAACGTGGGTGAATAGAGGTGTTTCTAAAATTCAAATTTTGAAATTCGAGGCATGACGTGTATGCTTCAGGTAACGTTTTGGTTTTTGGATCGCAAGCATCCTTGAAATGTCTGCATTAATTCCTCGAATAAAAATATCTAAGACTCTGTTCCTATAGCTCGATATTAAAGCTTCCACAGTTTCCCCTGAATAGCTATCTGTTTTTATTTTGTTTATAATAAGTGAGAGCTGGTGGTTTACTCTTGCATAAAATTCGTCGATTGTATTATTTCTTTGGCGCATGCTGCTAAGCTCATATTTTAGAGTCTGAATATCTCTTTTATCGGCATAGTGTAGAGACAGACAGTTTTTTATCTTTTCCCAACTTTCGTCAAATATGTTGTATGAGATTAATGCTGTGTCTGCAGGACCCCTAACCTTTTGTCTAATGTGTTGTAGAATTGCCCTGTAGATTGGTTTTTGTCTAACGATTTCATAATCTTTCAAAATGGACTGGACTAATGTCTTGAAGATCTGTCTCTCAACATCTTAACCTGTTCAATCTCGGCATTTAGAGCTCCAGTAAGCTGAGTAATGGCCTCTTTTATCTGGTCCATTTCTAAAAAAGCTATATTTTAAATGTGTATTCTGTGTGTATACAATTTTGAATATTCCTTAGCTTTAATAATTTTCTAAAAAATTTTTATAATTTGTTTTGTGTTTAAAAATTGTTTATATAAGATGAATTTTTTAATTTTGGACATATACGTTTCATAAAAGTTTTGTTTTTTAACTCTTTTTTTATAGTTTGTGTCCCTTTTTTTTGACAGTTATTCTTGATTCTACAATTGAGTTTTCTTTTTTTTTTAATTTTTAATAAAAGGTTACAATAATTTAATTTATTATAATTTGTGGCCTTTTTTTGTCAATTTTCAAAATAAAAGTTTGTAAGTTGTTTTTACAATTGTGTTCCTATTATAAGTTGTATTTTTTATATTTAATAATTTTTTGTTTACATTGATTTTAACTTACAATAATATGATCAGCATTCCGCTCGGGATCGGTGTATTCTCCTTTTCGCTTCCTACTAAGGTACCCCTTCTCCACTGGTAACTGATGTGAGTTCCTTTTTCCTTCCACAGATGTTTTTCTTTTGGTGAACACGATTTATTTAGCGTGTTTTTTTATTTTTGGGATTCCTTGTTGACACGCCTTTAGGTCACTGCTATTAACGTCAGTATTTAGGTACAACTTGAAAAATTTTTTTTAAGTTTTTTTTTTTTTTAATTTATTAGTCACTGTTCAGCACGTCTTTTTACTTTTAATATTATTTTGGAACGCGTTTTTGTATTATTTGTTGACCACTGTTTTTAACGTTTCATTTATTGTTGTTTGATTGAACACTTTTTTAAAAGTTTTGGTTACGTGCAAATTTTCGTTGAGCACTGTTAATCAATTTTTAAACCACTCTCTAACGCGTTTTCCTTATTTTTTGATGTTATTTGTCAACGCGTATTTAGGTTATTTTAGAATTGCTTTTAATTTTAACTTAAAGATTTTATTTTAATTTTTAAGTCCGGGATTTTAAGACTTTTATTAAAATTTTAAGCACGGGCGCCAGTAAACGGTCTTCTTGTGGGTAGAAACAGAACTAAAGTTTTATTGAAAATTTATTTCTTTTATACAAAGTTTTAATACAATTTTTGCTTATTTTTTTATATTGATTAATTGTAACTTAGTTTCAATTCTAGGTTTTGCTTACTAACTAAAATAATCAGTTATATTATTTTTGTGTATATTCTGCTTACTTGCCGAATGTTATGTTATGTTGTTGTTGTGTATTTGTGTCAATTCTGGGTTTTGCTTATTAGCTAAAATGATCAGTTATATTATTGTTGTGTATGTTCTGCTTACTTACTGAATGTTGTGTTATGTTGTTGTTGCGTGTTTGTGTCGATATTTAGGTTTGCTTATTTTGCTAGATGGCTTTGTTGTATATTTTATGTCAACTATTATTTTTATGAACTTAATTTGTGCCGGTGATTGAACTCTGTTACCAAGTGTACTTAGTACACTTGCAATTTATTTAGCGTATTCGCTGAATGTGTTAACTTGCATGCTGAACAAATGTTTAATCGTTTATCTAATTAGTTAACTGTAGTTGAGACCAAACTTGCAAATAAAATTGAGAGTGAGGTAAAAATAATACAAGAAAGAGTAAACGACAGTGAGGATCGTATAGCATCGATTGAAAGTGAGTTATTTATTATTGACTAGCTAGCAAATGAAATTGAGAAGGTGAAATCAGAAATAAAAGTGATTAAAACCAAAGGAAAAGAAAATACAGTGAAAGACATTACTGCCGATGCAATTATATTTGGTATTCAGTTCGATAAATCTGAAAACATAATAAGTATTTTTAATCAAGTCTGTAGTTACATTAACTTCTTAGCCCCTCAAATATGCGATATTTTTAGAGTGCGAGCAAAAACTGCAGAAGATAAAAATGCAGCTGTTGTAGTGAAATTCCACAATCATTTCGATAGAAATCGCATTCTGAAAGCTTTTTCTGAATATAGAAGAGCTACCAAGAGCTCTATTTCCATGCATGCTGTTGGTTTTATAGTAACAAAACATTTAGAATATATGAAAGTCTAAGCATTGAAAATAGAAAGCTGCTTCAACTAGCTGTGAAAAAAACAAAGGAAGGTAAATTCTGGAGCGTTCATGTTTTAAATGAAAACACTTTAGATGATTGTTTTATTTGAAGTGTTGCTTCCATTTCTTTTTTTTTTTTAATTTTTATTATATTTCAATTCATTTTAAGTTTTTTAAATTTATTATTACTTAATACTTCACTTTATTTCAATGCATAAACCAACTGTAAGGCTAGTAAGTCTTTTCTTTTCTATGTATTTATATTTCTTTTTACTTAAAAGAATTCCAATTAAAACTATTTTTTCTCAGCATAATTATGAACCAACTTAACATTGAATATGGTGTTAATGAAAATCAATCTGCAATGTTAAATATTTTGTGTATGGCATTAACATTGTTCATTTTAATGCCAGAAGTTTAAATGGGTTGAAACTTGATCACGTTAGGAATATATTTGAAAACTCTCAAGTAGATGTAATATGTGTAACTGAAACGTAGAAATTTATGATAATGCATATAAAGTTCTTGTTTCATGTGTGTACAATCCGAATAAGTTTTTTAGCCTTTACCCATTTTTTAAGGATTTTAACAGCCATGCCATAGACTATGACACCTGTGGTGATTTCAATGAAAATTTGCTAGTTAATGATAAGCAAAGGGAAGACTTGTATGACTTGGTTAACTCAATAGGATAATCTATTATAAATCACCAAATGCCCACACGATTTTCTCCCAATGATACCCCTTTGCTTGACTTGTTTATACTTTCAGATCCTGAATTGTTATTGTTGTTTGATCAGATATCATTTGTATCTGACCATGATCTTTTATTTTGCTCATTAAATATCAGCTTGAACAGAAATGAAACCTCGCGACTCATAACATATAGAAATTTCAATTCAATTGACTACCAATCCCTGTATTATGAGCTTTCTGCTTTTAGTTGGACTAATTGCTGGTATATGCCTTTAGTTGACAGTAAGTTAGATACTTTGTTATCAAGCTTGTTGAATATCTTCAATAGACATGTTCTTATGTATAGTTTTTATATAAAAAATTGTGAATGTCCCTGATATACTGCAACAGTTAAACACTCAATTCATGAGCGAAACAGATTGTGTAATGTATGGAAACGTAATCCCACTCCACTTTTATTAGGCAGAGAAATCAGACTAATCTTATAATAAAGCAAGCAAAAAAATCGTACTATGCTCAGAAACTAAATTTATCCTTATCCACAAAACAGCTACGGAATAATGCGAAGAAATTGGGTGTACACTGACTGTTCTTTGGACCCAGATGAACTTAATGATTTTTTTTGTGCTAATATGTTGACCTCTTCTCGTAATAATAGTCAATCAAATCTTTTTTGTGCAAGTTCTTTCCAGTTCACTGCTGTTTCTGAATCTGATGTCTAAAAAGCGGCTATGAATATACGTTCTAATGCCATTGTAGAAGATGGCGTATCTATAAATCTTTTTTAAAAATAGTGTTGCCATATGTTGTAGGTTCACTTACACATATATATAATCAAATCATTACAACTTCAATTTTTCCTAAAATATGGAAGGTTGGTCGAATTCTTCCTATGATAAAAGTACCATCAGCAATGTGTCCTAGTGATTACAGACCGATAACAATACTTCCGTTCTCGCTAAAATTTTTGAATCGCTAATGTCCAAACAAATCACTAATTATTTGAGCTCTTATACACTCTTATCTCCTCTAAAATCTGGCTTTCGTGCTGCTCACAGCTGTAAAACAGCTGCATTAAAAGTACTTGATGATGTCAGACCGGAATATGACTTGGGTAATCTTTCTTTTATGTGCTTATTGGATTTCTCTAAAGCTTTTGATAGGGTCGATCACACTATTCTTTGGCAAAAGCTTAAAGTATTTTCGGGATTCACAGATTCTGCATTGATTCTTATGGAAAATTACGTGACTGGAAGGTCTTAAAAAGTTATAATTGGCGACAGAGAGTCGAGGCTGAGGGAGTTAACCTCTGGTGTCCCCCAAGGTTCGGTACTAGGTCCTCTTTTATTCAGTATATTTGTTAATGATATTTTTAATGTTATAAATCATGCTCAAATTCATACCCATGCAGATGATATACAGCTATACATATCAAATCGTGTTGGCCTAATAGAAGATATGTCTTGTAGATTAAAAGAAGATCTAAATGCTATTGGTTTTTGGGCTGAAGATAATAACTTAAAATTTAATCCCCAAAAATCTCTGCTGTAACCTATCAGTAGACACAAACTTAGCATACTCCATTATCCAACTTTATATATAAATGGAACTACTCTTAAATTTATTGATAAAGTAAAGTATTTAGGATTTCATATAAATTCTAGTTTGACATGCAGTGATTATAAATAATGTTGTGCGCAATATCTTTCTTACGCTTAGAAACTTCCGTATGTCTTCAGATTTTACAACAACTGTTGTTAAAAAAAACTAGTCATTCAGTTAATACTTTCTTTAATAACATACATGGCTGAAGTTTATAGTAAGATTGACTCTCACTCACTTCACAGGTTACAAGTATCATTTAATAATGCAACTCGATATGTTTATGGCTTAAGTCGATTTAGTAGTATATCCTCTTGGAGAGAAATGATTAGTGGCTGTGATTTGGCGGATTATTTATGTATGCGGAACTTGATATATTTACACACAAGTTTGTATCAGAAAACACCCTCTTATCTTTTTGCAAAAATTATTTTTGGCAGGTCAAAGCGGAATATGACTCTGATAATACCCAGGTATACATACTTGAACAGTGGCAGATTTTTCTTCATTAATGCCATTAAGTTGTGGAATAGCCTCCCCATAGCTATAAAACTTTTACAAAGAAAAAACAGTTTTAAAAAAGCTTTACAATATCTTATATCCCTGAATAATTAGCTTTCTTATTCTTCTATTTTTATCGTCTTATCCCCTTCTTCAACTCTACCCTGTCTACTTTCTAGCCATTTTTTTAGTCATTTAATACAGAAATTGTTATCTCCTTTTTTATTGGTTATTATCAGAGTTCAGAAAAAAAACACACACTGAATAAAAAACTCGTACATATATGTAAACAAACATAACTTAGACCAACACACACATATTTTTATTTTCATACCAATTATGTTTGTTTTTAAATTTTCTACGGTACCCAACACAACCATGACTGTGTTCGTTTTAATATTTCGTTATTTACACTAACATTTTTGTATCACATACTTTTTGTTTCAATCACACATAAAGCACACATTTTTGAGTGTTGCTTTATTTGAAGTTCATGTTCTGGTACGTGTAGTGAAAAAAAACACAGAACATGTACAATAAACAGGTTCGAGTTCAGTTATATTTTAAGTCGTGTTGTGGCTCGTGTAGTAAGAAAAAACACAACATGTACAATAAACAGGTTCGAGTTCAGTTATATTTTAAACACGACTTAAAATATAACTGAACTCGAACCTGTTTATTTAAACACGACTTAAAATATAACTGAACTCGAACCTGTTTATTGTACATGTTGTGTTTTTTCTTACTACACGAGCCACAACACGACTTAAAATATAACTGAACTCGAACCTGTTTATTGTACATGTTCTGTGTTTTTTTTTCACTACACGTACCAGAACATGAACTTCAAATAAAGCAACACTCAAAAATGTGTGCTTTATGTGTGATTGAAACAAAAAGTATGTGATACAAAAATGTTCGTGTAAATAACGAAATATTAAAACGAACACAGTCATGGTTGTGTTGGGCACCGTAGAAAATTTAGAAACGCACATAATTGATATGAAAATAAAGATATGTGTTGGCTGCTTTTGAACAGAACATTGTGTGTTTCATGTGTGTATTTTCTGAACCTTGGTTATTATGTGTTTAATGTTTTATATGTTTTTTTATATGAATCTGCTCATTGATTTGTTACTTTAATTATGACTTGTTATATGACATAGAAATTGAACTATAAAAGAATTATATTCATATATTCCAACACTGAAATTAATTAAATAAAATAAATTAAATAAATTAAATTAAGTAAAAAAAAATAAATAAATTTATAAGTAATATTTTTAACGAAATATTTATGTTTTGTTTCAACAATTTTTGGATATGTAAATGATTTCCTACAAAAATTCATTTTGTAAACAAAATATTTTATTAATTCTTATAAAAAGATTATCATAAATAACCAACGGTAATATTTTTTTTGTATTAAAAATTGGGTTTTTAATTTTTCATACAATATATAGCCTAATGGTGAATCATCTTATATATCATTAACATTAAAATCTTTAATGTTTTTAACCCATTCAAAGTTTTTATATGGGAGATATTGTGAGATGGTATAGATATGTATGTAACTATATAAATTGTTACCATCTCTAATATTCTATTTTTTATTGACGTTTTCGAACAAACAAATATTAACAATGTAAATTCAAAAATAAAACAATATTTTGTTAATATTATAAAAATTTCATTTTTAAATATTTAAATTTTTTTTACAATCTGAATAGAAAAATGACAATCAAAACTTATATTAGACCAAATATAAAATTTTTGTTACTTTTTTTTTAGCAAACAACTAAAAATTTACCACAAAGCTGTAGGTTTGGGTTTGTTAACATACTAATATTCCAAATTCACTGCAAGTATCTTCTATTTTTGAATTATAGCAGACAAAATTTAAAAAATTATATAAAATATTAGTACTAGAATATAAAAAATATACATGGTGTAAAGGTGAAATCAGTTTATTAAGGTGAAATGTAAACAAATTTTTTATAATATACTTTTGTGATTTAGATTGTGAGTTTTGCTACACAGGGTGATAAAAAATATATTATTGTGCATTAAAAGTGCATGAAAAGATATTACTGTGAATGAAATAGAAAATATACACTTGAATATTTAATATTAACAAAAAAAAGGTTTGCGACTTTGCTTAACAGTCAGGGAAGCTCAACGATGTTTCGTTTCGAAATACAGGGATGCTCAACGATGCATCTTTTTGTATGGGAAAACTGATCCAGAAACGCCATAAACATACTACTAGTATTGATCCCAATAATAATAATAATAATAATAATAATAATAATAATAATAATAATAATAATAATAAAAATAATAATAATAATAACAATAATAATAATAATAATAATAATAATAACAATAACAATAATAATAATAATAATAATAATAATAATAATAATAATTATAATAATAATAATAATAATAATAATAATAATAATAATAATAATAATAATAATAATAATAATTATAATAATAATAATAATAATAATAATAATAATAATAATAATAATAATAATAATAATAATAATAATAATAATAATAATAATAATAATAATAATAATAATAATAATAATAATAATAATAATAATAATAATAATAATAATAATAATAATAATAATAATAATAATAATAATAATAATAATAATAATAATAATAATAATAATAATAATAATAATAATAATAATAATAATAATAATAATAATAATAATAATAATAATAATAATAATAATAATAATAATAATAATAATAATAATAATAATAATAATAATAATAATAATAATAATAATAATAATAATAATAAAATAATAATAATAATAATAATAATAATAATAATAATAATAATAATAATAATAATAATAATAATAATAATAATAATAATAATAATAATAATAATAATACTAATAATAATAATAATAATAATAATAATAATAATAATAATAATATAATAATAATAATAATAATAATAATAATAATATAATAATAATAATAATAATAATAATAATAATAATAATAATAATAATAATAATAATAATAATAATAATAATAATAATAATAATAATAATAATAATAATAATAATAATAATAATAATAATAATAATAATAATAATAATAATAATAATATAATAATAATAATAATAATAATAATAATAATAATAATAATAATAATAATAATAATAATAATAATATAATAATAATAATAATAATAATAATAATAATAATAATAATAATAATAATAATAATAATAATAATAATAATAATAATAATAATAATAATAATAATAATAATAAAATAATAATAATAATAATAATAATAATAATAATAATAATAATAATAATAATAATAATAATAATAATAATAATAATAATAATAATAATAATAATAATAATAATAATAATAATAATAATAATAATAATAATAATAATAATAATAATAATAATAAATAATAATAATAATAATAATAATATAATAATAATAATAATAATAATAATAATAATAATAATAATAATAATAATAATAATAATAATAATAATAATAATAATAATAATAATAATAATAATAATAATAATAATAATAATAATAATAATAATAATAATAATAATAATAATAATAATAATAATAATAATAATAATAATAATAATAATAATAATAATAATAATAATAATAATAATAATAATAATAATAATAATAATAATAATAATAATAATAATAATAATAATAATAATAATAATAATAATAATAATAATAATAATAATAATAATAATAATAATAATAATAATAATAATAATAATAATAATAATAATAATATATAATAATAATAATAATAATAATAATAATAATAATAATAATAATAATAATAATAATAATAATAATAATAATAATAATAATAATAATAATAATAATAATAATAATAATAATAATAATAATAATAATAATATAATAATAATAATAATAATAATAATAATAATAATAATAATAATAATAATAATAATAATAATAATAATAATAATAATAATAATAATAATAATAATAATAATAATAATAATAATAATAATAATAATAATAATAATAATAATAATAATAATATAATAATAATAATAATAATAATAATAATAATAATAATAATAATAATAATAATAATAATAATAATAATAATAATAATAATAATAATAATAATAATAATAATAATAATAATAATAATAATAATAATAATAATAATAATAATAATAATAATAATAATAATAATAATAATAATAATAATAATAATAATAATAATAATAATAATAATAATAATAATAATAATAATAATAATAATAATAATAATAATAATAATAATAATAATAATAATAATAATAATAATAATAATAATAATAATAATAATAATAATAATAATAATAATAATAATAATAATAATAATAATAATAATAATAATAATAATAATAATAATAATAATAATAATAATAATAATAATAATAATAATAATAATAATAATAATAATAATAATAATAATAATAATAATAATAATAATAATAATAATAATAATAATAATAATAATAATAATAATAATAATAATAATAATAATAATAATAATAATAATAATAATAATAATAATAATAATAATAATAATAATAATAATAATAATAATAATAATAATAATAATAATAATAATAATAATAATAATAATAATAATAATAATAATAATAATAATAATAATAATAATAATAATAATAATAATAATAATAATAATAATAATAATAATAATAATAATAATAATAATAATAATAATTAATAATAATAATAATAATAATAATAATAATAATAATAA